>VZTH01004384.1:130310-226184 GCA_013397815.1 Aleadryas rufinucha | reverse complement strand
AATTCCCCCAGGAGGGAGGCCTCTGTGAGAGTGGTGGCTATATATCGCCATAGCCGCGATCCGGACAGCATTAACTATGAATATGTCATTTGCACTGAAAATGAAGGATAAGTATCCAATTATCATTTGCCTCCATAAAATTCAATTATTATCCCTCTGCTGTCCTTTATTTTGATTTCAACTCTGTACCTCTCCAGTAAGTTCGACTCCTTCAGCTCTGCTGACCTCAAAGGGGCCTCATCATTTCATCACTCATTTGCTTCAAGAAGGAATAGTCCTGAATACATCCTTATGAACTGTATAAAACAGGTCAGATTTTCAAAGTGCTGAGAATCCACTGTTAAAAATGCATTCACCTGCCCCCGCCAAAACCCAAAAAGTTCCCAAAAAGACAACTAAGCTTAAGTGCAGGACTTCCAGAATTGTTCTATCTGCCCCACACCAGATTTCACTGTATAGACACTAGAAGGACAAACTTTTTAAAGTAGGCAAAATTCAAAGTGTTTGCTTGCTCAGTTCTAAGCCTCTACTGATGTGAAGTCTGGGGCTGATCTGAGATTTTGCTTCCAAAATCATCACTCCATTTGCAATGAGAATCCTGTAAGTTTGCTCTCAGTACAGCAAATCTCCTGAAACCACCTGCACGGGAGACCTGCTTCAGGTCCACACAAAAAGGTCCTTTCTGTCCCTTCTAAGGCTGATCTACCCACTTCATCTCTTCCCAGCAGCCTCAGTAAAGTGCACACATCCCTGAGGGGCACGTTTATAACACTAGGGTGTACTTGGCAAAATGTAGGTGTCACAGTGCAGAGATTTCTAGAAAAGTGACAGTAAAGGGACCTGACCTGCTCCTTCTCCCCCTTTTCCTTTGACACCTTTCGTATGCAACATTCCCTGTTGTCACCGGCATGCCCAAGAGCACCTCACTCCCCCCAAAGCCATCCATTTATCCACATTTCCCTGCCTGTTCCAGACTTCCCTCAGACTTCTGGCCCTTCTCTAGCTGAAAATAAAATAAACCCTACAGTGTCCCCAGAACAGCAGGTGCTGGCTTCAGGGAGTGAAACTTACACTAACTCACTTTCAACCTCTTTAACAATCTAACAAAAATGTCAAAGCCCAGTTTTAGGCAAACAGAGCACAAATAAAAGACCAAGACAACAGCAATGCACAGATGTTCAGGAACTGGAATCAAGGCTGAAAAATGCCCCCTGCTATTCAGCACAATTTGATGTGCAATCACCTGAACTGCTCTCTGCCAGGACAAATGGATGTTGTAGTGCAGGGACAGTTCAACCCAAAGGCCAGAGTGGGGTGGCTGTTGCTAGACAGTAAAAGTGCTCTAGTCCAAAGCTGCAGTATCAATTAAATCTTTGGGGAAAAAAAAAAAATAGTAAATAAAAGCAGAGTCATCATATAGCAATAGAAGACTTCTGTAAATTTTTTTTTGTCTCGCTTTCTGTGAATAAATTACAAGTCTGAGTTTGCTGTCAATGTGCTGTGTTAAGGAAGCCACAGACAGACATGAGGACACAAAACAGGATTCAGAGACTCATCAGTGGAGCAGGTTTTCACTGGGTACTCACATAGAGAACACAGGCAAGTTATCTCCACTGCAGAAAAAAATATCATTGTGGCCATGCTGTACCGCTTCTTATATCTACTGTGAAGACAAAGTCATCTATTAAACTATCAAGTAGCTGGAGGAACTGTGGGAGGCAGATGGTCTATTTGTTATTAGCATGACATGACTACTCATATTCTTGGTAACAAACTACCCACGTGGATTATGCAGACACAACATTTCACCTCCAACTTTCTTAAAAATCTGTGACATTAACACATATGACACATTCACTGACATATAAAAAGGATAAATATCACAATGGAAAAAACAGTAAGGGGTTCAAAGCCTAAATATATTCAATCAAGCTGAACCATACAGAGCAGCTTCAGATTTTTTAAGCAGGGGACAAAGAAAACATCAAACCACAACTTTTGCAGTGTAGCTACAATCAAAATTGTATGAACAGGGGAAAAAAAAAATGGAAAAATTGTAACTGTACCTGAAGCAATAGGCACTACAACAGAGGTATCTGTACAGTCTGCATTTTGGGAAAACTGAAGATAAATTGAATTTTTGTGTTTTATTGGAAACCTTCAGAGAACAAATCTACCTTACTTAACAAATGCAGGAACCCAGTGAGTGTTTCACTGCAGCCTAATGAATATCGTGTCCCTTCTTCAACTTCTTCCTCCACTCACTCCCCCAAAGTGGTTCAGGATTTACAACCTATACTGTGCCTATTCACTGGCACTTTCACTGCAGGCAGAATTCTGCCAGAAAGACACAACAGTGAAAGACTCAACAATTCATCTACATTTATTCCTCAGAGCAGCACACAGAAATAGCCAGTCACAGATTTTGCACACATTTACTTCAATGAACTGATTTAAATTGTACAAGTGCAAATCCATAGGTGGATATTATTTTGAAGTAGTTGTTCTGTTTAGTGATGAACCAGTGGAGGCTTTTCTTTCTGCACATTTTCTGCTGGCTGCAAATGATCCCACGAGCAGTGTCCGTAACTCCACTGCCACAGGGCAGTGACACCTCACCCCCGCACCAACTGCAGCTCTCCCCCAACCCCAATTAAAACCACACTCAAGTAAACTCCTTTTAAACAAAACTATGTATGCCTAAATGCAGAGGACCTTCTTCAGTTTCTTCCAGAGCAGGCACAAGGACAACTAGGACAGCACTCACTCCTCAATTTTGGTTAGATGCTTCAGCAAATTACTTTGAATTAAAACCTCACTCTACAAGCAACAATTACTGTGAGACCTGAGCAACCTGGGGCATGTTAGAAGGCAGAAAGGAGGAGAAGTACATTATTGTGAGTCTTGCTACTGAAGAAAATACGGTCCGGAAGTGCATGCAATACTGAGTGAAACAAATTGTGGATTTTATTAAATCTGATCTCCAACTAAAATAAGTATCACATGTGGTTAAGCTTTAGTAACTTTTTCTTTTTAAATCATTGTAACAAGGAACACAAGGGAAGATGCTAAGCATATTTTCAGTGAAGTTAATAGTTTTGTCAACAAAATACAATATTAGCTGTGATATTTATGCAAGCAGTATCTTCCAGAATGCCGACAGGATTTAGGAAAGTGAAAAGACTTAAGCTTCTCTTTGGAATTACTTGTGGGATCATCTTTTCTTACAGACTGTTCGAAACAGCAAATTTCCTTAGCAATCGGTGGAAATGCTGTATCAATGCAGAGCCTGTGTATACACAAAGGGAGCACAAAAAGGCTCCAGTCACCCAAATATGTGCCAGTCACTGCGAATTAGGATGAAGTTTGCTTCTGTATCTTTCTCTGTGAACCCTACTCTGTCAGGACTGTCAAACCCTGCCTGTACCTTCTGTTCTTTCTGAGGTTTTGTGATTTGCTTTGGGATGTGGGCATGAAGGAGGGTCACCTCATGTCACACACCTTTTTTAACATTCTTGGGAGCTTTTCTACCACTTCTCCTCACCATCCTCCCCTTCCCACTGCAAACTGTCCTTTGGTTACCCCAGTCTTTGATGGCTTCACATCTGCTCTCCTGCATTACCACATTTCACTCCTGAAATGTCCCTTGTCAGCTCCAGCCCACTATTCCCCTATAACATATTACTCTGTGTGCTAAGCTGACAGGATCAGCAAACAAGTAATATAATGCATTTGAGCCTTGGGACTGAATAAATGACTGATGAGGCAAATACACCTTGAGTGGAGAAAGAAAGAAAGAATTCAACTTGACAGGGGAGTTGGACCACGTCTGCCTCCCCCAGCCTTTCATCCTGCATATCACAAGAGAAACACTCCAGAAGCATTGGCTTATAAAAATAATTTACTCACAATATCCAGATGGTGAGTGGGGAGAGGAGTAGCCTAGCTGCTGGAAGTGTTTTCCCACCTTGTATTCAGATTTTAAAGTTTTAGATAAAAGCGATGTCACTTGAGGTGACTTGGCAGTCTGTGCCCACAGGTTCGCTCTCTAGGCTAGCAAGAGGTACAAATTTCTATAAAATTGGGTAAAATCTTTTTCTACCTCAATAATTAGGTGCTAAATTTTATTTAGCAATATCACTCACAGTCTTCATGACTAATACAGCATCTTTCTTTTGGAGGAACAAAAACCAACTTATTTAAGGTGTGGATTATTTGGGTTTGTTTGGTTTTTTGGTGGGGGGAAGTCATTATAAGATTTTACATAATTCTGTTACACAAGGCAGATGTGAACATTTAGAGCTGAGAGATGGAAATAAGAATAATCTTGCTCTGCATCATCTTATCTTCTCTTCACCTTGGCCACTAATATTAGGAAATGTGATTTAATGACACATTTATAGGAAGACAACAACAGATTTATGGCTTACTATATGCTACACATTGCTAGGGTACATTTCTTAGTCATCAACAAAATTACCCTAACTATGCATTTAGTCTACCTCTCAGCAACTGGAAAGACTGAATTAATCAAATTAGCCACAGCCAAGATTTCTTTTTACTTTTTTTAATGGATGATTAATATTAGAATCTCAGATCCATATTTAGACATATAAATAAATAAAATTTTGAATTAAAAATGATGAGCACTGAAAATTAGGTCACCTGCAGAGGAGTTTTAGTAAAGACTTACTTACTTAAGACTATTTCCTCCTCAGTTAGAACATTTTCCCATGGGACAGGGGCAAGTCTGCAGAACTGGGTATTTCTAAGGACATGACAGTACCCAAATGGTTCATCCTTTTCTACCCCCTCAGGCCTCAGCCCTAAGTCTCAAGAGCCCAAGTGCTCTGCCTTCCAATATCTGCTGCCTTATCAGTACCGAAAACCCACCCAATAAACTCACCCACCTGCAGCTTCCCCTGAAGGGATTCTTGTCCCGAGCCCTTCCCTACCCCTCTGCCTCCATCTGAAAATTCCTGTTTGTTCAGCTGTGCTGATGGAACAATGAACCCACCTCAACCACAACGGTCTGGGGGGGTTATTTACACTATTTAAACACTATATATTTGTTAATCAAGCTAATCCACTAGATAGGAAATATTTTTCTGCAGCAAGTCCAGTCCCTAAGACTTAATTATAATTTCTTAACAAGCTACCATCCAACACAAGTCCTCTTCCAGCATTTTTTGGGCACCCACAGTAGGCACTGGCTATTCTGTTTCCTGAAATGAAACCAGCACATCAAAACCTTCTAGCTGAATGGGCCTGACCTTTGTAAAGCAATGCTATTAATAAGATAAAATAAACTGCAGGACTCCAGCAACCAGGTTAAAAACTCAGTAAATAGCCAGGAGATGACACAAAATGAGTCCAAGTGGTCTGTGTGTAATGAAGTAGACGATATCCTAAAATTAAATCAGCTTCCAATAGCCAACATCTGCTTTTAAAATACAGAGATGCATCTGCATTGGCAAATAAAAAGGCAAAAAGTGTATTTAAAGGCATTCAAAGGCACACAGTTTCCATCCATTCGTATTCCAGAACAATGATGCATGAAATAATGGTTGTTAATATACAGGTTTGAACATGCTGCCAAATTAAGGATAAACCCCGAACCACATTGACTGCAAAAGGAAAATACCTGCTTTTCTTCCTATAAATGTGCAGGTCTCTCACATGAACATGTAATTGTAAAAGCAAATTTTCACAATTGCATTTTCTTAGTTCAGCACCCAGAGAGATATGTGGTATATATATAAACCCACAGGAATAACTGGTAATCCATGCACGTGTGTGCTTGAGTGTGCACACAGCATCAGTGCTGGGACTGGAAGGAGCCTGACACTTGCTTCATCTGCTGCTGCTATTTTCCAGTTTAAGGCAGATTGCAGAACACCAGAAGATTTCAATGCAACTCTTGATGGCAGCAAGGTGTTTGGAACACAACCTGCTTTCTCTGCCCCTGAACACTTGTAGCTGCAGCTCCACTTGTCTCCTGCCAGCTGCAGCACAAACCCCAGGAGACTCAGCTACCCCGGGCTGCTCCAGCCTCATTCACCACAGCCTGGCAGACAGACCCACAACAGCTTTTCAGCTGCTTTTAGATGATTACAGACGAATTTTCAGTAAAAATAAAATAAAATTTAAAAAAATTTCCAGTATCTAACAAGGTCAAAAACTTAATGTAAGCTCCAAACATGACAGAATTACAGGATCACCTCACATACATTGAACTCTGTCCCTCTGGGTTAATTACAGAGCAAAGCTGTGCCCCCGTACTGAAGCCCCCGAAGTTATGGTACCACACAAAGGGTAGAGTTTAAATTAATCAAAGCCATTTTGCGTGCTATCTTCACACTCATCAGTTCCATAAAGTGACAGAGACATTCACAGTACAAAACCCCATCAAATGCTTACAGAAATTA
Source organism: Aleadryas rufinucha (assembly GCA_013397815.1). NCBI lineage: Eukaryota > Metazoa > Chordata > Aves > Passeriformes > Aleadryas > Aleadryas rufinucha. The sequence goes on along the minus strand of VZTH01004384.1, from coordinate 219,756 downwards.
CAGCATTATTGCCATATGCTTCAAAAATCTTCCAATGCAAAACAAACTGTAATTCTTTTGCAGTACTCATACGAAGTGATTAATTCAAAGAGACACTAGTTTCTACCAAAAATATACTAAACCATTAATATAATATATGAACCATTAATGTACAAAATTCTTTTAAGCAACTTAACCAGCATTTTGCCCACACTCCAAAACCAGGTGAACCACTGATGTACAAAATATTTTCTTCTAAGTAGCCTCCCTAAGTAGACAACTACTGAATTTTTATACATCTTCCTTACATAACTAAAAACAGAAAAATAATACAACCAAAACCATAGAAGACATTTACATAAAAAGCTTTAAAGAGCCTGAAATAGACAGATAGGTGAACTTAATCTGATTATCCACGTCCAATCAAGGATTTCATATTATTACAGGTTGGATTATCAGACAATTCCTGCCAAGTGTATCATTAGAAACATTAATAAAATGAAAGGTTGCAGTTGTCAGCTGATGAGTGCATTATAAATGTGGCATCACACATATAATCACAAGGAGACAATATGTAATGACTTATTTTTGAGAGTGGGAGACTATCGATATCACAAGAATTTTAACATAGATTTTTTCTATCTCCTAATCCAGGCGCACTCAGGAAGAAGTGGTAACCGAAACATTCAGAAGGGTTTTGGGATCCTTGATTGTATCAATGCTTTTATTCCTCACAATACCCAGCACACGTTTGGCACATCCCCCAAAAAAGGTCCAGTCAGTGCTGTAAACATATAAAATAGAGCTTAAAGCAATTTCAGAAACAGAAGCTGGAGAAGAGGAGCGAAAGCACAAGGCACAACACGCTGCCAAGATCCCATTGTGTATTACCAACTCTCATTTTAGGCATATCCATGTAATGTGACCAACTATCAGCAAGATTTTTATAGGATATTACTCAGACAAGCAAATAGTACTTGAAATGTCACGCGTGGTTCACAGTGGAGCCTTTTCCCCCAGCTTTATTCCCAAACTCCTATAGAAGTGCCTACAGCAACAAATAAGAAGTTTCCAGCCATGCAAATCTGTTTTGCATTTAATCTCAAGTCTTAGCTCCTGGAATACCATGATGATGTCAGATTTTCAGCTTTTATTAAAAAACATTTTAGCTGTTAGGACTACAAAGGAGAATGTAACAGAAATGAACCAAGAACACCCAGCAGTCAGATAACAAATTAAAAAGTATTCCTATTTAGATATAATTACTTTCACTGATTGAGAAAATAACAATAGAAAGCAGATGAATCACTTTGCCTTGTGGTGTTGACAACACAGCTTTGTGCAATATTAAAAACAAAAATTAAGGCAGTGAGACAGAGGGACAGGGTCTCGTGTGTCTGTGGTTGGATGTTTCCCTGCACTGCCAGTGACGAGCAGCTTTGGGCCACCACTGCAGGGTCCCAACAGCAATGTCACTCACTGCTAGCCAGCTCTGCTGCCTTTGGGGTCCCTTTCCTGGTGGCAGCTCAGAGGATTTGGCAGGCACAGAGCCACTAGGACACATTGAATACACCTAGGGCTTTGGATGCTGCCAGGAATGGCTGCACCTCTCAGGTCTAGGCACGTGAGCACAGTGAAAACAAATAAAAGCAGTATTTGGAGTAATATTTTATTCCCCTACACCCCATGCTTGCTGGAAAGCCACTGCATGCCACACCACAGGAGCTGTGTTTCTGTAAAGAGAGGAGAAAACCAAAGGAGTCTGGAGCACTGCAAACCCTGAGCCAAACCCTGCTTTGATTTACACTGAGGAGAGGAAAAGGATATAATGAGAGATGTATAAACCCCTCTCGCTCGCTATAATATAAAGAAAACTATTCTAAACAACAAGCCTATTCTGGAAAACCCCTAGGCTAACAATTTAATTTCTGACTGCAGGGATATTACCTTGTTAAATCAACAGTCAGTGAAAGGCTTTTACTTCTCCCTGTAAATGCATTTTCAGTCCTTCCCTTTCCCACTGTACTCCTGCCACCAGATGGAGGGCACATCATGTGGCACTCGCAGGGGAACGAGCAGGGAAAGCCACAACCCTTCCTGGGGCTCTCGACTCATTCCAAACAAATAAATATAGTTTAAAGTTAGTGTCTGCACTGAGACTGGAGGGAGTGTTTGGGCCAGCAGCACGAGGACACAGCGAGCGGTCCCTCGCACGCCGGTCCTGGTGGAAAAGCCATACAGCAGCGGTTTTATGAGGAATAAAGTCATTCATTTGAAACTGTGCTGAGAATATAACAGTAATTTATGTAGTTACCAGTTACAGTCTTTAGATTTGGAGATGATAGCCAGCCAATGCAAGACTTATTCTTTCAAAAGGCATTTCTTTCTTGAAACACAGAGCAAGCCAAGGAGTCTATGGCTTTATTGTAAGCATTGTATACATTGTGAGTAAATTTAGTGCAAAAAAAGGGAAAACAGTTTAACTCTTTAACCATCTGCTATAGCATGACCCTGCTAATTTAAGACACAGTACAGCAATTTTGATGAAAGCAAAAATTATAAAAACTTCAGTGAGAACTCAGAATCAGCTGAAAATAGGAGTGAGAAAACTTCTATTTATGTCTGGAAAACTCCCATCTATTCCTTATTCACCCAGTCTCTGGAACGGAATAAAATGTTTTCTTCTCCTGTTGCTTCTGACAGATTAAGCAATTCCAGAGCTGCCCATAGTTAATTTTGGCATGAAGGTAACTACCCTTGCACAGTCTGGAAGACAAATGGAGTGTCAGAGAAAGGCACCCCAGAGTAATTTGTTTCTTGCCTTATCTACAAGAAACAGGTGTAATTTTTTACCAGGTGTGATAGGACAGCACTAGACAGTGACTCATCACTACCCACTAAATGTAAACGTATGAGAAATACTTTGAGCACTAAGTAAAGGGTAGGGAGGAAAATATAGAAATCAATTAGTAAAACAAAACAATCTGACCCCCTCCCCAAAACCCCCAACACGCCTTAGGTGAGTATCACACATCCAAGTCATTATGGAGGTTGAGGACCTGCAAGGAAGTGGCCAAGGAAATCCTGTTGATTTGTGATCCTGGTGCCTGGGGTGCAGGTGTCACACACATCACTGTCCCTCTACAGCTGTGACTCAAACTGTCCACCCACCTCCAGGGCTGGACAGTCTGAAGCAAGTCAGGGACAGATCAGGACACGACCCCAACAACAGTTTGGTTTCCCTGACCATCATCATACACCGGTGCCTGCTAAGGATATGAACAGCCTCTCTTCATGCATCCCTTCCCTTTGGAAGGGCAGGGACCCTACACTCAAGGTGAAGCAGCAATGGGGTGACCCAAATGCCCACCCCTTGCTTCCCTTTCCCAGAGAGCAGGGTGCCAGCAGAACAGAAGGCCACCAACAGGGACAAGGCCACCCAGGTGCAGTCTGGGCTCCTGGGATGCCACTACAGGATTACCAGGGAGAGACGTTGCTGTGTGAGGTGGGATGTTATTTATTAACACCAGAAGTACAAACCTGTCATGCCCAAGCTTTCCTTTCTTACCTCACCTCTCCCCTATCATCTTAAATCCTGCTATTCTCTCTCTCTTTTCTCAACTCAAGATTACTTTTGGTTGTCTTATCAGCCTCCTCCAGAGTGATGGTTTCAAAAGCAGATATATCCTCGACAAGTGTCTGACAGGTATGGCCTCACTTTTTATGACACCTGTGCTGACAGCACATCGCCACCACAGATACACAACTGCAGCTGAACAAGCCCAAGGACTCTGCAACCACAAAAAACAAAACTTTTCTTCCTTTTATATGAAGATTTCCACTGTGACCTTTCAACTAAATACAAATTATGAGCCCAGTCAATTTTGTACAGTCAGTGTGTGTTAGTGAGTCAGCCAGTACAGATCCAAAAGGTGGGAAAAAGTCTCAATTTCAGTCAAAAACTGAAATGGAAATAACAACTTAGTATTATTAAACATGTGTTACCCACCCTTTTACTCTCCAAAATGTAATTTTTCAAAATTTCAATCAGCTTTTCCCTGAGCAGAAAAGAAGGGAAAACCATTGTTTTCCCTCACTCTCTGAATCACTTGGAAATCAAGGTCAGTCACATCAAAGCTCTGACACACACAGTCCTTATTCTTGGACTTGGAGAAATTAGTGTCTTCCTATGTGACACTCCAGCTAAATCCAGACTCTGATTTCCAAACCCAGGAGATCGAAGAGGAGCTGAACAATGCATGTCTGTTATGGTTTTAACAGCTGTGGGTTCCAGTGCTCTTCATTTCAATTCAGTATCACCTGAACACAAACTGTCTCAGGGGGAAAAAAAAAGGAAAACCAAGAAAATCCACATTTAATTCACAAAGTCCACCAAAAATGTTAATAATTACTCCAGAGTAAACAGAGAGTGAAGTAAGAATTTAGGATATCAGTATGCCACCAAAAAGTAATAAAAAGCATGGCTTTCTCAATTCAGCACAAAATTACCTTCACTGCCCATGAAGTTCACAAAAGCAGTCAAGAAGGAAGGAAAAAAAAATTACCGAAACCGTCCTGGTGACTAAGAGTTCTTCCAGAGAAGAGCAAGAATAAATGTCACCTGGAATAAATGGTTTCAGAGAATTTTCTCAGAGGCTGTAATTTTCTAAAGCTGCCAATATGAAACATTCAATACCACTGATTCGATATTGGAAAAAGAAAATTAAAAAAGCTTTAAATAAGTGTACTCATTTAAAGTGGTAGTGTAACTAAAACCAGAAGAAAATAATACTCTTATATACACACATATGGAGAGGTAAGGATCAAAACTGAAGGAGGATATGCAACAACCTAGACAGGTTTTATCCACACCATGTTAACTTCAAATTTCCATATTACAATGACAGCACATCAGCTGATTATTATACATGTGTTCTGCTAATAATTTTCCAAGTTATTCACCTGAATACAGCTTATTCATTAAACTATGTACTTTTGTTTTGTTTTGGTTAGGTTTTTTTAATTAATAATGTCAATGTGACTAAAGGCAGGAAAAGGAGAGAAAAGATTTCTTATTTTCAGATTTATTGATCACCAAAGGTAGCTTAGCAATTATGTTATCAGCTACAAAATAAAATCAAATCCCTCTGAAATCCATAAAATTCTGATGTGCATTGATAAAAGGAAATAGTTTAAAGGAAATTTCTAATGAGTGTATAAAGGTTACTTCTGTCAAAACAAGCAGTCTCTTGGACTTTGTGCATTCATTGCATGAGCTGAATATACAGTAAGTAACTTCTCATCTGCTTCTTAAGTAATCTGTTTGAATTTAAGCTGTCCCCATATTTAAATGGAATATGAAGACATATTTGCTGTCTTTTTAAAATCAGCAGTAATAAACCAATCACTACAAATTCAAAAGGGAACAGCTGCTTATTAAAGGAATAGCACAGTACAGGTCAGCAATAAAAAAAGGTTTGTTTCATTAAATAATGTTCTGTATTAAATTATGGTTCTACATGATCTGCAATTCAAGCAAAAGCACAGGGAAATAGCTACACCAGTATCATTAATAAAGCCTGAAATAACTAAGTTCTGGAAAGAAATAATTGCAAGAGCTACATGGATCAACAACTTCCAACAGCACCCAGGGTAAGTCTGGCTTTGGCTCTGAAATATTCAACAAACATGAAAAGGTTTTGTGTGATTGAAAAGCAATACCGGAGTCTACAAGTGGCAAAGCTTTCTTGTGACACGAGGACAAAAGTTTTCTCTGAAGGAAGCATCTCCAAGGCTTCCAGTGACCTGGTCAGTGCTGCTGCAAATGGTGCAAAGGCCACTGCAAGGTGCTGTGTGCCCAGGAGATGCCACATCTGCCACCACAAGCAACTTATGCTCCTTGCACTCTCCACCCAGTTAAACCCCTCCTTTTGTAAAAGTATCACAAAAATTATGGATGAAAGTTTTTCCCCACCTTTAATAAAAATATTGTGAAGAGCAACTAGGCAACATTTAAGAAGGAATGATGTGTTTAGGTGGTTAATGAAAATATGCATTTGCCTGACCAAAAAAACCCCTGGATTTATGTTTTTCAGAAGAGTCAGAAACACCTCCAGGCATAATACAACCATTAAGTGAGCTGTAATTATTGACTGTGAGTTCTCAGAGAATGCTCTGCTGCATTTGGCACTGGCACAGAACAGGAGGCAGTTTCAATTACATGCCTGATCTGTGAAGTTTATTGATCTTCAGAAATGGGGCTAAGTCTTAACTGGGAAAGCTCAGATGATGCTGAAAAGGTCTCCTGTTTACCTTCTTGCCTTTTTGTTGCTGCTGTTTTTAATTAATTAACAGGGTTATGGGTTCCTGTCCATGCCTTTTATAAAATTTGGCATAGTTAAATTACAAAATACACATTCCGATATTTTCTTAATTTCTCATGTAAAAACTACAATATTTCAAAGGTGTTTGCTGTTGACACAATTTAACCTTGCATTGTATTTTAAGCTTTAAGATTCTTACCCAATTTTTGTCTGAAATCAGAACATTTTTTCAATGAGGAAAGTGAAAAATTGGCTTGAAGAGAGCTTGCTCTGCTATTGCACTCTCATAACCCACCTTCCTTAACTGGAATAGAAATTACAGGTATAATATATAGGACTCTTTTGTTCATCTTAGACATAACACCAAGACTAATGCTCACTGGGCAGAATTTACCATCGTATCCAATATATTGCTGCTGTTGAAAATATAAATTCACATTTTCTCAAATTTAATATTCTGCATCATCAATGGGATTAAGTATGAAGTGTCATAAGTAGGAAAAAATAGTTAGCTTGGAAAACTTAATTTTTTCTCACTAGTTTGGCTTTTTCCCCCCACAGAAGCCCACTGCAATGGAGATGCCTCCTGTGCTGCTGCAGCCACTGCAGTTCTTTGGGCTGACAATAGGGTTTGTTTACCTGTTTGAAGTAGCAGCATTGCAGTCCATCTTTATAGATTTTACAGGGATGTTGACTCCAGTTTAATGAGCATCAGAGAGCATCTGGCAATTACACCCCTGAGGAAAGCTAACTGATATATTTGCAGACCCGCTGCAGCAAGGACGGCAAAATCCAGTCTTTAAAAACAGCTCTCAAATGATCTCTGACACACAGAGAAAAGTTTGCAAAGAAGGAACTCCCACTTTACACTGAAAAATGTTAGTAAGACACTAAGTGCCATGCCAGAACAAAAACCCTGACGAGCTCCGGTTCTTTTCTAAATCTGATTTTCCCAGTTGCACAGCTCCTCATACGGATATGGAAATGCCCAGCAGGAATGTCAGGATCACAAATAATTGTTTTATTATGGAAGGGAGTAAGAATGGGCCACCACACTTTCCAGGGCAAAAAGCTGGTAGAGAACACCTGGAAGGACCAAGGCAGAAAGAATGGTGTTGACATGTCAGCTAGCAAGGTGGCATGGGAATCCCTTGGTTACACACAGTTATACAACCCTGGGAAAAACATTCTATGGAAGATGCAAAAATGACCCGAGCTTTTGTCCAGGGCTGACCGACGCAGTCACGAGGGAAACTGAGAAGCATCCGAAACCAAACACTGACCTAGTGCACTGTGTGAGTACAGTTCAAAGACACGGTGCTCAACAAATAAAACACGAGAATAAAAGCAAACAGCCCTTTTCATGCAGCAGCAGTAAAACCAGAGGGCAGAAAACGACGCTAAATCGCTTACGCTTGTTGCACCAACAAACCGTATCCGAGTTACAAAACCTGTGTCTCAGGGTAACCATTCCTGTGCAACACGTGGCAAAATAACAAAGTGCTGCCACCAAAGTCAATTTGAACCCACAAAAATGACTTACCCTGGGAAATGGTGGCATGTGAATGAGGAAATGACTGTGTGAGGACCACAAAGCCACCAGAAAGCAAAGCAGTGTAGAGGCACTACTGTGTATAAGCAAGGAGCCAGAGAGGGCTTGGTTAAACCACCTCAGTAAAAGTATGACCCCAGGTGACAAAGAGCATTCCATTATTTTGGTGATTGCCAAGCACAGTCAGCAGCTCCCTGTCTCCTTCCAGGACTAAGCACAGCCTCAAATGTAAATGTGAACTGAGGACAAAAGTTAAAAGTGCAAACGTCTGGACAGCACAATAAGACTGTGAGAAATAACTCAATGATGACCTGTTTGTGATCTCACTTTCCTCCTGGCTGCCTGTGCACTTGCAGAGCTACACGGACAGGAAAGCTAATAAATTTAGAAAATACCAGAACAATTTTAAGTTAACTTCAGATGTTCATATAAAGAATCCTCATTTTTAGTCAAATATGCTTGAAGTTGTGTTTTACAGAAAAAAAGCATCCATTTCTAATGCTGAATAAATATAGATTATTATAAAATTCCTTTTACTGATTTCAGATTTAGACTGTGCAGAATAACACATTAGGAGAACTTTATGGTTCTTCACATTCTTAGCCTGGGACTCCTACTCATTTGGTCCCCCTTAACTCAAATTCTTTTCACACCTGTCATATGCAAGTGTAAGATAAAAAAAAACTTGTCCTAGATAGGGGAAAGATTTTTAAGCATGTTTCATTAGGCTCATGTAGACTTTTTTTTCTAACCACATTAGAAATTTGTGCTGTTGAAGTAATTCTTAAATGTCACTACTGCAAACATAAACTTTGTACAGTGCATCAAACTGACTGGAAGGATTTAACAAGGTGCACAGTTCCACATGTGCAGATGTTCAAATACAAAGCTTTTAGATAAAAAATCAGTATTTACTCTAAAAATAATAAATCAAGAAGTAACAATCGTTTCCTGTTTCAATGAAAAGTGTATCTTTAAAAAATTTAGATTAATTCCTGATATCAAGCTGACCAACTGAATTAATTTTTCAAGAATTATTCTGTTAGTAGAGTTTAAATCTCTCTCCTAGCAGAGATTCAAATATTAGTTCCTTAATATCTCTGTAAATACAAAAATTCCCAATATCTCAGCTGTCTTATTCCTTCCAATAATCCTGTGCCTGAAAATGAGTCTGGGGTTTTAAAACACAAACTTACAAATAACCCAAAAGAACCCAAAAACCAAACCAAAGTAGAACCAAAACCCTAACACACCTGAGATGTTCTTAAAGCTCTCTTAGACAAGAGCTAAGGCACTTCCCTTATTCCCTCATGCCACTTGTTTATGAGGAGCTCCAGGGCTCCTCATAAATAAGTGTGAAACATATTCTGGCAGCAATTACAATTTCAGGGAAACCGGTGTTCTGAAGAAACAAAATATTTTGCAATTTCAGCCTCTTTGGTCTTCTTTAACCTTCAAACTGCTTAAAAACCCGAAGATAATTTTTACTCTGCGTATTCCATGGCATCAAACTAGCACATCTCCAAAGCTGAGAAAACATATGCTGTCAGCAAAGAACAAAATGATCTCTTTGATACTAATACCTGTGGTAGTAGCATGATAATAACTACATGTGACAACTTCTCCCTGCTCTCAGAATAATTATGGCTCTCCAGAACTCAGCATCTGCGTTACCAGATGTTACTGTCAACCACGTAAGCACAAGCACTGCAGAAACCTGGCCAGCCTCCAGAGCTTTAGTCTCAATACCTCAGCAGATGCAGGTGGTTTTCAGTAGTCCAATATCTGGAGCACCAAGCCATGCAAATCCACTTGTGTAAACAAGAAAACGGCATCAGCAAATAATGCATCATACCCAAACAGGCTTTGTGCAGTCTGGGACTGACATTTCTGGCAACCCAGGGAGAACTCAGAGGAGATTTAGCATGTCTGACACAAAAACCAGTAATGTCACGACATGCTTCTGTCTGAAAACTCTGTTTCATTAAGTCCTTTTAACTTTAACATTGACTTTCAAACACAGAGTATGTGCCAGCTGGATGACACACGAGCTATTAAAAAACAGGCATGGGCAGCAGAATCTTAAAATATCATCTCAAACCCATAAATTATTCACTCTTAAGACATAAGTGGCAACTTAGCACCAAACTCTTTGCCTGAACAGGATGATTTACATACAGTGCAGCTTTTATGGAAGAATTTTTCTTCTATCTATGTACGTCTGAACTGCTGCAATCTGAAATCAAATTATCTTCAGCAGGGAAGCAATCCAAACTCTAGCTGAACTTTCTAAGTGAAAATAAACATATTTAAAATGGAATTAACTGTAGCCAAAGGGTAGCAATCTTTCATAAATGTGCCTGAAGCCCTTGGATGCTGAATCTTTTTGATTTCACACTCCTTAACTATTAAACCAACAGGTTTGATACCAAGTGAGAAGAACAAATCACTTTCTACTAATGACTCCTTCACCATTTTGTTTCCATAACCAGGGAGAGATGAACCTGCCCTGTCCTAAGGGGCCAGACTTTCGTCTCTCAAGTCAGCCGAGGACACCCCTTTCCCAGAAGAGGCACGTGGAGGGCAATTCTGCTGCTGCAGCATCTCCCCAGTCCAGCACTGCTGAACGTCCAGGTCGTCTTTTCCACCTCAATAACTCACTGTGGATCCCCAGGGCTGCAAAAGCATTTTGGGAACCACTCACCCCACACACTGATGGGCACACAGAGGGTGTTGCTGAAAATACAGAAGGGCTTTTCCTTACAGCTGCCCCAAAGCATTTTACACAAGAAGCAAGTGGGGTCTAACACGCTTATGCAGTTTATTTATAAATTAAGGAGGTGTGAGCGGAGGCTTAAACAAGATGTAAAATACTAACAAGAACAGAATCTGTCTGCTAGATCTCAGCAGAGCTATGCAGGCTGAGAGGTAAAGCAAAGCAGGTTTCACAGCCAAAGCCTGCATCCAGTATTTGGTACTTCGACATGAATCTCTAAAGGGTAGTGAATGCATATCAGCCTAAGTGTTCAGATACATAATTAAGTCAGAAATCATTAGGGCCTTTATGACAGCTCTACAGCACTAAAAGTCAAGGTTTCCACTATAAAACTTCTTCTTCATGCATGTAAAAATTAGCTGTCAGAATTATTTCTAGGTTCAAATACGTCTCATAAGCTCTTCACCTTCAAGCAAATTAAACTGAAGTGCCCAATCATTTTTAAATGGCATAAGCAGTAAGTTCTAGAGGGGTTGCAGTCTGATACAATTCTGAATATTCAGCCTTTTAACTTGAACTTCAACAATTAAGGTTTCCTTAGCAGCGGTAGCTTCACCCTCTCTCCAACTCTCTGCTCACAATTTTCTCATTTTCTACAATTATGTCAAACACTGCATTCAAAATTAAGGAGCATAAGCTACACATGCAGGCATTAATTTTCAGGAAAACAAAGGCAGTGTTACTACTGGTTATTGGCATTTTAGTGGCTCAAAACAGAGGAATCTGAGTTCAAGACTCCAGAACACCAGCCACTGTATAGAAGAGCAAATCACTCACCACCCCAGAGAGCTCCCAGCCTGCACACCTGATAAACCACATTTTGAAAATCCATACATTCATGGTCTTTGGTTATTCTGATCTCTCTATGCACAGAGGTACTACTTTTAAAGAAAGATTTCAAAAAACAAGTGCAAATCAATGCTATAAATAACCTAATTCAATCTTGCTGGGGCTTGTCTCTGAGAAACCATGTGAAAAAATAAATCCAAGCATATTATTTCATATTCCTCAAGTGTGCCAAGACATGCTAGATATGTCACCTAACAAAATTAAAATATTAAAATATTCTTACTGTTAACTATAAATAATGAAAAGTTAAATAAAGGAGCTAAGTTCCCCAATTACAAATTCAGAACAATTCTGGAAAATTCAGGAAAATAAGTGCATACTAGGAAACCTGAAAAAAAAGAATAATGAAAAATGTTTTAATCTGCTCTGAAAGAGGACTTAGTTAAATAACTAGTTATACATCTAGACCATTACAGGAGTGGTTGCAAACTGGAGGGCCTCCCTTTCAGTGGCAAAACCAGGGAGAACAGTTCAGGAGCATTTAAAACTGATACAATTTGCCTTAGAGTTCATCATGTGGCTTCCTACTCCTGTAAGAAAGCTCCACTTTCATGACTATCAATATACTGCTTAAAATGATATTTATAATTCATTTTAATTCCACATTATTTTTATTAGGTTTTGAGTTCTTTCTGACTGGAACCATAGTAATTTACTGAATTACTAAATTACTGAAGTGCTGAATCCATATTTAGTGAACTAGTCCCTTCTGCTCAAATCTAATAATATAAGAAGATGAGAAAAATTTCACATGATATTCATGGAAAAATTAATTTAATGTATTTGATTATTTCTTTCAAGAATGGTCTAAACAGCATTAGCTGAGACTTTTTTGATTCCAAATGCATAATAATATTAGTGCAATAATTCATGCCTGTCTTTTGTTTAGATTTTTTGTTCTTTTTTTAAGGAAAAATAAAATACAGATAATTAATTTGATTAAATCAAAACATTATTATAGAACACACATTCTGAAAGGCAAATTGAATACCATCAAGGAGCTTTTCTTGTCTTCATTCAATCTTCACTTTCCCTAAATAATTAAGCCTTCTCTGAAAATTCAGACTTTCAGCTATAGAGATAACTGTTTTGTGAAGCTGTACTTTAACATTTGCATGTATTCAAGGCTGGTGAGAGACAATACTTCCAGTGGGTCTCAAATTCTGCTGCTAAACAGGGAAAAGAAACTGAGAACTTTGTTACACTGACTTCAAGATCAAATCAGGACCTCTCCATGGAGCTTTCCTCCATTTCACAAAACCAGAGCCACATCATTACTTGTGAGCAAGTACTCACTGGAATTTTCCATACCTAGTAGAACGTGGTCTCTCTCAAAGCTAGTGTTCAAGTAATGCTGTAAGTAAAGACAATTTGATTTTACTGTATTCTCACATATTCCCAGGGCGGTTCAAATACTGTCTCAAACCCGTGCTAACAGAGATCCACCAGCTCCATCTCAGCTGTAATAACAACAAATCAACCTTGAGCACACACAAACGTTTCCATGATTTCAAACATCAGTGGGGGCAAAATAAAATGAGAGCTTTTCTGGCAAACTTTAACAGCAAACTTTAATAACATTCACAGCTGAGGAGAAGTTAATGCTTTGTTTGTAATACCAAAAAAAAAAAAAAAGGCATAAAGACATCTCCTGTCTCTCTGGCAAGGAACACTAATTCTCTATTACTATCATCTCTTTAAAGGGTTACAAACAGTACTACAACATACTTTTGTTGCTTCTGGAATAGCTGCCCCTGCAGTTCTTGCTAAGGTCACACTTTTTCTTCTAAGTTACCTTTTCAGTAGTTTTATGAGGCACTATTTACATCCTGTATCACAGTCTGGCATAAGAAACTGAAACTATTTGTGTATGGCTTCATGAAACCTTATGGTAATTATTGCCATCCCTCTATGTCTGAAATTGCTTTCCTCTCATCCTGGAAAAAGAAACTCTGTTTCCTTTGGGATAATAGATCTTCAATTACTGATGGAATATCACCATTCTTGTCCCAAAGTCCCTCTTCATGAGTGGCACAACAGCACATAACAAGTACTTAACACTCATCTGTAGATAAATCTGTTTTCTACCTCTGCTGAGGTAGAGTCACATAATATACTGCAGCCAGCCACCAGTGTCTAACACACAATAAACAGACGGTGTTAAAATGCTGTTATGCACCAAGAGATCCAGTATATAACCTAATGCTGAAGTTAATTTTTTTGGGGTAGGCTGGGTTATTCAGTAACCAAATTTCAGTGCAAGCATTCTGAATTTTTTGGAGGATAACATAAATTTGGAGCAAGCGTGCAAAGAAACTTAAAGAACAACCCTCTATTCTAACAGGTGCTGCAGGAATGCCAGCTGCTCGTCTGAGAGGATGCAAACAGGACCAGATCTCAAAGAGATTCACCTCTTTTGGAGAAACCAAACACACGTGAGCAAAGGAGGCTCACATGAAGTCCCTGACAAGTCAGAAGATGCCGGTGCCATCACACCCTCTGCTGGGACAGGCGTGCCCAGCTCAGCTGAGACGCCCTGGGAGAACCCTGGGATTTCCCTGAGGCAGTGCAGGAAAGGTCACCGAGGAAAGGCAGCCAAGCAGCAAGGCATTTAGATTTGGTACACACAAGCCCACAGTCCTGCTGGAAAAATTAGAACATTTCCCCAAAGTGATTTGGTAAATGACCAGTTTTGACAATGCTGGGGAGGCAGAGAGCCCAGCTGGGCAAGGAGGAACCTTCCACAAACAACACCCAGAGCTCTGGAGCACCAGGGCACCTCGGGGCTCCTCTGGCAGGACCCCACAGCCTCGTTAGCAAGGCAGGGCCAGCACTGTGCAGGAATGTCGCTGAAGAGTGTCTCACTTACCTAATTTGATATAGGATAATTTGATCTTTAATGTCAGTCTTAATTACGTTAACTGAGGGGAAGGGATCCAATCCTACCGCCAGCATTTAATCCTGGTATGACTCATCCTGATCCGATTAACTGTTTCCCACACAGAGAATCCTTTTTAATGTCAAGACACACTGAGTCAGGAGGAAATGAGAGAGACAGAAGAGAGACCCAGCCCTCCACGAGGCTCATTCCTCCTCAGGAATCTGTGATCTGTACACGGCTGCTGCAGCGGCAGCGCTGGCAAAAACTGGGAAAAGGGAGTTAGATTAATACAGGCAGGATGCGACGAAAGCATGTAAAACCAATTTCCAAATCCACACGACTAAAGGAGGATTTAATTTATTAAGCTTTGTATTTCTAGAATAATACCAAATGATTCTTGTTTTAATAGAGTCTGCTTCTAAAAAAAAATAAAGTTTTTGCTAGTGGAGAGCTGCAAATCCCAGATAATGTCCAGCCTGTTCACAGTGCCATGAACAGCTCCCTGTGCCTTCCAGGAGCTCTGTGACAGCACCCAGCTCCACCACAGCTCCTGCAGCCACCAGAGCCAAATCCTCTAGTTTAGATCAGTTTGTTAATCAGGACAGACTATTAATATCAAGCCCTCTCAGGCATCCTAACTAAAAGAGCTCAAGAAGAAAGGGAAAAAAAAAAAAGTGTTAATTCAAAAATTTACTAATAAATTTTATTCATCTTGGTATGCTTCAATACAAGGTCTGCAAAGACTAATGAAACATAGAGATAAGAAAAAACAAACATTGGAAAGAAATCACTAAATCATCTCACCTCACCTTTTCTATGCCACAGACATATTTTGCCTTGTATTGAACCGTAGGACGACAGTTTGGCTAAAGAACATCCAACAACAGAACAAAGCCATAAAGGAATTGATTCCATTCATCACCTTTTCTGTGCTGTGTACTTTTACTTGTAATTTAATGCTGAATTCTTCCCCTGGTATCTATTTTTATGTGGAAATACTGCTGCACTGTAATCAACTAACTTCATCTTACATTCTATATAGTACTTATGTCGACATGAACGAGATAAGCCCCCCCAGCTGTATTTATATATAAGGACTGTGTCCTTAACAGCTCTCTGGGCATTTATAACACAGCCACCATGGTGCTTTGAGTTTTTACCACTTCAAAGGAAATATGAACACAAGAAGTACTTCTGGCCCTGGGATGAGAAGGCAATCAGGTTTCAGCCATGACCATAGGGAGAAGTGGTGCCAAGCCCTGGAATGTATGACAGCTTTGAAAAGTGCTGTGTAAAGGACAGAACTTCACCTATTATGCAAAATTACACCTATGTATTCACATAGGCACAAAACCCCACAAGAAATGCACAGCTATACAAATATATATGTTTCTGTCTGTAGGAAACAGCCTTTACAAAAGTTATTCAATTTTATTTTTTAAAAAACCCACAAGTTTTCCACAAGAACAAAATGAATACCTGCATTAACACTATGCCTTATCTGTCTTCTTAGCACATAAACTCAATAATTTAGAAACAATATCCCCTGCAGGGTCTGTGCTAGGATCCTGAGGAACCATGCAGATTTAACTTTTTTTTGTTTTTTGGTCACAGGGTTTAATTTTCTTAAATAGTTTCCAGAAATATTAGTAAAGAAAAACAGGCATGATAATACAGAAGAAAGCCATTTGTATATTTTAGGTCACTATTTGCACTGCTAGCAACACAGCAGCAGGTTCCATTTGCCTTGCACTAAGCATGTCATGAATAATTCAGCTCCTTGCTTTGTTCCCTAAATAGTTGACAGGGAACAGAAACTTTGTTCATGACCCATACGGCCTTTTTTGAAGCCTGCCTATTTATTTAATAATGCACATCACAAGGCCCATCACCCAGGCTGGCATTTATTAAAAATAAAAGTATTCAATAACGATTACTAACAAATGACCATGAAACAAGTGACTTCCCAGAGCTACCACCTTTTCCTCGCAAACAGCACTCAGCCAACTATTTCAATAATTAAATGCTCTCAATCTGCACTGCATCAGCCCTGGCTCACGTAGCCTTTGAGAGGAGACAGATTCCAGAAGCGCTGGAACACCTTCCAGCCTCGGCCAAAATGGCAACTGTAAACACCTGAGCTCTCTGCTACAGCACAGCTGCCCTGCTGGAACAAAGAAAACAATTTCCATCAAAGGCACACTGACATCTTCATGGACTCCTTAGACGTTCTTAAGTATTGATCCTTCTTCTCACTGTCTCACCTCCTCAGATTTTGATCAAGTCCTGAGCTTCTCCAGTCTGTGGGCTCCAGTTTGTCACCTGAAGCAGCAGCAAAATGTGATATTGCCTAGAGCACAACACCAGCACTGGACTGTTGAGTCGAGGTAACGTGCTTCAAATCTCTGGCCATTTCATCAATTCTGTATTACAAGAGAGGATTACTGCAGGGGTCTGCAGCCATGCCCCAACTTCCACAGGAAAGACATTCCAAATCACTTTCTTTCTCTAGACCCAGACCTCAGTAAAATACTACAAGTATTACAAACTCCTGTCTGAAGAGCTTTCCCAAATTTCCTGGAGAGAAGTCAATCTGCGATGGGGTTCTGACCCTTTCAGCAACAGTGACCTTTCTCCTGAAGCCTCACACAACCCACGTAATTAGCCAGAACGATAATGAAGTTTGAGCACCCATTAAAAAAGGTAAAACAAGCAAGATGCTCACACTTTTGTTCCTGTCATCTTCTCTACTCTGTTAAGTAACAAATTTTCACAAAAGATAAACAGACATCAAGTTGGTCAAGGACCAGACATTGCTTTATGGGGAAATGTCAGCACACACCCCCCAAATTCCCCAAAAAGGAACAAAAATCATGAGGTATCCCAGAAAAAAGATTTCCAGAAAGTTTTGCTTCTGAGCCATTCAAACACTCTGTTTTCATAGTGACATTTCAATTCACTTTTCTATTTTTATGTTTCACTAAAAAGAAGAAAAAGAATGGAAAGAGAAAATTCCATCTCACTAGAAAATTACAACCTTTTCAGCCTTCAAGAAACACTCATAAACCAAGCAGAGTATGAGTCGGTATTTTAACTTGGACAGGAACACATGTAAATTGGTGGCAACTGCATGTGTCCAAAGGAAACATCAGCTTCCATGAAGGATGAGACTTGAAAATGTATATTTAAAGATTACCCATTATTGACTGAGAGAAATCAGACATACACACAGAGCAGGAGGCATTATTTAACTTCTTGTCCACAAACAGTACTCTAGAAATTTAAAAAAGCCAACTTGTTTAATTTTGAAAAGTCTTACACTCCACAAGTTCCAATATTGCCATGGAAAGCCTCAACTTTTCAAGGCAATCCATATTTGTTTCATTCCAGAAACTCATCAGCTTTCAAAGAGAATTGAACTGAGAATAGAAGCCCCTTAACGGAAGACTACTGCAAAATACTACTATTAAAATTGATTATTATTCAGACAATATCAATTTCATTAGCCCTCATCGATCCTGAGCAATGTTCCCCACCTTCAGTTACAAATGCTGCATGAACAGTTACTTAATATAGTACAACAAACTGCAGCCAGTTAAATTCAGCAACAGTCTGACTTACCAGGCTTCCAGCAAATAGCTGTCATAGGTGCTGATGGAGGGAACTGCATGTCAGAGCACCACGAAAAAGGGCTGGGAAAACTCCTTCCCCTCAGGGCTTTGTTAATTTGATTTATGTGTACAGGCAGGAAACTAATTGCTTATTGTTGCAGTGCCTACCACGGAACTGCAGATTCCCCGGAAAGGCTGGATCTCAGGAGCATCCATGGACCTCAGTTTTACACCGTGCTGATGAGAGGTGCATCCTAAACAGCAATCTGCCAGTGCCTGGTGCTTCAGAAGTTTTAAGGACTCTTTTCAATGCCCTCTGCCACGGTCTCCCCTGAGGAAAAATCCACCCTCTGAGCGCACTGTAACTCTGGGAAGTTCAGAGCCAAGACAGGAGAAACTCGTGCAGTTGTTCAGGCAATTAGGAGACAGTCCATGTGCCACTAATTAAATTGTTAAGGGGGTTTGTTCTGCAAGGTTTGCTCCTCACTATCATTATAAGCACGTCCCTGGGACCACCAGCCAAAATTACTGATCCTCCTTGTATTGAGTTGCAAGGACTGGACAGTGAAGGAAAACGCTGTCCAATTTCTGCACCCTATGGTTTTTCCCAAATGGAAGCAAGTGGCCTACAATGAAAAGTGGTTGTCATCTCAGCAGGCTGTGTGGGTTTTTTTCCTTCAGGTTCTTTCTGTTAGGAAAAATGTGGTTTGGTTAAATCTATAAAAATGATGGATGACAACATAAATAACTCTTTAGCCTCTAAATACTGCCTTTTAGCCAGCATTAGTGTCAGAGTTGCTCAGAAATGTCCAGTCAAGTATTTCTGTTTTTCAGGTAAAGTCAAGTACAGAGCCTATGACTCACAAAAAGTTTCTTAAAATGGATGGATCTTTAAAATCCATAGGTGTTTCACCATCCATTCCAGTTTGTCACTGAAACAGAAAGGATCCCTTAAAAATCTGAGCTTCCCAAACTGCACCAGACAGGCAAAGGGCAGAGCAAGATGTCCTGGGGCAGCCCAGCTGACAGAAGGATTCAAGGAATCATCAGGCTCTCCCCAATCCCTCTGTTACCCCAAACAGGCAGGAATGTGGAATGCCAGGCCTTTAAAAAGCAAATTACTCCCTCAGCCACGCTGGCACAGCTCATTTCATCATCTATTAAGGAAAGTAGCACTTGTCACCATTCAGAATTGCTGTTCTAATTGGGACTAAATTGCCCCACACTTTCAGCAGCGATGGTAAAGAGGCATACAGCTAATGGCCATGGAAATTGGTTCTCTCTCTAAACCCTAACCACACTTCTGTTATGAGGACTGTGAGGCAATTCCAGCTAGGTAATCTTTAACTTTAAAATAAGTAAGATTATGCAATTCAAAAATAAGAGATGAGAGCAAAATTCACTTATACTTTATAGCCTATCAAAACCTGGTGTCACTGTTCCATGGAAAACACGAGGCACTGCACAGCAGCAAGACCAAAGCCATTCATCTGGGCTGTGACAGGTAGTAAATTTATCAAGGGACTTATTACTTATTATGCTGATGTGGCATAATATAGTTTATTGATTCTAATTCTTTAACATATCACACTTATTGCTTAGGAAATCAAACATGTATTGCTTAGAAAAATTATTTTAAGGCAACGCTATGTACTTAATTTACAAAGGATACAGTTACCATACAAAAAATCAGATTTTACTGTAAATGATTTCTCAAATCAAACATCTAAAAATCGGTATATTTTTATGGTTACCATTAAAAAAATAATCAACTGAAAAATTGTTCTCAGTGAAATACATGGTGGACTTGAAACGCATCCTTTCAATGGTAAGTAAACCATAACCTAAGACATTTCTTCAACAAAGAAACGGAATATTATAAGCATATACTGCAGCTGACCCTAACATAATCAAATTTACACCTCCTTCTCAAGCATTATATTGATATAATGCATCTTTTTTTCATCTAAAGAAAAAGAAACAATTTTTAAAAAAGAATTAAACAAAAGAAAACTATAAAACACAAAAGCCTTTCTATTAACACCTCTGAAGTACAGATATAACCTATTTTTTGGTTTAAAAAGAAATCATATTTGACATAAGTGGGTATCTGAAGCCTAAATTTATCAAGTCTCTGTTCCACAGATAGCACTTGGGTCACAGAGAGCATCTTTCTTCCACAAAAGACACCTCCCCATGTTCCCAGAGCCATTCTTCGGTGGGGAGGTGTCAGGGGGATAAGTGGGAACTTTCCCTTGTTTGATATTACTCTTATCTCCTTTCAAAAGAGGTTTTGTACTTATAAATACACATTCAGAATTGTCATGTGAGTGAAGAGAATCCCAAGTGATTCCGCAGTGTGGGAATGAAATAGGTCTAGAGAGCTCACTCAGCTCCTGGTTACCCGGGAATACGCCAACATCCATTTCCAAAGATGGAGCAGGCCTGGCTTCAGACCGAGCCTAACTGGATTTAATACTTCCATTACTGATAGCAACACAAGAAATACCTGAGACTGATATCCAGGAGGGAATAAACAAGTTCCCACTGAGATTTGCTTTTTGCAATGCTCTTTTCAGCTGTTGGTGTGACAAAAGCCAGAATTTGTGTGCAGGGGACACAGCCGATCACGAGTGAAGTGAGCAGGGGCCTGGGCCAGCACACTGCTACCAGCAGCCATGGAGAGGTCAGGTGTAGCTATTAATTAACAGTAGCAGGCAATAAATAGATCTCTACCCAGCAGTCACCAGAGCACTCCTTTCCTCACACCCTTCCTGAGAAGGTTCTGCTCCTGTGGTGATTCCTCATTCCTGGGACAAAGGCAACCTCACCAAGCAGCAGCCTGTAAATTTCATTCAGTCCAAAACCTCCAAAACTCAAATTTTCGAAGACATTCCAGGCCCTCTTTGCTCCTCAGGTATGTATTTCACAGGCTTTACATAAGAAACAGGTTTGAAGCCCCAAGGTTTTAACAGTACTGATTACAACTGACCAGGGAACAAGAAACACTTGGATATGGAAACTTCTCACTTCATTTTGAGAAAAAACAAGTAAAACTCCTTTTCTCCCTGCACTGGCACTTTTCTTCCTCAGCCATGACACATGGGAGAGCGGCTGCTGCCTGCTCTCCCAAAGCCCTTTGAAGAATTAAGCTTAAGTTATGGATGGCAGCAGGCACCAGTGACAAATCAATTCTCGCCAGAGATGGATTTGGGAGATTCTGCAGGTGATATTACCAGCTGGAATAAGGAACAGATACGCCTCTAAAGGACAGTTAGTTACAACTGGATGTATTACAAAGGGATTTAAACCTCCCTATTGCTCGAGGGGGGAAAAAATGATAGTGAAGGAAGCATTTGAGTGAGAATGCACAGGATGAAAAGCAGAGCTGAAATGTAGGAGCTGCTCTGTAGACTGGCTGGAGAGCAAAGCAAAGACTCTTCTGTCTGTGCCCCCATCCCAGTTTTAATCATGGGAAGATGTATCTAAAAAACCTGTGGAACTGATAGTAACAAAGATGTACAATTTTGGAGAGTAATTACTGAGTAAAGCACAATAAGGCTACAAGAATTTTAAAAATGTGAGAGCAATTAGCTAATCTGATAAATAATGTACATCCAGAGTTATCACTGACATCAACGTAACTCTGTTTATTCTTACTATTCTACATGAATCTTTGTTTATCCATTTAATTTACAGAAGTCAACCCCAAAATTACAACTTCCTAAAAAATTATGATAGCCCCACATTTTCCAAATAAAATAGGATTGTTTCATTTTTATTCGGTTTTGGAGCAATAAAATTGAAATAATTTCATATAAAATAAAAATTCCACCTTCTGTATTTCTTCTGTTGAAATGTTCAGCACTGTTAAAGATGCAACACAATATCATTTTTTTATGAAAAATATGCCCAATTGGATAACAGGAGTTATAATCTCAGGGGTCTCTCATAAGACTGCATTTCTGCTACTTACTGTGCTTTTATAACTTTGTCCCTTTAGATTTTGGTGT
Organism: Aleadryas rufinucha; assembly: GCA_013397815.1. Classification (NCBI taxonomy): domain Eukaryota; kingdom Metazoa; phylum Chordata; class Aves; order Passeriformes; genus Aleadryas; species Aleadryas rufinucha. Next base: position 197,772 of record VZTH01004384.1, on the reverse strand, counting down.
ATTCAATTCAAACCTTAACTGAAAACACTACCAAAGTTCACTTTGCACAAAACTCAAACATTTACCAGTTTAAAATATAAAAACTTAGCAAAATAGATGATGATCAGAATCTTGGTAGCTAGTGACAGTAACTTGAAGTCAGTGACAATGGGCCCTCTAACTCCAGAGCAGGCTGTGTCACACTTTTTTCCCTTGTTTTCTCACTGAAGGTAGGGCAAGAAAAAAGACACCCAGGAGGCAGAGGGGACACTAAGCAGCAAAAATGGCACATTCCCCTTTAATGTGGGGAACAAGATGAAAAAATAAAAATAAAAATAAATAAAAATCTAGTCATTATAAACACAGATCTGCTGAATAATGCAATTAAGTGGCAATGCTCACTGGCTAGTGACTTGCATCTGGCAGATGTGCAGAAACAGAATAACGACGGTTCTTTAGCATCCCCTTTTTCATACAGAGTGAGAAAGGAAAAACAGCTGAATTTTCAAAAGCACTTAAGTGATAGTAGAAATCGGAGTGCCATTTTAAAAAGTAGCTTTAAGAAGTCAGATCTCATTGGAAATTATGCATATTTTTATTGCAAATTTACTTTTGAGAATTCAGCAGCGCTCTTACCAAAACTGGCGGTGGGCGTTCCTGTAGTTTTGAAGGTCTCCCTCTTACAACCTTTAGCATTTATTATAAACTGTAGAGATTTCCACATCTAGATGCATTCATCCCTTTGGAGAGCAGGGCCTTTCCCAGTGTAGTGATTGTATTTTGGAGCTGCACACATTTCTTGGGGAGCGCGGCTCGAGGCACAGCTCACTCCTCTCCAGCCATGCCCTCCTGACACGCTCTCTAAAAGGGCTCCAAGAACTCAATCTTGCCACAGACTCTCAACCCACCTGTCCCAGAAGATAACCTGCTTTCTGCCTATCAATTTTACTACCTTTATCCATCTGCTTTGCCCTGTGAGTTCTGCTGGTTGCGGATATAAATGTACGCTGTGCCTGAAGTATTCCGTGATTCAGCTTCTACCTCTTTTGGATGTGGAATTTATGCCCTTTTCATACTCACCCTGAATGCCTTTTGCAGCCAAGTTACACCTAACTTGAACTTAAACCTTGTCATGTATCTTCCATAAGAAAACTGTGAAAAGTTATGGCACAAACAGATATAATTACTGGATTCCCAGTAATATCAGCCCAGCGATATTTGCAGAATTAGATGTGATTTTACCACAAATGAACTGCTAGATTTACTGACTGAATCCTATTAACAATATGGTTTTTGTTAGTTATTTTATTTTTGTCCCAGTTTAAAATGCAGTGTGCTAAGTTAGAAAAACTTTTCATTTTTTTTGGTGGCAATTACTTTTCTCCTTCAGGCACTTCTGACAGTTCATCTTGAAACCTCTGAAACATCAGGAATGAACTGATTTCTACTTGTTATCATCAGCAATGCAAGTACCTCCCTACAGGGGGTGGGGAGAGGTCCAAAAAAGCTCACAGAGATAATATTCACTGTACCATTGATTAAGCAACTTGGCCAAGACCAGTAATTACAACTGTGCTACATTGCACAGAAATTCTGCAGCATTCCCATTTCATAGTAAACAAGGCGCAAAGTTGAAGGACTAAAAGCCAACACTGAGTTTCCTCACCTAATGATTTCTAGTATGTCTGCTGGGGGAAAAAAAAAGCTTAAGATGGAGCTGGGGTGGTGGAGACAGCCAGGATGGGACTGACAGAAGGAGCCCACCAGGAGCCTCCAGTGGAGAAGCCACACAGGAATACCTGAATATCCCAGCTCAGCAACCCACGAACACAAACTGCTGTTATCCTACACCATCACAGAATTGTTTAGGTTGGAAAACGCCTCCAAGATTGAGTCCAACCATTAATCCAGCACTGCTGAGTGACAAGGTGACTAAACTATGTCCCTAAGTGCCACATCTACACGTCCCCTCCAGGGATGGGGACTCAACCACTTCCCTGGGCAGCAATAATCCTCCATCCCTAACAGGGATTGGTAGACAGGCTTCATTCAACTCACACAATCCAGTCCAAATCCAAACACAACCAACAATAGTCCCCTGGAGCACTTCTGCAACCTCTTTAGAAGTGCAAAGGGTCAAATCCACAAAGCTTCCTCCAACCACAAGCAGATTTCACCTGAACAGAAAGTTCCCACTCCAGATCTCCAAGCACATTAAGGTGATGTCTGCTCCACCAATATGCTTGGCACCTCTGTGTCTCTTAAACAGGCTTTTTTTCCTCCTAATTCCTTTACAGGACTGTTAGCAAACTCCCACGCCATCTGAGCCTGATCTAAGGAGTAAACAACGAAAATTAAATTAATGTCATGCTCAGTAACATTTAGAAATTGCAAGCTAAGCAGCTGCCACTTATTCCTAGTAACTCAAAGTATTTTATTGAAGGAAGTTTTCCAATAACATATATTGATTTTGTCAGGTTTGGGCTTTGTTTTTTTACCCAAGCAACATATGTTGTGTGTTCTGTGCTCGTAGGGCTGCACACACCCAGGCTGCATTGCAGTCACTCTGACTCCTGCCAAACAGATGTTGAGGGAAAACAACTGAACACAACATGGAATAAAGGCTGTCTCAGACCACAATGTTGGGTTAAGAAAGATCTTGTGGGTAACACAGTATACTAAAAGCATTGATTATATATTTATAAACAGAATTGATAGGTAGCTGAATTAATGTTTGACTACATTTATTTCAATCATGCCATTAAATAGAAAAGAAACCCCAATTACTAAGAATTCTGTTAAAGAATGGCAACTACCAAAGTTTTTTAAGTTCCAAAGTAATCATATAATTCATTTTACCTACAATCCAGATTCTCAATAATATCCTAATAGCAAGCTGAAATCATTTGACAAGTGATGAAGGGTTTGAAAAGGGATGTTTTTAAACCACCCCTAGAAATAATAGAACGGCAAGTGATTCCCAGTCCCCAAACACAAAGTACTGAAGTATTATCCTGAGTCTGACAGACATGCCAGCAACTTGCTGTAATTTGTGTAATACCCAATCTTAGGGCTTAGCTTACTCCAATACTTTGGTTGTGATGAAGCCTAATGACAGAATTCAGTTCAATTTACTCTCTGAAAGACAAAGAAGTTAATTTTTTAAATTAAAAATCAACATTTTTCATCACCTGTACCCTTTCCCATTATGAAAATAATTAGATTTGTATGAAGCAGAATCAGTTCAGCCCATGAAAACTGACATGAAACCCTTCATATTTACTTTTTCTGTTGAATTTAGTAACAGTTGGCTCAAAACATGGCATTAGCCACTACAGGATTTAAGACTTGGCTTAGCAAATATAATAAAAGACAAATATTTTTAGAACAGCCCTGTGGTTGCTTTTGATGTATTTCTGACCTACTCAAGAACACGTCTTTGGATGACCATGACAACCATCTTTTCTAACTTCAGGTATGGGAGTTCTGCTGCTTCTGAACTGGTACTGATCAAAAAATCTGCCATGCATTACCTTTAACATGAAAAAGGAACTTTGCACTCTAGAAGCCAAAAATAAGCTTATCTCCCCTTCCCATACAGAAACAAACTTTCAAAATTCAGCAGGAAAACCTATTTTCTTCCACACACACTGCTACAGAGAAGTGATTATACTCTGTTACAAACGTGTTATATAGACTGTCAAAGCAGTGAAAGTATTCCACATTGAAAAAAAAAATGAAATCAAACCCAGTCAGTAGGTATTCTTCAACAATTTATATTCTTAGAACATGTAATGAAAAATTAAAAAAAATAAACAAATCACCATCTTTCAAAGTGCAAAGGTCAACTTTTCCATCCTAAACCCATGGAGAATAAAGGTTTAATTTACCATATAGAGTAAAAACACCAGCTAGGGTTCACTTTCATGCCAAAAACTAGATGGGGATTTTTTAAAGCACCAAATATTACAAAGCATCGTATCAACCTTTCTTTTCAATAGTGTTATTTGGCACTGGATCTAGGACAGCCATTCTATTGTCTGTATTTCAATTCAATTTGAATTATCTGTGTTTTCCAATTCATTTACATTAAAGATAATAATATATTTAGCAATAGAATATTATTAAAGCAAAACCAATTATGATTAGCACAAATTTGCATTATTAAAAAATAATGAATTTTGTATATGCTTATGAACACCTCCCAAGTGTCATGATAAAACCGAACACGAAAAAAAAGTCAGGGTTTGTAAACAAGATTCCATATAAAACAAATCACATAAAGACTAAACAGTGGCACCTGAGAGCATTTAGACAAAAACCCTGCCAAGGTACATACCTGTAAATCTGCTGAATATTTTCAGCTTTGATTTCCTTGAGAATTTCATGGTAGATATGAGGATTATTTGGTTCTCGAGACGCTGGGGGAGAAGGGCATTTCTTGCGTGCATAATATCCTATCACGATTCCAAAAATAAATAAAATCAAAGCAGTGCAAAACACTTTCAGTATCCGAAAAAAGCTGCAGCGGTTGCTCTTTGGTGCCTGTCTCGTGTAGTGGGAGATGTAGTCGGGGTCTTCCTGAAGCCTCTGGAATCTTCCCTTTGGAGAAGAGGAAGGCTGGATGGGCTCCAGGTCAAGGTCAGGGCTCTGCGAGTTGCCCAGGTGATGCTGGGCTGCACCGTCCAGTCGGAAATGGTCAAAGCCAGGCTCCTCCAGCTCCTTTTCCATGTCCCATTCCAGTTCCAACGCTGTGGCTTGGAGCTCATCGTTGTCAAGGTATGGAGAGTGCCCCTGTGCTCTCTGGTCCGCATTCACTTTGTGATAGGCCATCTTTTTATCTATTAAAACAAAATTTAAAACCTAAACGTTTGTTTCTATATACACACATACATAATTTATTTAATCTTTGTAAACCTGGAAGAACTAAACAGTCAACAAAACCCAAAAACTGGGTTCTCACTATTTTACTCTCCCCATTTCCATAGTCCTGTCTTCTTTTGTAAGGTCAGCAGTCCCATGAACATCATCACAGGAGAAAGAAGATATTTATGGGAATATATTGTAAGCATATGAATAACGGGAATTTAAAAGTGCCAATGGCAAACCACTGGAATTATCCAATTATTTTGTCAGTCCTCGAGATAATATTAAAAAATTGAGTGAAGGCTCAGAGTTTCCAAAACAATTATTTGTTACCTGAAAGTAATTTTAAAGCTTAACAACTGTGTGCAACAATTTCATTTCACACACCATACAAAATAATGCTGCTAAAATAAAGTTGAAAAGCGGGAAATAATATGAATTGCCTGATCTGATTCTAAACACAAGGAAATGATAAATTAAAAAAGAAACTTCAGGGTGACACTGTACTTACATATCAATAAAAATCTTCCATTTAGATGGAGCATTCTATTATTTATAGGTATTTTAAATGCATAGTTCCTGAATGACTGATGAATTTACTGAGAAATTGTCCCAGCTGTTTTGCTCCACTTATTTTTCCCATTTTAATGAATCAAAAGCACTGCAAGGTAAGTATTTGTAACAAAATCACTCTTTTAATAGCAAGGCATAACTGCAGCACTTCTAGATATTTCTATGGAAGGAGAAGCCCTCTAAAGGGAACTCTGACCTCCAGTACAAACACTCAAAGTCAATTTTCAACAAATCATTTTTGACAGACTGCAGCAACAGGGTGCCTTTTCCCCCATACTCTCACAATAGCCATTCCAACACATAAGCATCTGTAATTTAGGGCTTTTCAAATATCAGACTCACTTCTCAATTAGAATAAAATGAAGATATGACACCTCTCATAGTGATGAACACTAGACTGACACCTACGACACTACATTATCACTCCATTTTTATGTTTCAAGGCATTTTCTCTCTCCAAGACTCACCTCCAAATAACATTACTACATAATAGAGGAACCCACTGCAATGGCAAAGCGGAATTCAGCTTTTTGAAGCTCTCTGAAGAGAGCAAACCGCTTGCAAGCTCCAATATAATGAAACAGCCTATTGTCCCCTGAAAGGCTATCTGCCTCTATACAATACCAGTTTACAGATCCTATTTCCCCCCTAGAGCCATATAAATATCCCTCACCTATAACTGTCAGACAGCCTGGGAACAGCCAAGGGAGCCCACACCTTCCGAGTCACCATTCCAGTCACTTTGCAAATCAATTCTCCACCTGCAGCCCAAACTCTTCCACATGCAGTGGGAACAACAGAGTGAGCTGAACTAAAGCCTCTTAAATTAGTGTGAAAGCCTGCATTATTTATTTAAATAACGATTGCAAATTTAGTCTTTAAATTCCAGCATAGTCAACAAACAGCTGCAAAGCTGCTGTGGCTGCCCTTTGTGGGCTTTGTTAGCCCAGCCCTCAGGTTTGTGAAGGATCCTCTGAACTTCAGCACCCCAATCCCCACAGCTGTGCATCACCCCAAGATCTCTCAAGGGAGCACTTTGCCTTCTCCATCCAGGTTGTTCATGAAGATATTTAATAATGCCAGCCCCAGAACTGATGCCTGCTGCAGAGCTACCTGCCAAGCACCAACTGGACATCAAACCATGCATTAATATTCTTTGGAAAATTGAGATAACTAATTTTCAAGCTATTTATCTGCCCTTTCACCGTGTCTCTCTTCTGTTAGTGGGAGGATTAATTTGCAAGCCATCAGTGACAGAGACCACTTCTAGGTAATATCAACTGCCCAACGACCTCATCTTTCCAACTCTACTTCATATTGCTTTTTATTAGAAATTAAAGATTGGTGTTTTGTTCTTTAAAGCAAAGAAAATCACCACTGCATTTCATAAACACATAATTTTGGCTCTAGACTTCCTGAAGTCATTTAACAAACTGTTTTAGCCAAGTAAGTAAACCCTTGGCAGATTACTACAGTACTAGCCATAAACCAGAATTAAGGCAGTTTTTCAGACACAATTTCATGGCAAATATTAATCTTGCTGAGCTTATAAATGTTGACCATTGCCTATCTGTGGTAGTTAAGTTTTCCCCATATCTATGACATTTAAAAAAATGTGTGCTATTGTTCAATGGAGTGTATTAATAAAGGTTATTTAAATCTAGATATAAAGGCATAATAAAAATTCATATGAAATTTCTTGAAATGGTTATTTATTCTGGTGAGTAGTAACCCCATTCCACAGCTTAGCAATTCAATTTTCATTCAAAGCACCAAAACCAGTTACCTCACTTCAGAAAAACAAACAAACAAACAAACAAACAAACAAACAAACACAAAAAAAAAACCAAAACAAGCAAGCAGCTAAATGAACTAAAATAAAAAATCAATATTCAATTCAGTTTTATATTTGAGACCAGTCTTTGGAGTATGGGATCTTATTAGCAACGCATGTCCTTTAGTTAAAGAATGCAAAGAATGCGAGAGTAGCTGCAGTTGTTAACTTCACTTTTTCCACTGATATTTCTAAGTTCATTGTTTCAGTCTAAGGACACAGCACAACTTACCTTGAAGTATCTGAGGTCAGGGCCTGCACTGCATTTAACCATTCCAAAAGTAATTTTGGAAAGGGGTCTCCTGGTTTTCAAGGCACAGAGCATTTGTGCCATGCAATCTGTATCACCTGTTCTATTTACTATTTGGTATTTAGCTGGTTAAGGATGTAGTCATGACTTAAAAATTATGTATTAAATGTAGTTTTGGCTTGGAATTGGAAGGAGAAAGAAAACACTACAATTCACAATAATACTGAATTGGAGGGGGGGTGGAAAAGAATAGAAATACAGAAAAAAAATTGAAGTCAAGAAAAAACACTACAATACTCTGGTTCAGTCTTCTCTATAACACAGACCATAAAATGAACATATTTTCAAAAGACATTTTTGAAAACTTCAGGAGATAGAAAATTCTCCCCATCTGTCAGCAAGCTGTTTCAACATTTAATTGTTGTTAAATACATGTTTTATTATAAAGATAAAAGAGCAACTGCAAAATGCCAGAAGTCTGAATATGCACCAAGTGAGCTTTAAAGCCACTCTGTAGGGACAGCAAAGGGGATCATAAACTCTGGAATACTGGACAGAGCCAAGCTGATGACCAATAAAGCTGATGTACATCTCTATACTTCCACTGATTTGTGGGGAGAATGTTTATAGAGAGGTATCAAACCAAAGCTAAATATCCTTTCAATTAACTGTACACAAAAAATCAGGAGAGTCAGCTTTATCAGATCGTTATTGCCTTACGGAGCCCATTCCAAAACTCTGCCTGTGCTTTGACCTTAAAAGTAGCACATTTCCATCCTGCCTGATAGGAGCATCTCGTTATGGAACCACCAGAAACTCCTTTTTTTGACAAGTTTCCCTGTTTCAATCCCTTATCAATGAAGCTTTTGAAAACTACAGAATATGTTCTTCATGAAAGGTCCTGCCACCCTCCAATACCTTCAAAACAGAAAGGTGAGTTTGCAGGAACATTTTATGAAACCAACAAGCAAAAAGCAGTATGAATATACTACTGTAAATTCTTTGTGACTGGCGCTGCAGTTGTTACACGCAGCTCATAACCAGCTGAGACAATTAGCAGGCTCATGCACAGCAGGAAGTGTGGTGAGTGTTAACGGGCTGCCCACAGAGAGCCCTTCTTGGGCCACTTAGTGCTCAGTACCGAAAAGGCAAAATTCACCCAGGAATCGTCCTAAAGGCACTGTGGCCTTCTTGTATAATCATAAACCCAGAAATCCAGGGCTGTTCACTCATCTCATTTTGAAGGGGTCTTTAATTTTTATTTTCTTCTCAGTACTTCTGTGCAGAGAGCTTTTCCTCTAAGTCCTTGTAATCTTTCTGTGCCTAAGAAAACCCCCAAAGCAGATGTAATGTCACCTGTTTAAAGGGCCAATAGCTGTGCTTATCATGGAACTCAACACCCACTGCACTTGCAAGGCTTTAAAGTATGTATGACAACAAATTAGTACTTTGTTAAACGAGATGATGCCTAGTTTCAGGCCTAGACAAATTTCTTCAGCATTATAAATCCCTGACAAAACTTGTTTGCAGAAGAGATTATGATGTCCTTGTCAACAGCAACATTACACTACCCTGTAATTAAAAAAAAAAAAAAAAAAAGTGATATTTCCATCACCGCTGCCTTAATTTTGTGCAGTAATGATTGCTCCCTTCCCTCACATTCGGGATATGGGCTTGGCAACCAGTTCAGTTACAGCAGGACAATTAACTACCTTGTCACTCCATAGAGCCACCAGATAAAAACAAATGACAAAACTCACCAGTTGTTCACATTTCACTGAAGATGAATGCAACCTGAAAGAGTGAGCAGTGTTGTAGCAGAAGACAGAACAGAGAGATCAGACTGGTCTGTAAAACACAGCTAAATTGAGTCTAAAGTTGTCTCTTCATTAGTAAGTCCTTTTAGGCCCAGATCAATGATATAAAGTATTTAACTTCTTCAAAAAAATTCTCATTGATTTTATTACATCATTAACAGCCATGTGGACCAGGACACCATTAATATCAACACAGAGGATGACCACATGGCAAGAACAGGGTCTGTGGTGCACCTTGATTGATACGACGTGTGCACGATGATGTCCAGCTGGAGCAAGAGTTAATTTGCCTATGATTAAATGCATCAGCCACCTGAGCTATAACATCCTGGGCCATCCAGATGTGCATAGGTACATGGATGTATTTTCCTGCTGCTTTTTCAGAACCTCTGAATTCCTGGGGCCTGGAGAAAGAGTGCAGGAAGGTCCTTCTTCCCCAGCAGACAAGAATCAGGTAACAAAAAGGCAGCCTTAGCTGCTCTCTAATATGCTGGGCATGTATTACTAACACAGATCTTTCCCATTCTCAGGCATGTTTAGTTTGCAAATACCTATTTGCCTGAAACAAAACTCAGAAATATTTACTGACCTTATAGGAGCTAACAGCATCTGTGATATATGCAGAATCTACCTGGGAGGTTTAATAAAACTGCAGTGTAATGAGATCAGTATAAATGGCTCTGCTACGGAGCCTGTGCAGTTCTTGTGGGACGTGCTGTGCTGCTGCCCTTGCTTTGCTTCCAGGACAGCTCTTCCCTCCCATTAGGGTGGGTACAGCTCAGTTTTCCCACTGCTCACTCTTTTTGCTCATTTGCAAACATCAGGACGACGATGCCAAACATGGAGAGAGAAGCCACACAAACACACTCCAGTTCCTTAGGTCATGAATTAATCACTCATTTTTCCACTGGAATCAACACTCAGATCCTGCTGTTCTCCTTGAGAAGGGCACTGGATAGGATTGCAGTCTTTCTAAAAGCAAAGAAGCAGATGGAGAGTTTAGGACTTCCAGGGCTAGTCGGAATGTGTTGTGTTCGTGTGTTTACACTCTGTTCTTAACCTGGGTGTAAGGGGAAGAAATTCTGCCCCACATCTCTGTTCATCTGCACCAGGCCCCAGCCCCACGACCTAAATCCTCCTGCCCCAACCACCTCCCCACCATTTACCTTCCCAAAACTCTGCCCGAGCTCCTGTCTGTCCCACCCAAAGATGTTCTTCCAAAATGTCAGTCTTTCCCTTTTCCCACTTTTCCTCATACCAACTGTCTGTGCACTAACCTAATACCCAGTTTGCCTGCATAGATATGTTTTTCCATCTTCAAGGTTTCATCAATAATATACTTTGCATTACATTCCCCCAGACATTATAATTGCCTCTGAAAGAAATAAAATACAAAATTTTACCAGGACAAAAACTATTATTGGGGCATTTGCATTTAAGCCTATAGTTGAATTTGATGTGAAATAAAATCATTGTAAATGGTGTTTAACTTGAAAATGCTGACAGCAATAGCTGTACTAACAGGCCATAGCAGTGCTTAAGAAAGTTAATTTTATATGACTCATTTCTGCTTCGGAAATTTTTACGTTGCCAGTCTTTGGCTTAGGCACATTTCACTTTGATATTTTTCAAACTCTTTTTTCTCTTTAATTACAGTCAATCCTATTTAATTTTTTTTTTAAATTAAGTCATTTTAACTTTGAAAATTTGGCAACTGTACACTTGCAAGGTACTATGCTGTAATAAAGTGTGCTAGTGGGAGTCTGCTGTACTTCAAAAGATGCAAACCAGCACTGCAAAATGCTATTTGATTTCAACCCATATCTTGGAAAGAACAAAAAAAAACACAAACCAGGAAAAAAAAAAGCACAAAAAAACCAACACCACAACCAACCACAACTAACAACAAAAACAAAAGAAAACCAAAACTAAAAGGCCACTTTTACGGATGAGCTACAAACAAGAAAAACAGGAATCTGGCCTCATCTTAGGCATCAACTCCATTCCTGTTTTTTAACCATCAGTGACAAAGCCTCGCAATGAAAATTTTAACACATTCTGTTTGAGGGAAAAAAAACCAACCAAACCAACCAAAAAAAAGAAACCAAAATCCACAAACAAACTGATGACTCTGGAGCATTTGGAATACAATTTTATCTATAACTGTTCCAACCTCCCTGCCCTAGCAGGGTCATCACAGAGCACAGGGCACAGGATTGCATCCAGATGGTTCTGGGGTATCTCCAGTGAGGGAGACTCCACACCCTTTCTGGGCAGTCTGTTCCAAGTGCTCCATTTTTCAGAGTTTAGGATCAATTTCTCAAACTTAGCTGGTTACAGAAGACAAACCTTCCTATTAGCAATATTTCACATGGAAATCAGAGATGCACAGGAAATATGAAGCCCTAATGTCTCATGTCAAGAGTATTTTTTTTGATAAAACCAGACTTTAAATGATATATATATTCAAAATACTGATACACACACGCAAAAATGTTCCTGCTGTCACCATCCTGTGTTATTCTTACTTGCTGTAAAAAAATAGGTCAGTAGTTATAAAAAAAAAATTAAATCCTTACTTCAAGAGTACATTTTCCAGATTTTTTTTCTCATTTCTTGCTCAGTGGGGTTTTACTCAGTTTTATCAAGTTCAACAATGACAGAGAGCCCTTAAAAATAATATATTATGGAGCTGAAGATGGCAACATTTACAATTTAGCTTTATTGGAATTTTACTATATTTTGATAGATGACAGCTTTAATGATTCTGTGCATGGTTTATGGCAGAAAACAGTAAGGCAGTAACATAATTTTCTGCTCTTTTCAACGATCTGTATCCAAAGAATTCAGAAAACAAGCAAGTGTACTTCATAATCACGCCAAATTTATTTTCTGGGTGAACTCTCAAATGTTAAAGCTCAAGTACACAGAGTGATGTTGCCATGGCAACTGCTACTGCAACCCAAGATGAGCCCATGTTTATGAAAGCACATTTCTGTCCCCTGCACACCTGCCGAGGCACGCGGACGCTCCAGACTCCTGTCAGGAGGCAATCGAGCTGTTCACGCATTATCAGCCCCGAGACCGCTCCTGGCAAGGCGAGGGGACATTTGCTGGAGCCATTAGGCTGCAACAACCCTGCATATGATCCATACAATGGCAGAATCATAGCATTGTTTACATTGGAAAAGACCTTTCAGGTCACCGAGTCCAGCCATTAACCCAGCACTGCCAAGGCCACCACTACACCATGTCCCCAAGCACCACATCTGCACAGCTTTTAAATACCTGCAGGGGTGGTGACTCCACCACTGCCCTGGGCAGCTGTGCCAGCGCTTCTTCCAGTGAAGAGAAATTTCCTTATATCCAATCTAAAACTTCTCTGGTGCAGCTTAAAGCCATTTCTTCCTGTCTCACCACTTCTTACCTGAAAGAAGAGACCGACCCCACCCAGCTAAACCTTCCTTCAGGGATCTGTAGAGAACACAAGGCCTCCCCTGAGCCTCCTTTCCTCTAAACAACACCACCTCCCTCAGCTGTTCTTCCTAAGCCTTGCTTACTCCTGCTTCTAGGGCCTAAATGAGAAACCCTTCATTTGCCCCAAGATGTAATATTAGAAGATTTAGTGTTGCTATAGCTCTAGGTGGAGTGCAGCGGTAATACATTTGGTGTCCTTTGACCTTTTTTTCCTAAATCTCCACTGAAATAAGCTGTCAAGTTTGAGAAATGTCAGAGTTTGGTCATTTGAGTCTGCCTGGAGGTGTAATTTTGCATGGTGTACAATTCCTGTGAATTTATCAGAACATGTTTTTTCACACATAGTCAACATGGTGTGACATTCAGCATCCTGAATCCGCCAATGTCTACATGCTGAAATGAGTTTATGATAGCTCTTAAAAAGAAAATCCAAAATGTGTTAGTTCAGGTCAACAAAGGAATCCTCAGTGGATTCCTGAGAATAAAAATTAAAGGAAGAACCCCTTCTTTCTGCTGTTTTCTCTACATACTTATCTGCTGGCAGTTCTGACACGGGTTTAAGATCTGTGATGAAGGACATCTACATGTAAAGCTTCACATATCAGTAGTGTATGTGCCTTTAGTAGCTCTCCAGAAGAATTTTACACTTTCACTTAAGCCCTTCTGGAACTAAGTCACAAAAGCAGCCTGATCTGATGCTGTTTTCAGCCAAGTCCTACCCAACTGTGATCACATCCTTGGGAAAAGAGGCACAGCTGCTTAGCCTGTGGTTTAATCTTCAGCCTCTCTTTGATGGTGACCCAATCATTATGTAGGGAAATCTCTCAGCCTTGCTGAGGTGTATGGAGATGAGGGCATTGCAAGAAATAAACTGGAGAAGTCCATTATCTTAAAGACTATGTCAGTTCTCAATCTCAGTCTGATCTGGTCATTTTTGACACACACAAGTTGACAGCCAAGCTTTAATATACACAGAATTTATCACAGACTGCCACTAGACTGAGCTTATTAATACTGTTAGTCTATACACATTTCTCAAGGAATAATTTCTTAAAAAGCAACCATAACACTTCTTGACCACTTAGAGAAGAGCATGGTACACACCTTACAATCTAAAATAAACAGAGCAGCTAGTGTAGAGGAAAAACTTCTCACAAACCTTCTTTTAGACTTGGCCAGGGTTGTGCATAGCTATTACAGCCTAAATTTTTTATGCTGTAGAACTTTTTGATTTAGAGACATTAGCAGTTGAAGATAAGCAAAGTGTGCATTATGAGAAGAACAAAGAGGATATATTCAAGAAACATATAGCTTAGTGCACTGAGCTAAAGGAGGCTATAAACCATATAACTGATGCTTAGAGGTACTGCAGCAATTCCCTTCTAAAGTGGGAACAGTGCATGAACAGAAGGGCTGATGGTTTCTGCTAATTCAGCTCTATGCCATCAGCTAAATGTGGGCTGATGGTCCTGTAAGATGCTGGATATCCATGTCCAGGTGCACACCCTGGCCAAGGCAGCCAGTGGTGTTTGGGAACTTTCAACAGAGTAACGGTGATCAGAAAATGACAATCTGCTGACACCAAAAAATGTTAAATAACAAATGCCACAACGCAGCAGCTGTGGGTGACCAGTCACTGAGCACACTTTGCATACTGGTGTAATATGTACTATTGCTTCCTCTCCAATTTTCTTTAAAAAGCAACGTTCATCCAAAATACTCCAAGGAACAGTGCTGGGAGAAGACTAAACCTTTCAGCTGTAAACCAGAACATGTCCATATTCATGTCACAGTAGAACACGTTACAGCCTCTTAAAAAGATGGGATGATACATCAATTACAATACTGGAATTAATTCTGGAAAGTTCACTGAAAAGCTGACAATTCACAGAATCACGAAAATGTTGGCTGGCAGGGACCTTACAGGGTCACCTGCTCCAACCTCCCACACGAAGCAGGACTGCTGCCAAGAACAGATCAAGTCACCTCATCCTTAAGCTGAACTCATCAGGCATTCAATCAGAGCTAAGGGGTTCAATATAAACACAAATGTATGCCATTGCACTCCTTTTTTTTCCTCTGCTGCCAATACATCTGTTTCTTAGTAAAAATAACATCAGTATGCAAAAATAAAACTCTCCGACCTGTAATATAACCGGTCGTTAAAATTCATACAGATCTTTTTGCTTAAAAAGAAAAATACAATACAGAAGAGAGACAGAATTGGAAAAAGAAATGAAAGTCTTAACCCACAGACACAGCAGCCATGGCATGAAAAATTCATTTCCATTAATGAGATGTGGTAGTCCCCAGGCCAGCGCCCTTTGTATGTGAACCATGTTAATCAGATTGTATGAGCATTTGCTGGAAACTCCTGGGACAGCAAGCAACTATAACTATAGAGCAAGCACAGCAGATTAGCAGCTTGCTAAAAACTGCTTGACTTGTAACCCTTGAAGCACAGGAATGATGCAGGTTTCCCAAATCACTGATAAATGATGCAGTTCATTTACATGTCCCATTTTTGTTGCAGCCTTTGATGCAATTTCCACATCACCAAAACGTGGACAAAACTTCCTGCTCAGGGACACCTTTGTGTAAGAAAGCACAGAACAAACACACAAACAAGGTCTGTGTCAGCCCAGCCTTGGTCACACACACTTCTGGCACAATGCCTTGCTATTGCTATCCTACACCTCCAAAAAACCCTTCAGTAAGTGCAGCTGGGTCCGAGCAGGGTGGAAACACAAGAATTCCCACCAGGAATTCCCACCCACTGCAGGAGCTCTGCAGGTTTGGATGAGGAGTACAGGTGGATTTATGGCAAGACCTAACAAGACAGCAGGACTTGGTCTGAAGCAGACTTCTCCTTTTGAAGACGTCCCAGTCTATGAACCCTTCAGCCTGAAGGAAGAAAACCATCTGGATTTATTCTCTCCTTCCTTCCTCTGGCAGTTAGTACATGTAATTGCTTCCTAGCTTGGGCTTCATCTGCTGTATCAGTGACAGAAACAAATGGAAACCTGCAATACTTCAGATAACTTCATTTTAAAAACATTTGAGCGTTTCATGGAAACTTCAAAGCTATAAAGCTTTTTATTGATTTTATTCCCAGCCTAATTTTAATCTCAGTCACCAGCTCTCACTGTCTGTGCAGATCTAGGAGCCACTAAGAAACCAGTGTTCTCAAAAAGTCACCCTCCAATTGAAGGGGATCAATAATGTAATTTCCAAAGAACATAACTTGACAAAATTCATGAAAATATTATTATTTCATCAGTCATAACTGACTCTGAAAAGGACTCCCAAGAAACATACTTTAGTGACTCTGAATAATACAATCAAACTATTAAATTCTGCAAAATACTATATGAGTATTTTCAACATTATACAGATATTTTTGACCAAAATATGAATTACAGTCCAATTGCCTGCCTTTTTTTTTACCTACAATACTTAGATGTCTCCTTGAAGGAAGAAGAGAAGATTTCATAAAATAAACAAGTGTATAACCAACCATCATTCATATGCTGCTTCTGTCTCTCTGCAGGCCCCTGGGAAATTGTCTAGATCACTATAGTGACTCTCAGTATGGCCCTGGTCTCTCCTGCCTTTCTTCCCTTTTGAAGTATAAATTTAAAAAAAATAAATAAATATAGAAATAGGGATACAGATCCTAAACTCCACAAGGATCTGTATTTTCTTTGACTTCAAGAAATGAAAAACTAATTTTTCACAGCTTCCCCAGAAATGTCATTCAAAACTGAACATGCTCTGCTTTATCTTACATGTCAATTATTTCTCTTAGAAATAAACATTTCCTCACTAAAAATGTGCATTTTTATTAAATTTAGGGTTTTAGTGGGAATATTTCCCTCACAAAACAACTTAATCAGCTTTATTTATACATGACCTAATTCCAAGCTCAGGAAAAAAAAAAAAAAGAGAAGTCAGAAGATGCCCATGAGGAAGAAGATCAGGCCATGCAAATCAAAAAAGCAGCAGCACTTCCTTCATCTCTACTACTTTTTTAGAGGGAAAAGTCTTCCATTGAGCTTCATAGTACAATGTGTTTCATGATTTACAGCAAGGAAAGAGGCAAATCAATCTCTAGTGAAAAGTCACCCAAGCTCATGAAAAATTTAGAGTGACTAAATTTATAATTAAAATGAATCAAGAATCGTTATTAGAAAACAGTTTGTACATGAACAGAAATTCAAGACTGAAAATCTGAATGCTCTTCTTTTTTTTCCCCAACAGCAAACACACAGAACTCCCTGTATTTTAGATACAGGACATACCTGTAATTTCTTTATGCATTAAGGGTATTTAGAAACACAGTGAACTATATTAAGCGTGTCTCATGGCTTTTATGATTTATTTATGAACAGGGGCATTATTAAAAATAAATGATCTTCAATAGCACTTAAAAGTAAAGCTGTTTTGAGACCAAATGTTAGGCAAATGGCATGAAAATGTAAAACTCGGGAAGTCACAAAGCACTGCTCTATCAAAAAATATTTATACTACTAAAGTACAGCCTGAAACAACCAGGGTTGTTTTAACACAAGCAAAATCATTACAATTGCATAACATGTCATGGGATACCAGTATGTAAGTTAATTATTCAATTTTTCAATCTCTTTTAAGAAGCATCAAGCCATGACTCTGTGTCACTCAGACACAGAGGCTGCAGCTGCCCTGCCAGGCATTACAAAGGGCTTGGTCTGAATAAGGGCAAAAGTAGTGAGTTCCATCACCCACTGTCATCCTCTGTTCACAAAATTCCCAAATATAACCATTACAGGGTCATGCCCAAAGCCCACCACATTGAATGTAAAGACAGTAACTCTACAATGACCATTGTGCCTCATCTGTAGGTAAGTAACATGTAAAGGCTCCATAAATCTCTTTTGGACGTGTAATCCATTTCCATTTTTCCCTTACTTTTAGATCCTGGAAATAATTAAGCCTTCAGTTAAACCAATTAAATATTGTGTGCCGTTTCAAAACCATAGTGGATTTTTACCTTCCTCTGCTAAACTTAGTCCAAAATAATTGCAGAAAATACAATTATCTACCACAGTCACCATCTGGGACATGAAAGCGATCATTTTAATTATTGCCATTCTAACTTGGGACCCACAAAGACCACTTTTTGGGCTACATATGGAGTTTATTTTTATGGATTAATGTCAAAACAGGTGGATGCAACATATAAAAAGGCAGTTGGCTAAATGCCCATAAACTTTTCTACCTAGTGCAGACTACTACAAAGAACTGGAGAACTGAATTTTATATCCAAGCTGGTTGTTAAGCTGCTGGGTGATTTCAAAAACAAAATCAGCACTGTTCTAAAGCACTTTTATGTATCATTGAAGTAGCTACCATTGAAGTAAACTTCTCATTAGAGATGCAGATTATCAAAAACTAGTAATGTTACTGACTGTACTGGGAATTTTGTTTATGGGAAAAGGAGAATACTTTACTCTGGGCACTTTTATTTGAGTAGATACCTATGAGTTTGCACCTCTAGCATAAGCCATCAAAGTTAAAATGGATTTATCCAGCAGAGCAATCTCACAGAAAAGAGCAAAGGAGGACTGCAATCTAATTAAATTAATGAGAATCAGAAAAATAAATATATAGGGAATGAAATGTAGAGAGGGTATTAGCTTAAGAGTTTTTGAATATAGCACTGAAAAAAGCTACTTAAATGCCTTTGAAGATAGTTTGAATCTGGTTTACCAAGGTCAAAATGACTGCAAAATGAGTAAGAAATTAAAAAACTTACATAACACTGTAGTAAGCAAAATCTTCTTAGAGCCCTGACACAACTTAGACTTCACACAGCTGAATAAAACCTGAATGGACTCTCATTTAATGAGCCCATTATACCTGACTCACAACCTGGAAGTCTTAAGATTATTAATGAATTCAACAGTCGATGGAATTCCCAGCCTACAAGTGTTTGAAAGGATCATCACTTCTTCATCCTGACACAGTGAACTCCTCCTGTGGGCTGCAGAGGCTCCTTCACTCCCACCAGTTTTAAAGGAAATTAGTTTGGTCAATTCCCCCAGACTGTACTCTGGATCCAGCAGAACTGAGTCAGCAGTAGCTTTCCATCACACAACACACCTTGAATTAGGAGCTAATAATCATGGTTTTTTCTGGTTTGCTTCATTGTTTGTTTAAACTCGTAAGTTGATGGTTATCAAGATGTCTCACTATTTACTTTCACTATTTTAACAAATGATAAAGGCCAATTCTGGACTGAGATGAGATATAGCATAAGATCAAAGCCAACTTCTTTTTGGCAAGAAGTTCTGCATTCTGTAAGCAAGGAGCAGCACAACCCATCCCAGTTAGCAGGGCTCCAGCTGCCTGGTAGAGTTGTATGGTACTAGAGCATCACCCCAAAAAACTGTAATTCACCATCACACCTGGATCCAATGGATGTTTCCAAAGACATCCATGACCACTATGAACACACTCAACCTACAGAGGCTGGGGAGAACGCTCCTCTACTACTTGATTAGAGCCAGATCTTACTGTCATTCTTCCATGCAGATCTCACATCTGCATATTTCGTCTCTAAATTAAAATTACACCTTGCTTTTTGCTGGACAACACGCTCCAACCTTAACCCTCTGAACATTATAATTGTTTTGAATGAAATACCATTAAGGGTTGAAAATGAACACACCTGAAGCATTTAAGCATTGAGATCTAAATCCCACTATTTGGCAGGCCTAGATTTAGTTCTTCATTTTTAAGATTTACCAGCAGCATACTGCAGAGTGCAAGGATTGAGTTAAATCTTTTAAAAGATAATGATACACAAGTATTGAGCTAAATGAAAAACAATCATACATGACCTTACCAGGAATATTCTAATTCTAATGTTTATCCACAGCAATGACCTGGAGTAGGTCTTCATCCCATAAGGAATATTTTACTACTGAAAATACAAACATCTTTGCCATGTTTTGAAACAAAATAATTAGATTTAGAGAAAATAACCTTAATTATGCCCAGAACAACCAAGACTGACTGCTTGGAGGGTGTGAGTCCCTCAGTCCATCTGCTGAGTACGTTCACTGCTTTTTTGGCACTTCCTTGAAGTCATGAAGTGAACACACAGACAGAGGTTAGAAACGTTTCAAAATCATGTAAGCAGATGGTGATACAGCAGGTAATAATTTAATTACACAACTCCTACAACGTGTTTCCCAAAAAAAACCAAACCCAAACAGAAAGAGGGAGGGAATTAACAATGTCCAGACTGATCTTTTAATTGCAGTGCAATAGTTTTTGTTGACTAGCACTGATTTTCCACCCATCTATTCTGCAGCTGGAAACAGTAACAAACAAGAAGTTCTATGCTGTATTTTATTCCTAACACAACATTTACAATAGAAAGAACAAAAATTAGCATGATAAAGTACAAGTTGTCCTTCTATACAAAAAAATAACAACAACACTGAAAAAAAAACCCCTTTAGTTTTGCAGGTACAAAGAGGTCAGAAAGATATACACACATCTGCTCTTGCTTCTACACAGAACTCTGATACTTCTGAAGTGTGAAAGCAATGAAGAAATGCTGGTCTTGTTAATTCTTCATTTCATGCAGAAGCACAGAATCCCATGGACATGGAGCAGCACGATTCAGACAAGATACCAGAGGTAACCCAGGAACTGAGTGAATTTAATGAAAATGAGAGAAGAGCATTAAAGGGGAAAAAAAAAAAGAAATAAAGAAACAAACAAACAAACAAACAAAAAAACCCCAATATTGTGTTGGTCTACTAAACACCGGAAGGCTGGAAGAGAAAAAAGGCTCTCCTGAATGCTGTTTTGGCAACTTCATGTTTTAGACAGGGAATTGCTGCCTACAAAAGGTTGAGGATGATGAGATAAACACCGAAGCACACAAGGTTTGATTGGCATTTTAAGTCAGTGGTGCTGAGTCATCCTAACAACAGGAATGTGAAATGACATCAGAGATGCATCACCCTTTGCATTATGTGCATAAATTAAGGCATAAAAGTGTAAGGAAGCAAGCGCAAATTAACGGGAATAATCAGCAAACTGTCACTGTGAGACTCAGCACGTTCCACCCCCTGCTGGCATTATGGGATGTATTCTAGTGAGACATTAAGATATGGGCAGAAGAAAGGAGGGTTGGATGTAAGGTAGAATTAATGGTTGTGAAATTACCCCAAAATAATACAAGTTTATACATAATATTTTAATTTTGTCAGAAAGCAGTATATTTTGTCCTTATGGAAAGGTCAAATGGCTTTAGGAGTCACAATATATATCTGAGTAACAAAGTGTAAGTAGTAATTTATATATATATGTGCATATAGACATGTATAAAAGAAACACCATTAAAATCACTAGTTGAATATTTTGGGTCATTTTCATCCTGTCTACAATGGCATAATTGGCTGCCTAATTAGAAGTAAAAAACCTAGGCTTATGATTTAGGCAGTTCATAATGCAAACTTTCATTGTATTATTTTTTTATTAGCTCAATTTCTCAGCAAACTCCATACGGAAATGGATTAAGGAAGTTGGGTTCTGGATTTTATGATACTATAAAATAACATATAAAATATTATTTAGCATTAGATTTTGTAAACAAGGAAGATAAGCTCTCTCCACATTCTACATCTAGTCAGTTCCAACTTGGGATCAGCTTCTCTCTTAGAATGCACAGCAAAAGAAAAACCAGCACAGCTTCCTGGAGTGTCACCCTGTCTTTGTAACAGACTTACGTTTTCCTAGTTTTTACTTAGTATGCAAATGACATAAAAGAAGAGAGATGAAGTATTTACAATTGTTTCTTATAATTTCATTTTTTGATTCTCACAATTTATTCCCCAATAAGTTAACAAATCAGAACAGAAACACCACAAAAGGTCACTTGGATGTAGAAATATCAAAACCTCCAGCATCATTCCAGCTAGGTTTATGATGTATAGCTTGAAATGCTAGATGAACTCAGAAGAATATATTAAAATAAACCTCATAATGAAAACAATATATAAATACCATATAATTCTGTGCTGTGCTTGTCACTTGAAAAGGAAGTTCAAATCAAATTTTAATAAATATGACATATGAGTTCAGAGTGTAATGGTGCATTTACCACATAAGCCAATTACTTTTCTTTCTTAATTGAATGCTGTTTAATGAAGCTTTACCTTACTTTTCAGACTACGTACACCAGTGTTTTGGAAAAAGAGTCTGAAGTCAGTCTAATTAAAATCCTCTGCATGTCCTACAGCACCTATGCTGTTGTTGTTTGGGGTTTTTTGGTTGCTTTTGGGTTTTTTTAGGAATGGCTGATGTTTTGTACACAAATTATCCACTTTATTAAGTATACACAAGTATATGTGCACACAACTATGTAAGTGCCTGCATTTTCTATAGCTATATACAGAATAAATGGAAGTTATTATCTGGTATTTTCTTAGAAAACTACACAACCGCTGAGCTACTTCTGTGGCAACAAATACCTTATTAGAAAATAAAAGTGGCAGTAAGAACCATCAGGTTTAAATATTTAGTGGCCAATATTAGGCTTCTGACTATTAAAATGACTTCCAACAGCTCTAAAGCTGTTGAAGCTGGACATGTGAGGAATGGACTGAGGAAAGCTCTTGCTAGAAGGGAAGCCAGCTGAGACACAACCTGCTCTGTCCTCCAGAAAAAACAAACCAACCTGAAGTGTCAGAGTTGTACCTAAAGGAGATGTCCATGTTCAATGAATATAAAGACAGACATGGTAGATGCAGGTACCCAGCAGGACATGGCCATCCCTGCAGCAGCCACAACAGGACTGGCAGCAGCAGCTCAGTGGCTGCCTCAAGGCCCCCTTGCCCCATACTGGACACCAAATTGTGTCCAAACTTTTCTGAGTTTGCCTCAGAAAAGGAGCACAAAGTAAAACAAGAGCCGGCTGATCTGTTTTGTCCACCATCAACAGTGACAGGTCGAGTGCAAATGAAAGTGCTGTTAAAGTTTTCTGATGAATATTACCATCCAAAAGTTATGTCATGACAGGGAATAGTAAGTAGCCATGAGAAAGCCCAGACAGAAGAGGAAAAGACAAAAATACTAAACAAGCTTCTTAAAAAAAAGGTGGTTTTTGGTTTTTTTTTTGAAGCTCCCTTGAATGCTAAAGACCCTACAAAGAATAAGGAGCCAGACATGCCTGATGTAACTCACTCAGACAGGGCAGGCCAGGGAAGAGCCAGGCTCAGCATCAACCATCAACCACCAGCAACCACCATCCCCAACTCTAATTGTCTTTTAAACGGTGCCAAGCTGATTGATGTGTCCCTTCTGATTTGCTATATACCTTCTTTTGGTTCAGTGAAGAGAAGTTAAACACGCAGAAGAGAACAATGTGTCAACCAGGAGATTAGTTTTACAGCCTATATGTTGAAGTGAATAAATTGTGCTTTCATTAACAGAAGTAGGCCATACGCCGGAAAAGTCATTGGATTCGCTTCACTGGTGAACTGGAGCAACAATACCTGATTAGAAAGCCTCAGCAGTTCAAAAGTCTTTAAAGGCAGGTCCAGTGGTTATACAATTAATTTTTAATGATATTGTTCCATCTGGGAGATTCACTTGAAGTGCCAAATGGGTTCCCTGAGCTGAAGTATTAGCTTTAACAAACCTGACACATCTACAATCTGTCTAGTATCTGCTTAAAATACTATTAAAAACTTTATGGGAAGAAGCTCTCCCTGTTTGTGCTTTATTCTTCTCCAGCAGTTTTCAAGGTCCTGTAACACACCCATAGTAGGAAACATTAGCAGCAATAAGTGTTTCTGAGGTTTTGGTTTTTTGGGACAATTTGGAAGGCCTGAAGGTTTTATAATAGTAATAGTCATATAAAAATGTTGGGGAAAATTGGGGTTTATTCCAACTGGATTATATGATGACCTTTCCTTTTGGAAAAAGGATACCAAAAAAACAAGGTTTCTGACTCCAGAAATAGAAATATATCATTCTCAAAAACCATATCAAAAGTAATGCCAATAAAACTGACTTTTTTGTAACCTTTCACAGTTTTAAAAATGAGCAGGGCTTAGAAACTAAATTCCTTTCTCTCAGAATTCTTGCTAAGTATTGCCATTAACAGGGTTTTTTTCATTCCAAGTAACACAAGACTCAAACAGCTGCTGTTAAACACAGAATCCAACTTCCAAATTTTAAGCACAAACAAAATAAAACAGTATTTCCTTCTTTTTCTCAGAAATATTAATATATGTTACATTTGTTATATCAGCACAGATTTTTCTTCAGTTGCCCAAGTACAACAACAATGCTGAGCTTTTATATGTAAGTTCAAATATAATTCAGAAAGGTATTTAAGTGTACACTTACACATACTTTAAGTATTTAAAACTTATGACTTCTGCACAATTAGAACAAACAAATTGCTGTAGCATTGCTACATGAACGTGTTTCTTTAAACAGGCAGCCTCTATTCTAAAAATGCTTTTGTCTCCAGGGAAATCAACATTTCTTCAATAAAAAAATATGCACATGAAGCTGTTGAGCTGTATTTTGCTACTGTATTTCTACTCATATGACAATAGTGGGGGTTTAAAAATAATCAAGCAGACGTCCAGTTCCTATTCCAAGCAGCAGGATCTTTTTCTATGACCCCAGGCACCATGATAGGAAAGCAAAAGGAGCAGTTGCCAGAAACCAGCATTGTAGGATAGAAAGCTTTCAGCTAAATCTTTCGGTAGTTAAAAAAAACCACAACAAACAAACAAATCACCAAACTTCATTTCTAATACTGGGACATATTTATGGAAGGAGGGAAGTCTGTTTCCTTGACCCAAAGCGTATTGCATGACTCATATTTCATGGAGCAGCTCCAAGAGAGATGGGAAAGAGACCAAACAACCTCTGATTCAACAAGTGCTTAATAAGGATGATCACACTGAGAAGAAAAATTTTGAAGCTGGGGAATTGCCTCAAAAAAATAGATTGAGAATTTAATGCAAAAAAGCACTAGCAGGTAGTATTGCAAATATTCAAATCAAATTGTTATTATCTAACCTAGTCTCATATTCCCCCTTTTAAATAATAATTGCTCCAGCACTATGGCATTCTGCTTCTGCAACAGACAACATAGCACAAAGCTCACAGGACATTTTTTTATCCACTTTCTTCCCCACAGAAGCCATTGGAAAGCAGCTGATACCCATTCTTGTATCAGTTTCTTTCCTTTATAAAATATGTAAATGCTTACCAAACTTACATTTTAGAACAGATGTACATTTTACAGTCGGCAAACAGAAGTTTTTCACGGATAAAATGGCACCTATGCCATTTATGAAAAACCATCTAATATAGCTGAAAGGAAAGAACATGAATAACTGAATTTTGTGTTATTTCTACTTCATCAAAAAACATTAAGAATTAAAAGTAGAGATTCAGGGTACCAGAGAAAGAATAAAAGACTAAAAGATGATTCTAAAGGTCACATTATCTTAACAAAGTGCCACTTTCTGACAGTGTGACACTGATATAGAAATAATATACTCCATTTACCAGCATCTGCTCTATGAGATCTGTGCCCTCTGCACTCTAAACAAAGGAATTAGTGATTTTCCTCAAAGGTCACCCCATGAGTGTGATATTTCTCTGCTGCTGAGGCGAGCAGCTCCAGTGCTCAAATCCTGTGTTCAGTTTTGGGCCACTCACTCCAAGAAACTGAGGGGCTGGAGCATGTCCAGAGAAAGGGGCTGAGCTGGGGAAGGGG
Organism: Aleadryas rufinucha; assembly: GCA_013397815.1. Taxonomy (NCBI): domain Eukaryota; kingdom Metazoa; phylum Chordata; class Aves; order Passeriformes; genus Aleadryas; species Aleadryas rufinucha. Next base: position 172,171 of record VZTH01004384.1, on the reverse strand, counting down.
CTGGAGCACCAGGAGGGGCTGAGGGAGCTGGGGGGACTCAGCCTGGAGAAAAGAATGTTCAGGGGAGACCTTCTCACTCTCTACAACCACCCGAAAGGAGGTTACAGCCAGGTGGGGGTCGGTCTCTTCTCCCAAGTCACAAACAACAGGACAAGAGGAAACAGCCTGAAGTTGTGCCAGGGGGTTCACATGGGATATGGGAAAAATTTCTTCATGGAAAGGGCTGTTGAGCACTGGAACAGGCTGCCCAGGGAAGGGGTGCAGTGCCACTCTTGGAGGGATTTAAAAGACACGCAGCTGTGGCACTTAGGGACATGGATTCGCGGTGGCCTTGGCAGTGCTGGGTTAATGGTTGGACTTGATAATATTAAAAATGTCTTTTCCAGCCTAAGCAATTCTATTAAAAACGAGGCACTTGCCAATAGGTATCTAAGAAACATCTGATCCGGGCCTTGAAGCGAGTCTTAAAAATGTCACCAAAACTGAAACAACCTCTCCCCAGATGCACTTTTTTGTGCCACAGGACAAATTCCTGCTCTCTTGCAAGGCAGGAGGCTACAGCATTTCAGTCACAGATCCAGAATCTTTTATTCTTTCCAGAACACAGCTTTTTGAAGGAATGTTATCTCCTTTTAGCAGGCACAAAAAGCAACAACCTCCACTTTCCACGTGCTACTTATGTGCATTAAAAAATACGGACACAGCGGTAGAAATGAAACATCAGCTCCATCCCTGCCCGGCGCTGAATGTGAAATCCTGCATATCAGCCTAAAGATAGGCTTGTTACATAAGATATATCCAATGCTAGTTCATGGGAACTGTTCCATAACAACAGACCATGACAGCCCATTACTTAATGTGCCACTGAGCTGATGCGACTCAGATAATAACACGCAGGGAAATTTAACGCTTCCCAGCACACACTCTTCTTCCTACAAGAGTCCCTTTTCAAACCCTCACGGCAAAGTAGCTGGTCTGCCAGCAAGAAGTGGACCTATATTTAAAGGTTATTAAAAGGGCAAGAATCAAGAAAATAATAAAGATCGGCTTTGCAAAGCTCAGTAATAAAAAAAAAAAAATAATAATGCGCTGACATTTCTATATAAGATGTGAAACTAAAACAGAGGTGAAAAGATGAACAGAGAAGAATTCAGAGAACTAAATGCATGTTTTGTGAATAAGATGTCTCCAGCAGTCATTCACTCTTCTGACCTTATCAAGCTTTTCAGCTTATCCAGGTCTGTTAGAGCTGTTTAACACCAAAAGAACCAACCCACGGGAGAACTGTGAAAGCAAAGCATCTCACAGGAACTTGATTACCAATTTGCCAGGAAATATTATTGCTGTGAAAACAGTATTAAAATGACACTCCTTTGAATAGCCTCTCTTTAAATTTTAGAGGATCTGTGTTTTAATGAAGATCTTTGGGAGAAAGAATCTCAACAGTTATTCAAATGTATTATTTTGGTGAAATGGTATTAATCACCTCTGTATACAAAAACCTAACTCTGTCATAGCATTGTGTTTGGGTAGCACAAACCAAGATTTTCTTGCTGTTCTGCTGCCCAGTCTTACACCAAGATTCTACTGGGCTGTATTGATCCTTGCACTTGTAAACTATGAAAATTTGTGGAAGGGGAGAAAATAGATAAATCTGTCAAGGCAGGATTCACATGCAAGACCCTGTAAAGAGAAGCTGAGCTATTCCAAATGTTGAATGGAAGAGCCCGAGAACTGATGGAGAAGTTGATCTCCCACAGTCTGTCCGCTCCTCTCTTGACCTAAGCACGAGTCCATCATCTCAGCAATTCATCAGAGCCTCCATTCCCAAGACAATCCAAACCCAAATCCAAATCCATCTTTTAGAATAACGATGATACTGCAATGTGTAACCTCAGTCTTCCTCCTGACTCATATTCCTTCACACTCCTCTTCCATTCCCTTGTTGGAGAAATTCATCTTTGTGCAGAGTGCATGAAAATTTGTGGGGCAAAAGGGAAAAAAGGCAGAAGTAATTATTTTCTTCAGCCCTTCCTCTCCCTTGGAGGGATGAGCTGCCCTTTCAGGGGCTGCATACATGTTTTGCATTGAGTTGCCACTGTATAAACTTGAAAACCAAAGCACCTAAATGCTACTTGAGGTATCAGCTCTACACCTTTCGTTGAGCTACACAACTTCAAGAACTTGAAAGTAAAGCCCTTTTTTAATGGATTCTTACCACTTATCTCATAAGCCTCAGCTTGAATCTTTTTTTTTCTTTTTCAAAAGCAAGCTGGTAATACTTACCTATCATTAAATTGAGAAGAACAAATTGATTAGCTGTTGTAAAGTACATTAATTTGAGATAATCAAGTAGAATAGAGTAGGTAAAACCAAAAAGTATGTAGACCTCATTGATGTGATACTGATCCTATAAATATATTCTTCTTTAATAAGTAGTACTAATATTGTTTTTCACCAAATCAAAAGGGTATTATTTTTCCTGAAAAACTTTTATACCTTATTACTGCAATCACTTTTTTAATTTCATGCTTCCCTAACTTTATTACTGTTAATTTTACTCACTTAATTCTATCTATTTTCTACCATTCACTACGAAAATTGACAGAACTTCATAGGTTTCTGATAAATAAAAGTTAAATGGCTTTGTGAAAGAAGATATTTATGTGTACAGTATGCTTCTTTCCACCACTGGAAGCCTTCTGACATCCTACAATATTTATCTCCACAATTGCCAGAAAAAATCCTGCAGCCCCAGAGCAGAGGCCAAGGCAGAACAAAAGCAGCAGTGACTCGAGAGGCCCTGCTGGCTGTCACCCAAGGAACAGCCCCACCCACTCCAGTGAGGTTTTGGATCACATCTCTTGCTTAAGTCTTCTGTCACTGCTGACTGAAATCCAAGCAAGAATTAGTATAATACAAGCAACATCATCTTGCATTTAATTATCTTAATTGAGAAAATGAGTCTTCCCCTCCAATAACAGGTTTTTAAGCGAGAAAAGGATCAACTACGAATTATTCGAATACTGCAGCGATTCTTCTGTCAGGTTACGCCTAAACAACAAATGTTGGACTTGTACTTCAGAACAAAAAAAAGTCAGCCAAACTCCTACCTGAAAGTCAAAGATGAATGTATTTATGTAGAATTCTCAATACTTTTTCCCTTTACTGTTCCCTTAATATCTGCAAAGTGAGGGTACAGAAGAGCTGTAAATCAGTGCTCTTTCAACAGCCTAATGCAGACAGCTTTCTCGTATGGTTTATGCCTAATGGTGGGCTATACAATGAAAGCCTAATGTCTATAACTGCGAAGATATTTATATTCATAATGTAAAAGAACTGGAGAATGAGTCTTTAGAATATTGTAACTTTCAGTCATCTTGCCTTTAACTCCCGAACTAATGCTGGATTATTAGAAGAAAAGTGCTGTATTTCCCTCTTTCATTCTGTATTAGCATGACAGTGGAAATAATACACTAAGGAACTGGAAAGATGTTATTGCACTGTGAGTCCTTATGGGTGGATTGTGGTGTATAATCTTTTCAATATCTGCAACTTTATCCGATGGCATTTTCCAAGCTTCTCCACTCAAAGCATTCCTCTGAAACAGCCAAACTCACTGTTCAGTACTATCTGGCGTTGTTTCACAGTTCTAATTATAAATTACACTCTCCACAAGCAAGACAGATTAGAAGTATTTCAAACTAAATGGGTGCAATGAGATACCTTTCCAGTTCCATTTGTTCTTACATGATGAAATGAAAAGTTAAATGCCATAACCATAGCTCTCTGATGTTGCACATTCCAGGTTATACTCATTTGATGTTTCCTTCAGAAATAAACACACACAAAAGAGGACAACTGTTAAAAAAAAAAAAAAAAAAAGAAAACCACCCTGAAGGAGATTATCTTAAGGTTTTGGGGTTTTTTTCCTTGAAAAAGACAATTCCCTAGAAACAAGATAATTTTGTGAAGCTTTTTTTGTGGCTAAAAACGTCCTTCTGTGGGAGCACCCTAGCTCAATCATGCCATCCATTGGAGGTGATTATTTAGATTTAGATTTAGTGTTGCTTTGAGTTCTTACAATATTCAAAAAGCAGCTCAGCCATATGAGCTGTCAAAGTATTAGCATGAATGTCTCTGGAGCAACACAGCTGAATTTTTCACAACCCTTTAAAACACTGTTTCACAGAGTGGAAAAGTAAAATCAGCTGTGTTCAGCTTCTCTACACAAAGATGCTCCAAACTTCTTGGGTCTTTGTTTTCTCTCCTATCTCCTTAAAAACACATTTTGCTTTCAGCAGCACACCAAAAAGACTTTATGGACTAAACCACCATGATCTTGATTAATGCAAGTGATTAAAACACCTGTCTCTCTGACCAAAGACAGCTGATAACCTTCCACCCCGAGGCTGCACCTCCCAGACAGCAACAACCCCTCCCCTCCCCTGAAGTGCTGTGTGCTGCCTTTCATCTCTGCATCCTATGATATCATTTCAGCATTTGACATTGTTTAAAACATGACTTTTTTCCTGGCAATTGAGTTGTATAATGCTCTCCTCCCTGTCACCTTGCTTTCGCACACCATAAATACGTGCAGCCCCTCACAAATGGAGCGAGCCACCCAGCATAGCTGGCTAATTGATGATAATATTTTAATTTGCTGGGATTGAAAGGAATGGCTGCACAGACAGCATTACCTAAACCCACTAACTGTGACAGCATGTGAAGGACCTTGTGTCCCTAATGGCACACCACTGCATCAAAGACAAGCAGAGCAACAAACATCTTATTAAACAACAAGCACAGAAAAGCAAAAGGCAGAAGCCTCCAGGGCCATGTTAATTATCTCAGGGTCGAAGTGGCTCGGAAGCTGTCTCGCAGACTCCAAGGCAGTCAGATGGCAGTGCCAGCGCAGTGAAGTCCCCAAGGTCCTGCAGTTACAGCACTGTCATATTTCAAATGACAGGTAATACTTACGAACATGCCGACACTAACCTCCTCAATTATATTCAATGTCAAGGTTTTTGTGCCGAAGGAACTGCTAATTTTCAACACACACACTTGCTGACAAAAGGTACTTTATCAAAGAAGGGAGTTTAGGGTATCTGCTGCAGATCCTGTTTGACACAGTGGGAATTCTGTCCTCCATGCAAGCTCTCCAAGGATGAGATAAATACTGCCCTTAGTGAGGCACACAAACATCACTATATGCTGTGTTTGCTGATGGACAGTGCCTTCGCACAGAAATCTCACTCTGTTATGAACAGCAGCATGGACAAACAAATATTCTCTTGGCTTTTATTTGAACTTCCTCTAAAGGAAAAGGCCCAAGAGAGTGTGGGCTCTTGCAATGCCCCAGGTGCTCCAAGATGAAGGACTAAAAAGCCTTCCCCCACCCCCTGGAGTAGCCATGCATGCACAGAGCCAATTCCAGTGCAATTACCAAGAAAAATGTAAGCACTGAATTTAAAGAGAAAGACATTTGAACATGCAAACATGATTCCTTGTTTATTCCCATATTTGCGCTTTGCAGACTTTAACTGAAAATACAATTAAATGAACTTGATTCAACAGCCTAGAAAAGAGATTAGGTGGCAGAGATATGGCTACGGGTGAAGGAACATGGTCTCATTAGAGCTTCCTCTCTGCTCAGGCAGCTTCTCCCACTTGCAGTCATTAATATGAACTGGAGACAGATTCTGCTGTGAGTTGCACCAATTTAAACCCAGAGCAACGCTTATCTGGCCTCCAATTTGCATTAATGGTCAGAGGTGGCACAGTGAGATGAAGCATGATGAAGGCAGCACCATGTTTAGAAGGAGCAGGAGCAGTACCCCAGCAGAGAGGCTCAGAATTTAAAGGGACACAGTGCAACGTAAAGAGAAACTTGTTTGAAACGTTTTTTAAAAAGCCCCGCTAATATTAAAAATAACATTCAAAAACTTATTTTAAAGTATTTTAAGTTACTTGCATTATTCTGAATTTTTTACTCGTGTACAAGAAATTTCAATGTCTCATCATGATTGTTTTTGTTAATATTTACAATGCACTAACACAAATATCCAAAAATGCCACATTCCTGCAGAGCATGCCTGAATAGCATTTGACATTTCCCTTTTCACACTGCAGAAAAACAGACAGATTTGGTTTTTAATAGGCACATAGGAGCAGCAGCACGCCCATTTGTAACTGATGCAAACAGAACTCTGGCTACACTGTGAGCTCTTAGTGCCTCATGTTCATACAGGAATTCCTGCACAGCCCTGGGAGGAAAGCTATGCCTTTCCTGCATCTCATATCCAAGAATTCCTTCATAATAATACCTGTATTGCCCATGTCAAAAACAAACCAGCAACCAGAACATGCCAAGGTACTAAAATCACAAAAGATCTCATTAGTCCTTCACTTTATCAATTAGGAGTGAAAGGGTTAAGGAAAACACACCAAAACATGAGATTTATACACCTGCATGTGCCTTTCCAACTTTATACAGACATTTTTCAATTGATCTGACCGATCCTCTTCAAAAGAGCTGCTGGAGTAATAAACCCATACCCACATTCATGAAAGGGAATATTTCAGCAACACAGGTTGCAATTTTTGGCAATATGTCTACAGATCCAGAGCTTGAAATTTGTGCTGAGCCAGCAGACAGATTTCATAAAGCACTGTGCTCTTGTACAAACAAACAAAACTAAACCAACCTCTCCCCCAAGTGTCACTAGTCCAAGAAGAAATTTGCAGGTCTGAGATTTCCACATGCCCAAACTAATAACATTCAGTATTCACATGGACTCCTGAGAGGTCTGAGATTACTTAATGTCTGACTGCTCAATCCTTTGTCAGCACTTTTATTCAGAATATAAAAATTCCCTACATTTTCTGTGAACAACACGGACTTCTAAAGTCAAAATGTATATATACCTTAATATACCAACACATTATTTCCTCCCAGCCTTGGCTTCTGCTGAAAAATGGTCCAAGTAACTCACAAAAATGAGTTTAGACAAGACAGGGAAAAAAAAAAATCAATAGATCCTCTCAACCTGCCATTCTGTTATTAAAATAAGAACTTTGTGTTGATCTGGCATGAATTGAGAAGACACCGCCTTATAAAATTTAGATGTACAGCAGTATTACAGAGTTGTTCACATCTTATCTTAAAAAGATACTTGTGCTGTAAAGAGAGACACGAGAAAAAATATTTTCTTTCAATCTTTTAGCTTTGAATAACTCAGGGCACGTTCAAGTCAGTAGCAGCTTTTTCAGGGGTTGTTTTTCTTGAGTTTATTTATTTTTAATATGGAAGCTGAGTAGCTAATACCACTTTAAAGAGTTCTGAAAAAGTACAGGTTACTCTGGTTTAGGGAATTCAAATAAGCACCTTTTCTTGCTTAAAATCTAATTTTCAAGCACTGCAAAATAATGGGATCATTAACAGAAGTCCAAGAATTCCCATAAACTTTAATGAGGAATAAAAGTATAATATTTTTTTAAAAAGACATTGTTTATAGTTTCATGTAACTTTCATACTTCTATTATTACCAAATATATATAATATATATTACAAACCTGAAACTGCTACATATCCATCTGTAGAGAGGGACAAAACATTAAACATCCTAAAAAGCACAAGTTTCTTGGCAGATCTCATGTGTGCTTACCATATCTCAACAAAATACATACATATGTTACCCTGACAGGTAATTTTACATGCTGGTAGACACTTGAAAGGTTATTTTTTTCCTGTATACAAACACAGGTTTCAGTACACTAAAACGTTTGATTTTGATCCTATTAATCATACTATTTTACTAATCTCTGTTCTGCAGGAGAATTAGACTCAATGGACTGCATTTCAGGCAGCCAGAGGTCAAGAATAAATAAGGGAAAAACTGTGTTTCTCTGTTTCCTCTAAAGTACTGGAAACATGGCTTGGTTTAGGTACCATGAAGAAATTTAACAACAGAAGGTTGCTGTAGGTACATCTTTATCTTTGATTTCAAAAATGCAAGTACTTGAGAGATACAAAAGCTTTGGTGACATGAAAGCACTGATATCACGGCAAAACGTGAAGAAGAGCAGTTTAGCGTTTTCTGCAGAGAGCTCCTGCTGTCCCTGGCGAGCACAGCACCAAGGTTACAGCTCACAGGTCTGTGGTGAGGTGCTAAATCAGGTTTACAGGGCCATATACTGTGCTGCTACAGCTCACCCAGAGCACCTGGGCAGGGGATGCTGTTCCACCGTGCAGGCACACCCAGAGCAGCTCCCAGGGGTCTGGTGTGTAAAGTGAGGGCTGTGAGAGTCTGCACGCAGAGAGAAGTTGACAGACTGCTCACACAACCCCACCACCCAAGATATGCCAAATCTGCCATTCTTTACTCAGCAGATCTTGGTGTTCTCCACAAAGGTGACTTAACACTTCAGAAACAATGGGTGGGGACAAAATCTAGATTAACATCTGAAGACCTGGCCCAAAGATCTAATACAAGAGCAAGTAAAAAAAGCCACATTCCCAGAGCCAACTCTCAAATCAAAACTGCACCACCAAAGTACGTTTCCCCACACTTGACATGACTTAAGACTTGTTCAGTCCTTGTACCAGTACCAGCCCTGTGGAACAGAAGCCTTGGAGAGACAGATGCAATTTGCTGTCACTGCAGTGGCAGCCCAAGTTAACCAGCAGCCTTGCACCACACTAAATCCTTTCAGGGCTATCAGTAACACCAAGTTCAAAGACAACTTCCCAGAACATGAATGAAATGTTTCTGCAGAAGCCAACAGTAAATGCTAAAATAAAGAGCCTGGAAACCATGATATTCCTAATGCTGTATGTTGAATTTTTTTCGAAGTATTCAGTTTTCACAGAAGAAAACAAAGAAATAACCCTAAGAAAACAGTATTGTTTTTCTCCCAGTAATTGTTACATAAATCAAATGACATTTAAAAATTTATAAATGTAAATAGATATTTATTTTCCTTGACCTACTCAGTCAAAAACCCCAGTCTCAAAACTCAGCAGCTCAATGCAAACTAAAGATCCTGAGGCCAATAACCTTATTTAATTCCATAGCAATAAAGACTTAAGCACACACGCAAATACTATCTTTTTTCATCTCAACTCTGACATGTTCACATGAACTTAGATAACTTTATAACTGGGGGCTGCATTGTTTGCTCATTTTTCCAATGACTATAATCATGGTTCAGTCAACTTCCTCTGAACATTGGCAGCGTCAATCCCAAGATATTTAATGGATTGGTACTTGCCCAGCACTTCTTTCACTCACAAATTGTCTGACCCATAAAAACACAACACATCAGATCTGCAAGGCAACACAAAGGAAAGCTACTCCAAACTGGGCTGTTTTGCACAGCAGGAGCAGCATGTCCAGAAGGGAAGCTCCCAGATCACCGAGTCCCAAAGCAGCAATTTGGGTTATGATTTCAGGAGCACAAAAATACTATGGCCACCTCTGTAAGAAGGGATATTGTATGTTTATAAATTTATAAATGCGTGTGTATATATATATATATCTCAGAAATAAGTATGTGCACATATATACATACAAAAATATATTTAAGTAAATTTATATCCACTTCCAAAAGTTGGGCAAGCCNTAAAAATTTATAAATGTAAATAGATATTTATTTTCCTTGACCTACTCAGTCAAAAACCCCAGTCTCAAAACTCAGCAGCTCAATGCAAACTAAAGATCCTGAGGCCAATAACCTTATTTAATTCCATAGCAATAAAGACTTAAGCACACACACAAATACTATCTTTTTTCATCTCAACTCTGACATATTCACATGAACTTAGATAACTTTATAACTGGGGGCTGCATTGTTTGCTCATTTTTCCAATGACTATAATCATGGTTCAGTCAACTTCCTGTGAACATTGGCAGTGTCAATCCCAAGATATTTAATGGATTGGTACTTGCCCAGCACTTCTTTCACTCACAAATTGTCTGACCCATAAAAACACAACACATCAGATCTGCAAGGCAACACAAAGGAAAGCTACTCCAAACTGGGCTGTTTTGCACAGCAGGAGCAGCATGTCCAGAAGGGAAGCTCCCAGATCACCGAGTCCCAAAGCAGCAAGTTGGGTTATGATTGCAGGAGCACAAAAATACTATGGCCACCTCTGTAAGAAGGGATATTGTATGTTTATAAATTTATAAATGCGTGTGTATATATATATATATCTCAGAAATAAGTATGTGCACATATATACATACAAAAATATATTTAAGTAAATTTATATCCACTTCCAAAAGTTGGGCAAGACAAGATGCTGCATCATCAGCCTTCAATGTGTTGGACTTGCCCATCCAGGACCTATTAGTGAGGCTCCCAAGCGTTGTTTGGAGAGAGGTTTCTCCTGAGAAGACAGAACTTTGATAATGATCCCTATCACTATCACTAAAGTTCAGCACCACTCAGATGCTATAACTTGAAATTACTGTTTTCTCCTAAGGTAATGGACTTAAATATTATTTAGGCAGAAACAGATTCTTTCCTGCACACATGTAATGGAAATAGTCTGCAAGTACTTTCATTTAGAACCACTTATGATGGAAAATTATTTCAGAGTGTGGCTTCATTCTAGCATAGTATAAAAAATGATATTAAAGCTGACTGAAATATTTGCAAGCTGTAATATTATGCCAGTACCAAATCTTATCAAATCAAACCCACTGCAAAAGAGACTGTTCCCTGATTATTCACAGGAGTAGCAAGCCATGGAAAGGTATTGTTGATCTTACAGCCAGAGGTGTATAAAATACTTGCAGCAGATGGGAAAGGATATCCTGCATGCAAACAGCTTTACCTGTCCTCATTACAAAGTCACAAAGAAATTCTTCTTATTTTACAGAATTTTCCCTCTGACAAATATGTGCCTTTTCTAGTAAAAAAACATGAGTCTTCTTGTAGAAAACCTGGACACAGTGAGGGGATTTGCTGCCCAGAGCAAGGAATGGCAGAGTGAGGCACAAGGAGAGGGTCTCAGCAGCTCCCAGCAGATTTATATGGGGAATCCAGACTAACCTTGTAGGGCAGCAGCCCAGAGCTAGGGCAGCAGCCCAGAGCTGTGACACTGGAGAAGCCCTTTCCCAGCACCTGGACAGAGTGGATGGTCCACAGAGCAATCATAACCCATCAAACAGGCTCTGAACTACAAGAAAAGGAATTTTCTGTAGAGCGGGAGAGTTGGTGGCTACCTCAGGCAGTCCCTCATAGCCACAGGACACTCCTCAGGGCTGGCAGTCCTGCTCTCATTCAAATATCCCAAACTGAGACTTTTCTATGTTTCCTTTTATCCCTCTGGCCAGAAATACTAAGTTTGTTTAACAGGCTGCTTGGGATTTGACAGATGACCTCACTGAAGACAGTCATTAGCATTCAGTCTCCCTGGTTTCTAGGAAAAAGCTCAAGTGATGGAGGCTTTGCATTTTGCTTTTGTTTTATTTTACATTTATTCTGTTAGTAATTGAGTCCTTGCTGTCAGCTGGTGGCTGCAGAAGAGTAGGATTTGTAAAAGGGGCAGCAAGACATGCTCGAGCATGTGACAGGCAAAGCACACTGATGGGCTGGGAGATGCAAGGCTTTTATGAAAGCCAGAATTATGTTCCAGCAGAGAACTTAAACTTTTATATCTCCTAGCAGTTTCTCAAAAGGAGTAATACTTATATAAATGTAACAGCTGCCCACACAAAAATTAAAGCAGCGATTGCCAACACATTTTACTCCATCTATAAAGGTGCACACAAGGTAGCAAAAAGTTTTGTACATGTATTTCTCAGGGAAATAAACTCATCCCGAAAGCAGCTTTCTGACTTCTGAAGACACTTGCTGCTCTTGGAGAGCAAACATCAGGTTTCACAGCTTTGGGAATAAGCGATACATTATATCCCTGGAAGCCAACACAGTGTCAGACAAGTGATCCTGTGGGTTTCCTGGGGGAGTATACGAACACAACAACAACGAAATCCACTAATCAGGAGCACTGGAATTTGACAGAGATAGCGCAGCTTCCTCCCACTAGTGACGCTGATGGATGTTTTCTGTACCAAAACTGTCAGTGACTAAAGAGGCTTTAATGTGAAGGAGCCTTTCCAGCCCCACTTCACATTATCTGGGAAGGCTGGCACTGACTGACAAGCAAGTCAAATATTACAAATGACTGACATCCCTAAAACAAGTTCAGAGGTGGGGCATCTTCAAAGAGCTGCTGGTGGGAGCCGTTTCAGCTCTTGGTGCAGCAAATGGCTTTGCTGCACAGCTCAGGGGACAAAGGGCTCCTCCACTGCTGGCACCAGCCCTGCCCTCGCTTCCCAGCCCAAGGACACCAAAAATAGTGATGCTGGCACAGATCCCTGAGGTAGTGAACAGACATTCTTGATCTAGAATGTTGATTGCTACACTTACCAGCATCATGAAAAAGAAAAACAAGTTGGGAAAAAGATAAAAATTGATCTGAAACCAGAGGCAGAACAGAAAATGCACAAAATTGTATGGGATTCATTATCTTTCTCGTGTCCTATTTCCATCCCTGCCTGGTAAACACATTTGTCACCTCCAGTGCCTTTTCTCTGCTTTCTGAGCCGCACTTGGCTTTGCCTTCTCTGAGAAAAACACACACGCAAGAGATGAGAAAAAAGTTATTTCATGTAATTTATATTCTTCTCAGTTCCAAGTGATGGTCCAACACTGAGGAATTGTCTTCAGGACCCTAGCCCCTAATGTTGCACAGACAGCACCATCCCACAGCCAACCTGCCAGCAGGAACTCAGGTTTTCCACATTTCAGTCCAATCCACAGAGATCCCATTTATGGCACAATCAGCACCGTGTGGCAAAGGTGCTTAAATCTCTTGGGAAAAGAATCACAGTAAGGCTGTGTACTTTGAGCAAGATTAGCACCTGCTGTAAATAAAAGTGAGATTTATACTTGCTAAAAGTCTAGTGTACTGAGGAATAAAATAAATTTAATATTCAATTAAGGAAACGAGAGCTTAATTTTAGTACAGATGAGGAGCATGACGTAAAACAGAGCATCCTGCCATCCATCATGGTTAGGATGATTTTAATGGATCTTTAGAAACGCTTATGGAACCTATGAATTTCTGGGCACTACTTCGGGATCAGCAATAAAAAAAATTCATTCTCTAGTTACCTCCTAAAGCAACTTAGCATACCATGTATGATGAAGAATTATAGTCTGCTTGAGAAAAGATACTTAACTCCTTACAACGCAGCAATAAAAGATGCCTGATTGGAGATGAAATCTGAAAGCTTTGAATTTGATGGGCTTTGAGAATACCCCTATGCAAAGTATTATATTTTTATTCTTTTTTTTTCCTTTTCCAAATGATTGTTTTCCCACACACTTTCTAATATGACCATACAAGCAGAAAATATTCAATATTTCTTTTCAGTTATGACGAATTTATTTAACCATTTATTACAGTGGAGAAACCTAGGCAAAAAAAATGGTATAAATCACATACTTTGCACAATCTGCACCTCAAGAAGTTATGTCCAGAATCAGACAGCAGGATGACTGCTCAGGAGGAGATCTTTTTGTAGTCAATAGGCATCCCCTACAGCCACTTGTACCCACACACCCCCTCTTCTCAGAGGAACCATCCTTCTTCCTCTGCTGCTTTAACCTCTCTTCATATTTACTATGCTCTGAAGAATTTTAATAAATATTCCATGTCGTATCCATAAAGCAAATAAAAATGATTAACTAACAGTCAGCACAAATGCCTCTAAAGCAGCATGCACTCCTCTTTCATGCAGGATCATCAAGTTCAATACCATGATAAAGGTTAAGTTTATTAAGCATTAGAGAGAACTGAGTTCTCATCATTCAACCCCTCCTTCTCCCCCCCTTTTTTTTTTTGAGAAAGTGCAATAAAAGGAGGTGCACAGCTAAATGGTGACCTTTAGAAGTACTGTCTTCCTATGGGAGGAAATGTGCTGTATTTGATTGTTACCTTTTAGAAGATTAATTAGTCTGGCATGCAAATTGATATTTTTTGGTAGGTGAGAACAATCAAATAATTGGTTTCCTTTTAAAGGAATTATGTAATAAATGCAATCCACAGATGAATAACTGCACTGCTCTATTATAGCAATATATTTGTTTTATGTTTAAAAATGTGTCAAAAAAAAAAAAAGAAAATCATCCATTTGGGTAAATTATCTGACAGCATTCTGTGGCACAGCTTTTTCAGACAGCAAGTCCTCCATGGATTTACATCACCAAAGCACCAAACCAGATACAAAATAAAGGTCTCCTGTTTTACAGGATGACAGATGTCATCAACAGAAATCCTTGGTATTAGCGAGCTACAGCACATCTCAGATCTGCATTTCTGCCTGGGCACCATTGCTGCTGTCACACAACTTCCACACAAACACAGCAGCACTGAGTCTGTAAAGAGCCAGCACTGCTAAAACTGCTCACATTGCTTGGGTTTTACTTGTAATAGTGTCTGTGAACATAGGCAGAACAATCTTTCCCAAGTCTGACCTTCAGAAATCACACATTAGTATGCAAGCACGCCCTGCACACTGCAAACACTAATGAAGACACCGAGACGGTGCTGCCAGCCCTGTGACACACGATAGAGTTGTCACAGATTCGTGTGTCACCCACAGCAGCTGAGCCACAGCAACTCCCCAGACACCTGGTCTGAGCTCCTGGAACGCAAGGGAACCAAGCAAGGGGTGTCAGCAAAGCCCTCTCTCACTTCAGCCAAATAACTTCTCATTGGTGCAAACACGGGCAGTCTGTGTCCTGCAAGCCCACAGGAACCGAGCAGGCCTCAGTGTGCTGATGTGTGTATAACCCACCACACGCTGCCCACCTCAGGGATGGCTCCACAGGTCCTCAAGCAAATAAGGGCTCCATCACACAGTCAGTACCTCCTTCCTACAGCACCACAATTGTACTCTACAGACAGAGGACAGTCCTTTGAGAGGCTACACCAAGACTTAGTTGCCTTGTATCTAACTTCAGGTGTCACTCCAGCTGTTGCCACGTCTGTCACTAAGCTAACACAAATTGGACCTCTTAAATGTTAAGGCTCCATGGCAATACTTCAGCCTACCCCAAACAACCCAGAACAAGCTTCTAAATGAATACAGATTAGGTGTTAGAAGGATGACACAGTTAAATTATGAAGTTTCTAAAACCCCAGTAGATGATGTTTTTCTCAGCAAATCAGCAATTCTGGTACCAACTGCAGGAGGCTCAGCCCAGATGCACACAAGCTGGAAGCTGCTGAACTGGGACTGGCAGTGGGGAGCTGAAGCAGAAGAGAAAAACCTGCCTACCTCAGTCAGTCTGGCCTAAATGGAAGTAGTTTATTGCTCACTAATTATAAGTCGAGAAGAGGGACCAACCAACCAGCCTGATCACTGGTGCCGACAGAAAAAAGAAGTACAAAGGTTTAACTGATATTTGGTAGCAGAAATACAAATCCAGTTTGATGGGTTTATCAGACACCACATGTCTCCTTGGACTTCTCCTAGGAAAGATCACTAATTAGTGGCCAAACTCTGTTAGGGTGCCTCTAAACAGTTCGGGAAGGACACTGCTGGAAGCTGTGAGCCAACAGTTCATGTTCTGGCATTGCACAGTGAAGGAGGCAGTAACAGAATTTGAGTTCAGAGACTGAACTAATTAATTTGTCATTATTTTTGGAAGCCAGGGACAGAATTAGAAATGAATTCTTCATTAAATGAGAGTGCCCATAGTAAGTGTTTGATTCAATGGGCAAGAACCTCTCAAAAGGAACCCCCCAGCAAAACCCCAAAGCACTTCTTTTGACAGAACAGTGAATACTGAGGTAGTTGTACAACGCACGGGAGCACCAGCAGAGGAGACATACCCCCCAAATGATTCCTTTAGCCATGGTTTATAGAGGCCAGTGGGAAAGGGACTAGGGGGAAAAGGCAACCTGAGTTCAAGTCCCAGCTATCTGTATGCCCAGATTCCTGGCTGGAAAGCAGAACAACCATGCAGAAGCTGAACTCCTTTTTTTGGCATTTCTTTCAGGAAACAGCTCCAATGCCATGGTTACTTTCCTGCTCAAGCCTATACAGCAGCTGAGATACTTCTTTTGTTTTTTTAAAAAAATCTCTTCTAAGAAGGCTTTTGACTGCTGGGATCTCACTTCCTTGGCTTTGGGAAGATAAATCTAGACAGTTTTGTTGATAAGGAATGGCAGAAAGCAAGCAATGTGACAGGAGGAGGAGGACATTTCCTAAATGAGAGGTATGCTTGCATCAGGTACAAAGGACAAGAATGTATATTGATGACTTTTAAACTAGAGTTATGCTGACATTATTTCACTCTTCTCATAACTGGAAATGAGGAGTAAGATTAATTTTACAGCAGCAGATTTTCCCCATGACTTCAACAGAATTAGATTAAATTAATGTTTCAGTTGTGCTTAATCTAAATTTTTGTCTTCTAAGCTGTAGGCAAATGGTTTCTAATCACTATTTCTGTACCATCTGATGTTAAAGGTTCATCAATTTTGTTTCCCACCAATATGATTAAACTCTTATTCAGGCAAGAAAACACTGTTAGTAAGGAAATCAATTTCTTTTAAAACTCTCTCATGTACTTCCATTTAATAGATTCTTCAACCAAAACAGGAAAAAATCACTGGTGTTGGAGTTATTTTCTAGCTTTATGGTGAGCTGTGAGATTGTGATGTTTCTCCTCTCTAATTCTGCTTGTCCCAGACTAGCAGATATGAGACAATAAATTTGAATTTCCTCCTACACAACTCTTAAAAAATAAAGAGCTGTTAGAACCATAAACGGACAAATAGTGCAATTTTAGCTTATTTAATGAAGGACAGAATGAATTCCTACATTAGAAAATGTAACTCCAATTAATACCCAGAATAAAACACCCAGTGCTGTTATCAAAAAGTCATAAAACATCTGGGGTTAACAATAATCTGGCTGGAGAGTACAATATATAACAGAAATAAAATGCCTTACTGCTGTTCATCATTTTCCATCTTTACAATGCTACTGCACTCAGACATTAATTACAGATATTAGATAAGCAAATTGTATCCCGATGCCCTGGAAGGCTGGCACTCCAACAGCTGGAAGAGCAAAAAACCATTAAATGAGTGAGATCCTTTCCCTGCCAGGTCTGCCAGCAGCGTGATTTCACAACATCACACTGCCAGGCCTTTACCTTCAGCTGTACCTGTGAAATATTTCCCCCCATGTGCACTTCATGCATTCCAACTCAGTCTAAAAGGTGAAGGAGTTTTTTTGGGTGAGGCAAGAGGAACTCAGGGGCTCCTGACACTGCTCTCAGACAAACCAGTAAATAACCTGCCAGCAGCACAGCAAGAGGGAACTCTGCCATTTGGAGTTAATTCGTTTGGTGTAAGGGTACAATTAACATACTGGAGGACAAAATTGGTCGGGTACATTAATACCTACTTAATTTAGGGTAAATGCACGTTTTAACGTGAGGCTCAAGCACCACAACAGGTACTGAGGCACTACTACTGCACAAGCTCTGGTGGAGAAAGCCCTTTTTGAAAAAAAGGAAACCAGTACAGGGTTTCAGCCTTAGCCACGAGCCCTGGTGCAGTGCCACAGCTTTTCAGAGATTGTGGGGCCTTTCCCCAAAAAGCCTCATCTGGTTTGGGAAGCAGGGAGAAGGGGCATGCTCTCCCCTCTGCTTCCTTAACAATCACCCCTCGGGTGCAACTGGAGCCTGATTTTAGGGAGCTGGCTCCAGCAGGCCAAGTCCTGAGTGGGAAGGAGAGTGGAGCACATCTCTCCAGCCAGTTCATTCACAAGTGTCCCTTCTGCACCAGTAAAAGGGCGAGGACAAGGACTCTGTGTGACCCTGTGCTGCCCTGGGTGAGGACAGTCACCTCTGAGCCTCACACAAACACTCACAAGGAAAAATGTATTTATTCACAAAATGACAGTCCTCCCTGGCCTGCTTAGCAACAGTCTCCCTCCTCTGTGAGGCATTAATAACATATTTTTAGCTACTTTCAATACCACACCTATATGATAACATATTTAATTCCTTAGAAAAATAAACTCAGCCTCCAGCGAGGATAACTTTGTAGCTCACCAGCAGACACAGGGTTTTGACAGCTGACTGGTCATAAACAGCCAAAGGTTTGAACAAAAGATAAAACATTTGTGTGGGTCACCATTTCTGCCAAGAACTGCAATGAAAAGAGAGGAAGAGCAAAGAGAGAGGATAAAATACTGTAGCCTTGAAGCAAAAGAGCTCTGCAGACACCAGTGGCCTGAAAGGAAGGAGGAACTAGCAGGATATGTCACTAGGCATAATTAACAGCTAGGCAAGAAACAGCCAGATTTCAGAGGAAATCCTCCTTCTGTAGAGGTTTAAAGGTGACAATAAAGCTTAAACTGTCAAAAGCAATTGATTAGTATGTTACAGATGGAATTTAAAACTGGCAGGTTAATAATGAAGAACTCCCCAGGGTACCCGACTCCCATTAATGCTTCTCCTCCTTTACCTGGACCAATCAACCTAAATTCATAGTTTCCCACCACCTGACAAAATGCATCTGCTGATAAACAAACAGCTTTTCTTAGAAACAAATTAAATATTGATGCCGTTCTATTACAATGTAAACACTTCCACACTACTTTCCAGCTGTAGATCAGTACCTTCATTGCAAAACTTAATCGCACACTGTTCCCTGAAAACCGCTTAAAAGTGTGTTTTAGAAACTGTTCTCAGAAGGTAATAAACCATACTTAAAGTCACATACAACATAAAAAAACATAAAATCATTGTTCCAGCCATTTTAATACTAAAAAACAACTGTGCAGAAGTCGAACAGCCTTTGCTAACACTACATTTGCCCTTTCAGTTCCTAATTAGCTGATAATACTCCGGGTGCTTGTAATGCACAATTCAAATGCCTTGCTTACCAAAGTGTTTAGCATTCTGCAAATAAGTCTTTATAGCAATTAAATCCCTTGTTATTATTAAAATGCTTCCATACTGTTGTAATAACACAGGATAACACAGTCAATGCTACTCTAATTGTGCGGCTATTCTTTGAATAATTGTGGGATTTATGAGTAATCATTGCTAAGGATACGCTACTATTCAGTACAGAGTACACAAAACCTAATAATACCTTTCAAATAAATTTGATTTATGTTACAGTATCTTTTAAGTGTGGCATGTACACTAAAAAAATCTTCCCGAGCCACCAAGAAGCAGTATTTTATAGTGCAGTAATTTACTGCAGCAATTCCACAGTAATTTACAAGAACAGTAATTTAAAAGTGTAAGCAGACAACAAAAATCTATTTTTCTTCTCAAGATCTGAAAATATTGCTAAATACCAGGTTCTATCCAAGAGAAGATTATTACTTTTCATTTTCTCTATAACAGGCAAATTAAGAGAGATTGTTTGCTCACAGGAAACTTTCAGGGCAAACTCAGAAATGAGCCCAGATACCCTATCAAATGAACCAGCAAGTCAAGAACTTGCATTATCTCCAAAGAAATGTTTAACAGCAGTGGCTTATAGTTCAGTCCAGTTCTAAACTTTTCTGCTGAAACCATGTACAGTAGGAGAAATACTTCCTTCATCATCAAAGTAACTAAACCCATTACTTACACAGTAACACATAAACCCTTCTTATTACTTAAGGAATTTATCTTACACATCTGAACAAAAATCTAGGGAGCTGCAGAGCAAGGAGCTCCTACTATCAAAAAGATTAACACTAACTTTTAGAGCTGGCAGGAACTCTAAGGAAATCAATGAGACTTTCAACAAGTAACTTGACATGATCATATACCAAGTACAGCTAAAGAACAAAATTAAAAAGCAGCAACTACTAAAAAACTTCAATGTAGAATAGGAACAGAAACATTTTAGAGAATTATTTCATTATTAACTTACATGTATGAAGACATTTAAAATTATTTTCACACACAGGACTACTCAATCCTGCAGAAGTCAGTGCAGCAAGGGAGAAATACAGAGAGATTAGATCACTTCTTCCAGGCTGAGTTAGCCTCCAATTTCCTTCACCTGTAGCTAATATAATGCCCCACCTACCCAAATCCTTCCAGCCTTTTACTTTTCACTCCTGGGAACAGCTGAGACAAGTGTCAAGGAGATCTCCACGTGTTCAGCCTCGTCCCCAAGGAGCACACAAGGAGGACTGGAGAAGCTTCCAGCGTGGGACACGGGCTGTGCTTCACCAGGGCAGGCAGAATTGTCATTATGGGACACGCAAGGGAAAAACCAAGGACCAAGTACTGGAATCAGTACCTTGAAGAGACAGACACACACCCCCCTCTCAGACATCTCTGGAGCACTAACTCAGTTACACCAGCAAGGGCTATGCTTGTATTCTCATCATCTTGTGAAGTTCCAGGTTCCCTGCATTACTTTTAAGAATACCACATCCATAGCTGCTTGGAAAAAGTATTTTTTTTAAATTGCGTATCTGTGATGTTCATTTACAATACAAAAGGAAAGCACGAGGATTCTGCTAAGCAGCAAAATACCATCCAGAAAAAAAAAAAAAAAGGACACAAAAAACGATATCAGAAAAAGATTATTTGTAAAAATTATTCTCCAAGATATCAATATTTATACATTACATACAAAATATAATAAATACAAACAGAGAACGGAAGTGAAAAATCACAACAAGCTGCTACAGATAAACAAATCTGTTTATTTTTTCCTTCAGAAGACATTGGTTACTCAGGCGAAACACTCTATTAGCAAATCACGCCAAAAAGAGAAGACTAAATATTCCAGAGATTAATAACAGCTAAACTGTTGCGTCTGGTCTCCTGCCCAGTGAATGCTTTTCTAAAGGAACAACAATATTACTATGCCAACCATCACTACACAGTACTGGACTCCACCTCATCCTTTATTAAAAAGCAAATTACCCACACACTAAAAAAGAGACATTTACTGACTTTATTAAGTCTCAGTCAGATGGACAAAGCTCACCCAAAAGGCATTAGAATCACCAAGTGAAGCCAGGCAATTCCGCATTAACAACAGCATTCGGCAGCATCATAAAGGAATTTATTGCAGAAAAGAATAAGGAATCTTGGCACACAGATACAGCTCTAGACAATTAAAATAGTAAGATAAGAACAGATGTGAAAAGCTCTTCAGAAAGATAGCTGTTCTCAACAAGTCTTTAATGGAAAATCAAATTCTTATTTAGTGCACCCAGAACACATCGCTAAATACACTGTACATGAGCTGACACTGTGCCTCAGGGGCAGCAGGTTACTGCTAAATAACAACAGCATTCCCACCCAGGGCAAGGGCCTCAAATTGCACATTAAGTATCAGGTCCCAGATCTGACTTCATTCAACCCAGGGCCACAGCATGGGAAAAAAAGAAAATCATCATTTTCCTAGAATGTTGAAATTGTGTTGTTTGAATGATGAGGATTTGTTTTCTGACTTGGATCAGAAGCTTTCATAAAATTTTCTCACATATACGTGTGCCGTGCACTCTACAAGCAACTTGTAGTACTCCACCATTTTTTTCAGCATTCTTACAAAATTATAGCATGCTAAACTTCTTTTTTCCCAAACATGTAAAATTGGAAAAAAAAAAAATTGTTTACATAAATTATACAAGCACTTTGCATGCTTGGAAAGAATTTGTTTTAGCAAAGCAAATATCTGCAAATATCAGATTCCAACTCATTTCTTTGCATCTAGGTATCCAGGGAATCATGTATGGTTTTCTTTCTTTTCTGTTGTTTTATTACATAGATTCTTTAATATGTGAGGCAAGCAAGCACGAGTTCATTAAACTAGTGAAGACAAAGGCAGAGGCACCAAATTGGGACAGTTAGAATGCTCAGATTAGTAATTTATGACAGCCAATCTAATCTTTTAGTGGCAAAGTAAGTACAGAAGATTGTATGTCTGAACTTTTTCCTGATGGTTCATTAATCTACTTGCTCACACATATCTAAACTGTGCTGTCAGCATGTGCCACATCCCCAGGCAGATGAATATGGGAGCAGCCCTACCTTTGCATCCACAGAAAAAATTCCACAGTGCTTGAAAGTGATCACTTGCAATGAAACAATTCCTCATTAGCCATTTTTAACGAGAGACACCACTTGGCATCATCACCAGCACCTCTGCCTGTCCACACCTTTAAGTTCTCATCCTGGAGTTATAAAAGATAAACAACCTTTCTCTGCATTCCAAGCTGTCATTCTGTCACCCATGGGCAAAATCACAGCTACAGCAGGAAGTCGTTAAATAAATTAAGTGCCTGCCTCAACCCATCATTTGAATCAATGTATATAAAACATGGGCAGCAAATAATACAATAAACTGTATTAGCACCTTTATCTTCATTTACATTTACTTGTCTAGTATTTAAATTACCTTTTTTTTTTTTTTGCAGCACCTGGCAGTAATCATTAATATTATATTTAATTTGTATATGCATTACAGCATCATCCAGAAACACAAGGTGCAGGAGCAATATGCCAAACAAAACATCTTGAAAAATTTCAACCTATTTTAACCACACTGATTTTTTGGATGCTGCATAGATCTCTATTAGGAACCTATATGCAATTCATTGTAACCCACAGCTTCATACATGAGGAACTTAGTAGATGAAAGTAAAATATACAAAGAGTAACACAGAGTCTGAGAACACAGAAAATTCTGATTTGGGTTTTGCTTTTATCAGTGTAGTTGGTAACAATTAAACCTCAGAAGCTGCATGCCTAAACAACATCGTGCAATTTATTTTGATTACAGAGTTTGTTTTGTCGTGTGTAACTCGCCAGTTAATAGGCAAACCCAAAAACCACGTATCTCCTTGGTAACAAACTGAGCTCAGCTCGAGATCTGAAGAACTCTTCGTCCCCTCCTGTCCCTTGGCCAGGGATGGCAGCTGAAGGGGCCCTGGGTGCCACCACCCACCCAAGAGTTTCCTCTGGAGACAGGTGACCATCTCGGTGTCAGTGAATGGGACAGCCAGGCCTTCCCAGATGCAAGTATCAGACACTTCTCACAGTCAGACCCACAAACCTGCACCAAAGGATTTTGTCGTGGTTCCACTGCCCCAATTCCAGTGTGGTTTGGCACATCCCACACTCCAGCCACCCCAAGGCTTGTCCAAAGGACAGTTCCCACTCTCTGGCTTTTCCCCGTGGATGTCTGGTGCTGGCTGTTTGTGCTTGTGCAGTGAGTGATGGCTGATGAATATCTCCCTAACTGCACTACGTGAAACTGGATGGAAGGAACCTGTTATTGATGGTACAATACATTATAATGGAATTTTATATAGATCTTATGGATTTTTTCCCCCTTCACGTAGGAGCATTATTTCAGAGAGAGGTTTAAGCAAGAGTCAATCTGACTTTTGTTTTAATCTCTCGACTATGACAATATAATTAAGCTGTGAATGGTATATCAAAGTGCCATACACAAAGATGAATTGACAGGAGTAATTTTTACTGCTCAGAAGCCTTTGGTTTCATATATCATAATATCCTGTAAAGCAAGCCCATGACATCTGCTTGACTGTAAAAGCAATAGCTCGGTACAAACCTCAATTCATCCTTCAAACAGGCATTTGTGCTCCCTGCTTATTACCACCACTACCTGCATTACTGCAGTTGGAACCTGCATCATTCATTATTTCATCTCTTTATTAACTGCTTACCTCAGACAGAGGGGAGAATGTGCTGTATTCCTGTACGGCAGTGTTTCACATGAATGCTCAACAGATGTTTTGCTTTTTTGCAGGAGCTGAAGAACAGAATTTGGCATATTGGTGGACTTGCCAGGACTAGGTTAATTGCTGGATTCAATGATCACAGAGGTCATTATTTAAATTATTCTATATCTGGCTGGGATCATGACAGGTCTCTTCGTCTTTTTTTTTAACTTTTTTTTTTAATTAATTTTTTTAGTAAACAAAAAGGAAGGGAAGATTTGCATTCAAGCTCTCACTGCTTCTCATTTCACTTCTTGGTGAGCTGGAGAGGATCTTAGTTTTGTACCTACAAGAATGAGAACCTCATTTACAGCTAGGATCCTAAGGCACTGCTGTAACGCAATTTTTATTATCATCACCATTACTATCAGTCCAATCAATCTGACTGTGTGCTTCTAATGAGTTCATGTCTTAGGGCAGTTAATGTTCAGGCTATTTTTTTGTGGGTTTTTGTTGTTAAATAACCATTCTTTGCAGCAAATAAATTGAAAGCTTGATCAAAAAAAAAAATTAGTATTTAGAGAGCAACTATGAAAAATCTGATTATAGCAAAACATTATCAAGAAGAGCAGATTAACCCAGCTCGTTTGGGGGTGAGTTGTATTTTCTGGGTTAAGAGATATGACTTGGCCAAGAGGCAGTTTCCTTATATCTTTGCTTCTTCTGTAGAAAAGTAAAATAATTTCCTTGAAATAAATAAATTATACGGGAAAGATTAGATACTCTCCCACAGAGGCCACGTGTAGAAGGAATGCTTGCTATCTAAATGGCTGTTTTGGCACAACACAAATTCAGAAAATTTGTTTTCTGCACATTCCTGTGCGATTCATTCCAGTAAATCACCCCACCCTCCCCTGAGAACACCAGGGACAATCCTTTCTTGGCCATCAGATGCCAGAGAACTTCCAGCTTGGAGAAAGAACCCAGACTTAATTTGTTCTTGTCTGATAAAATACTCTGCTACAGAAGTCCCAGTTGTGAATAATCACCATTCAACCACATGAATCAGTCCTCTGTGTATGGATTTACAGGGATAGACTCATTGTCAGCTGCGTGTTTGGAAGCTTTGCATTGAAGCCACCATTTCCAAGGCAAGAATATAAAGAAAAGTGAAGGTGAAAACTTTTTCATTATCTTAGAAAACAGCCTATTACCTATATCACTTTCTCAGATATCCATCCATCCACACCTAATGAGTCCTATGATTTAGTCAGAACACATCCATAAAGATGATTCATGGCTGCTATGCAGCCACTTGATGTTAATAGCAAAGCTGATGTCTTAAATCACAGCTGTTTCCCTATGATAGCCAAGGGGCAAGGCAATACTTTGGAAAACACAGGAAAGAATTTATTAGAGCAACTCTACAAAAGCAACATTTACAAGAAAAATATAAAGCAAAACATCAGGGTTGAAAGTATTATAACCAAAGCACTAAATAGTATCAGATGCTGTACAGTAATCTGCATATGTTAATACTGCCAAAAATTTACTATATCTAGGCTAAAAACTTCAGTATTTAGTTTTGATTTTATCTATAATTTACTATTGTTTCACTAGCATAGTGACCTGTATAGCCTTAATAACATGAGGCAAGTAAAGTCATTCTTTCCTGTGTTAGTAAGCGTTTCACCACAACTGAGAAGAGTAAATTTCAACAAAACTAAGTCTGATTAAGTTAAATTAAAGTCTGATTAAAGTTAAAGAGATTTGCTGATGTTTAATTATATTAATTAAGGAACAGATAACACAGTATGTTAAGAGTACCAGTACTAAGCCAGAAAGAAACACCAAAAGACTCAGTGTCTCCAGGAAATCTACTTACATCCCTCAGTTTTAGCTGGTTACTAAGTTCTGCTGGATCACAGAGCAAAAAGGGTTTTGCAGGGCTGAATCCTCTCTACATACACCCCACTCAGAGGCAGTTTGACCCAGAAACACTTAATTTATGTAGGCTGCAGACTCTGGAGCGTTAAAGAATATTATAGCTTTACAGCCAGGAAGGAAGGAATACATGAGTAAATTTGGCATCACACAAAAGATGACAATTAGGCACAAGATACCCATCAGCTCTTGGAAATCTCTTAGCACATTCATAGATAAAGAGATGCTGCAGTATCGAGCTCTGTTGAGAAATGGGTGCATTTTTAACTAGAACCAACAATCCCTGACATTTCACTTGCTTTCAGCAGGGCTCCAGTAGCCTTACTCATGGCTATTAAAAACACCTAAATGAATCCAGCAGGATTTCTGAGAAAGCAGTGAATGGGCTGCGATTTTGCAAAGCACTGTCTGGTTCCTGCCTCCATTCTACTGGGCAGTAATTTTAACAATAGAAACACTCAACTCAAGTTCCCATTAACAACCAAATGGTATTTTTAACAAGGAATAAAACAACTGCCAAAAACCGGGGGGAAAAAGAAACCGGAGACAAGAACATGATGTGCATACACCCAAGCAAAGTGCAATAATTGCACAGATTAAGTAGGTCAACTACAGGTATAGATTTCTTTTAAGATGATCCAGAAAGGTATGAGAAATTGCATGTGAAGGCACGCTCCGAGAGAATTCCCTTCCCAGATGCAAACAGGCTTGTCTTACTCAAATCAAGGGAGGCAAAACTGAAACCACCTACCCTAAGGAGCTTCCACTGGAAACCAGGTCCTATTTCTCAACTTGCTCGCTGGAAAGGTGCTGTGGAATAACCGGAGTGACGGCCGAGCACATGTCACACAGCTACTTCTTCATGATCTTTCAGTCAGGTGATTTGTAACCAGGAGCCTGGATTGGATAGGAAATTGCCTCCTTTACAACTGCTGCCTGGTGTTTTGCATTGTAAGGAGCTGCTGTTCAAAATACAGGAATACAGCAACCGGTGCTTTCCTCGCGGGGAGCTCTGAAGCTTTCCATGACTATTTAGATTTGCTATGTGATTTTCAATACAAAGCTAAGCCTGTGTATCCAAAACAAAAAGGTGAAAGGAGGTCAAGAACTGCCCTGTTAAAAACAAGCCTTCCATTTCAGAAAGAGAGAGGGGTTACTTTCAAAAGGAAAAAATCTGTCAGGAAGATAATGCTGGCGGTTCTTGGCAATCTGTGGATCAGTTTGGTTGGTGGGTTTTGGTGGAGTACATAAGAAAACACATGAACACATGCAGATTTCCTCCAGCTGCTAAAAGTACATGGAGATTTTTAATTCATAGATGTTTTCAGCTATTAGAAATCTTCTAACCCTGTGAAACTCTCATTATTTTCTTCCGAATTTTTAAGAAGTTATTTTAAAAGAGAGAAGTTGGAGTGGAATCAACAAGGCTCAAGCAGAGGAACCTCTCACTTCTGGAAGTGCTGAAGCATTAGGTTTATAATGAGAAATTGATGCCAACCCTAAATAAATCTGAGGTTTTACACTTAACTACACATGTGGCCCAAAAAGGAGGTGCTTCAGCACGTAAGTTCAATAAATCCTGGAAATCTGCATTTTCCCAGGCACAGGAGCACACACAGACCCCCTGACCAATGCCAGAAACCCAGGGAAGGGTCAGCACCAGTGGGACATTTTGTTAAACACAGCATTAATCTGTCCTGTGAACCCCAGAGCAGGAAAACACAGACTCCTGAAGGTGCCTGGCTCGGGAAAGGAATGAAAAATTCAGAGCTGGAGAAAACCTCTCACCTCTACACTCCACTCCATCACACACAACTCCTCTCTGAAGCAAAGCAACACAGAGTCCGAGGCAGCAGAAGGAACACTCCCTCCTCCCTACCTGAGAGAAGCAGCAAGGAGACATCGCTGTCCAGGGCATTTCTTGTTTGAAACTCCTGCATGGCAACGCTCACACACAAACTGCTGCCACCACACTGGGGTGGGAGTCTCCTGACGCACGAAATCCTGCTTGTGTTGGCAATCCTGGCTCAGAGCCTCCAGGTGAGTGAAGAACACGATCTTACAGATAAGGATATGTATTAAATAAAAAGACACAACTTCCCATGGCTGGTAAGTTCCCTGCTCCCATCTCCACCCAAATACCAGAATCTATGGATGTTCAGCAACTGTAAACATGGTTTAGAGATCATTACACACATTCTTCTCTGGGGTGAATGGCAGCATTATGAGTGCAGGAGGAAAAAGAGACTGAAACTAACAAAGCAAACTACTGAAGAACAACCTGTCATTGTAAATTAATGGAGTTTTGGGACGATCCAGGAAAGTTCCTGAAGTTTCTTCCTCCTCTTTATAATGTCATGCTTCTAATTTACTTCATTTATATTAATAAACACTGGATTACACAACTATTAATCTAGTTGAGAACTGCACTAAAGCTCACTAAATCTGTCTCTAATTATTATGATTAATGGTGCAAAATGATCAGCTTCTCAAATTAACAACCTAGAGCAACTGGTACAGGATAAAGGATATTTGGATATTTTTCTTAGTAAACAGGTCTTTAGTCTTTCTAGTTAATGAAATCTTGAGCAGTCCATTCAGTAGTACTACGTTCTAATTCACCATGACTACCTATTTACGTAGATTTGCATTGATTATACCGCCATTATGTATTTATTTAAGAGTAATTATTTTTAAATTGCACTAAAACTCTGTCTCATGCTTAGTATAACACAGCAGAAACAGATCTTCAAGAGCTGACTGCCTTGGCCTTATTCTTTTTATCTCTGTATCTAGAGGTTATACTGTATTTGGTTTTTTTTATTACTATTCTT
Organism: Aleadryas rufinucha; assembly: GCA_013397815.1. Lineage (NCBI taxonomy): Eukaryota > Metazoa > Chordata > Aves > Passeriformes > Aleadryas > Aleadryas rufinucha. The sequence goes on along the minus strand of VZTH01004384.1, from coordinate 143,637 downwards.
ACTATTCACCAATACTAATTTTCAAAGGACAAGTTCTCTATTTAATACCTAAACTTTGCCAAATAGTGTCTGACACTTCAAATTAATGAACAAATTTTAAAAAATAATATTATTGGAATTACTGTTATTACTGCATTCCTCCATTACTTCTGTGATTATTGCTCCAAAGTCTGTTGGACTCTGATTTATAAAGAATGTTAAAGCAATCTGATCATGCAACCTAAGTTAATTATATCATTTACACGAGGGAGAGACTGTAAGGAGAGTCTTAAAAGATCCCAAAAGATAGTATCAAGTATTTTCAGTTCTGAGACCCTTAGATTTGGTTTCCTGCACTGGCAGTTCTACCCAATCATCACTGAAGACAGCTGATCCAAAGTCAACTCACAAATATGATTAGAGAAAAGATGCTGAAAATAAGAAAATAATGGTAAGCTCATCCTTTACCATCTTCAAACCAAAAAAGAAGTTTCTCCCACCCCTTAAACACAAAGCATCCAGTAAGGACCACATCTACTACACTGCTTTCCAAATGGGAAGACAATCAGGCCCCCCAAGCACCAAGACAAAGTGTGAGGACTAAGAGGAAAAGAAAGCCCTTCAATAACATTCAACTGAATGGCAGTTTCCTTTGCCATCTAAGACACACTGAAACTTCTGTGTCTTCTCTCCTAAACAAGGATTGATAGCTCTTGCTCAGTATATTTTCACCAGCAGTCTTTTTTCTCCAATGTCTCTCATCAGTAAGGCTTTTATTTTTTTTCCCATGAACTAAAGACATGAACAGCCCTGCATGGAAAATTAAGCCCTGCAGAACATAATGAGAAACTTTCCCACAGCTGCAGGGAGCCTAAGGGATTTTTCATTAAGAATTAGACTTCAAACTGTATAGATATGGTCAATGCCATGGGGATGAAATGTATGTCTCAAGAGTGGCAAAGAGACCTGATGTTTCTACTTTGTCCTTCCTCATCACAATCCATTCCTAGGACCACTGGAATATTATTTAACAGTGTGCTTCTATTGCAAAGAACCAGCATAATGTCCATGTTCTTTATTTCTCCTGCTCTTGCCTTACAGCACCATAATGTGCAATACCATTGTGGTAGTTGATCTTCTACTACAGGTCTCACATTTCCACTGGGAATTTTTTGTGGGTTATGGCACGTGGGAAAACTTGCAGTATTTATTCAGCAGATCCTCCTGAACCAGACATCGACTGCATCCCTCCATAGCATTGTCCAAAGGCAGATGCCACATATTTCATGGTCCCTCCAGGTCCTGTTTCCTTATTTGTAGTAAATTTATATTAATTCAGAGGAGCCTTTCTCTGACACAGGATTGAGAAGAAAATATAGAAGTGCTACTTCTAAATAAGGACTGAGGAGCTAACAGAACCTACAACACTGCTGGTAAAGAACTTGCTCCCACTTGAAGATTCCTCTTAAAAATTTCAAATTACATGCCCAGTTTAAACAAGTTTGTGTTCATTGCTTCTGTCATCATCCGAGTTAATAACATTCATTCTTTAGCACACGTGAGTAACCAAGGCAGCAAAGATTAAAAGGGAAAGCCAATAGCTAAAACAACTGGTTTGGCAGCTGCATGGAAGAAACAGGAGTGGTTCAGCCACTAAATTCTCTCATATGAGTCTGGGAATGCCCTGCAGAGCACTGCTTAGGACACACTACTGGCTGGCGTGTGGGAAACCAAAGTACAAGACTGTTTCAACATGAGAGGTACATTTGAATGCTCTTCAAAGCAATTGTGAAAGCCATGCAAAACCCACTCAGTTCTGCTTGGAAGGTTATTGGGAAATGGCAAATTACTCATTGCTGCGTGGTTTTCCTTCTGTTTCCTTGCTTGAAATGCCAGAGCTTGTAACTAACCTGAACAATCTCACAAAATGCTTCTGATACCTGAAAACCTCACCAAATGCACCCGGGAGACTACTGCACTGTGATCACCCCTCTGTGAGATGAAATGTGAAGATGAAATGTGAACAAAAACTCCTTTCAGTGAAGGAATTGCACTATATCCTTAACTAGAAGATATAACTGCAATTGAAAGTGATGGGATTTTGTGCTTTGCAGGTTCCTGAGTTGCAGAGGTCAGAGGGAGCATGGGGATGTTGCTTCTAATGCTGGAAAGCATCTAATACAATGCTGTAATTAAGCCTCATATAACCAACTTAAATATTTAAATCTGTTTTTTTTCTCTCCTTTTTTCCTTTTTTTTTTTTTTTTTGACTGACCAATTCTACAGAACATGGTTCTAACACCTTTCCTCTGGGAAAAGAGGTAAAAAGGAAATTGCCAGTTTTACTCAGAGGTAATTGGGCTTTACTTTCTTTCTGAAACTATGGTTTCCCTCCCTTACTGTATCAGCAGAACCTGGAAGAACAATTTAATCACTTCTGTGACACTCTGACTAGTCCTTTCACTTACTTTTCCTGAACCAGTAAGAAATTGACATCACACTGAAGAGTAAAACCACCTGAATTTCATCTGCTTTCATGTCTCAACAAGAAATTTCATACAACTCCATCTATCCAAAGTAGCCCTGCAAAGTCTAGAGGGTCACTGATGTATTTCTTAGCTCAGGCTGAATCAGCAAGAATAGACAGACCCACTTGAAGATACCCTGAAGACCAGAAAATTGTAATTTGCTTCTGTGCATGTGTAAGATAAACACAATTTGTGAAGGTGTTCATGTGTATAGGATTTCCCAAGGCTTCATGTGACACAAGTTCATAAAACACACTTGTGCCTGATGGCACCTATTATTTTGTGTCACCATCACTCACCTCCCCTCTGTTTCCATGAATTTTCATTAAGGGAAGAAGAGTCAAACATGTAAGGAGAATTTTAGTAGTAGCTGATTGGGTGAAAAGGATCCTGAGTTGCAGATGTGTTTGCCCCATTAAGACTATTTTACTAATGCCACCGTGAAAAGACAGTAATATCAGGTGCCACTTCTGGAATGACATTCTTGCTTGTGATGGCTGTTAAAAATTGTCCCCAGAGCTAAATTTCACATTAGCAATTAAATTGAGGGGATATGGAACAGGAGTTTAAAGAAAAAAGCATACAAGTGCTGAGAAACCCATTTAGATCAATAAAATTTAGAGTTAGTAATTTAGTCATACCAAACCCCCCTTCTTTTTTATTCGGCAACCTTTTGTAAGGTGTTGCCCTTATTTAGGTGCCATGCTAAAAAATATTATCAATAGATGACAATGTATCATGCAGGCATTGCTGCTGTGAGCACCAGGTTTTGATCCAGCTCCTCAGCCTGTAGTGCAGAGAATTCAGGGGAAATACAATTTACTGCAAAGACAATGTCACGCTGGCTTCTGGACCTCTGAGTGAACAGGAGAGATACATCCCCACCGGATTGCCAACACATTCCACACAAAATTCTCGCTGCTTGTAAAAAGAAAACCCTGATAAAAAAAAGAAAAAGAAAGAGTCAGTCTATAGGGTTCCCAATCAATACACTCCAACGATGTAATTGCACGTCCATGTTCTCTACAGATAAATGAAAAACTAGTTCATTTTGTTCTCACATCTGGGAGCCAATTAAGCCACATTCAAGACACTAGAAACTGCTGTGACATATAAAGTCTAGGACCAACAAAACCTGGAAGACTTTGGAATCTGTTCACACTGAGAAAAGTCAGTGCAAAGTTGCTTTTTAAAAAAAAAAACCTGCTAAATTTACATTATACAACTGTACCATGCTGCTGAACAATGGGAACTGACAACTGCTCAGTGCAAGCTTCAACGCTTCACAAATAGGAATTTATTTTTGAAGACAAAGTCTTATATTATTTCCTACTTTCAACATCATATTCAGAGTTTTAAAACACACACCTTAGGTATCCTGAATTCAGGATGAAAGGAAGCAACACCAAAACAGACAAAAGCCAAATATCTTTGAAATGGACAAGGTTTGCAATTCTCCACGCAGAGAGAAAATTACAGTCCTTAAGGTAGGAATTAGTTAGATAAAGGATGCAAACAGCAAAGGACTGAAAGACCTAGTAAAGAGTAAGAAATATCTCCTTGGTGGTCGTAATCTGCATTTTATAAATCTGCATTCATTTGAAGTCTCATCAAAACAAGAGCCTGCTGTTATGAGAAACTAGATTATAGAGTAATGTAAGTATATTTTAGAAGAATAACAACTAATTGTTTAACAACCACCTTATGGCATGCAATAGATTTTTACCTATTAAAAAAAAGTTGGTGAACTGAGGATCACACAGGCACAAAAGTTCCTTGCAGGTATCTCCTTGCCATGCACAAAAAAAAAAGGTTCTCTATTTATTTTACTTATTTATTTTCCTTATTTATTTTCTCTATTTTAAGTAGCCTCCTGACTTGAAGATAGACTGTGTGTTCCACCTTGAGCTGCAGATGAAGATTATGGCCCACCCACAATGAAGCTCATAATATAATTTCTCACCTAGCTAATGAGAAATTTACTCTTGAAAGAGGTAAATCACTCATTTTTAAAGTAAGGCTCCTAGAGACTGCAGAGACAACAGATTGGAAGTCCTGCAGCATTGTTATTGCCACACTACCAAATCAGAGGTCTTCAATTCACTGAATAGGACACTTAAATATCCCCTCTCCACCACCACAAACAGTGCATTATTGAGATTTTTGTGAGATGTTTTTTTTTTTCCTCAGAAAGCACTGGTTCTTAAGAAAAAAAAAGTAAGACATTTCTCAGAAATGCATTCTAAAAAGCTCACTACGAGGTTTCACATTCTGGGGAAGCTGCTGAAGATTCCCATGTGAGCACTATAATGCTCGAGGTGGGTGCCCTCTCCCTTCACTTCCATTATCCTGTGGGAGAAAAAGGGTGGAGATTGGTGGGGAGCAAGGGAGAAACATTTCCTGAGCATCTCTAATTACAGGCATCACTATCCTCAAAGAGATGTTTAATTGGCCTGATTCTTATTTTAGCCTTGTCAGTTCACTCATATTTAACAATTACTGAAAGACATTATGCTGTTGGTCTTGAAATTATTTTTAGGCACCATTAGAAGCCTGGCGTAGGCAAAAATTCTTAATTTAATTTGTCACAAAGAGAGTAATGAAGTTACTCGAATGAGTCCACACTGACAAAAACAGAGGGAAAAGTGAAAGCTCATCAAGTCATAGACAACCAAAATCTCCTGCAAATCTCCCACCAGTGAGGAGGTGCTCAGGCCCAGACAGCTCAGGTTCACTGTGTCACTCCTGCAATATTTTAAGGCTATCACGTATCATCAGCTTGGGAAGGAATTGCAAATCTGACCTAATTGCTGCTGGGTTTGAGGTGTAGAGTGCTCCTCTTATGCTGTAATACTGGAAACTATTTCTGGGAGAAATTATGAGGGTTTTGAAGCACCAGGTAGGGCCAGCATGGCCCAACCCCAGAGGACATTTAAACATAGACACACAAAATTCAACAGCCTCAGCCTTGCAGAAGTAAGCTGTTCTCTCAAAGTTGTGAGTGCTACAGAAAACTATGTACACATAAGCCTTAACATCATCTGCATGAAGATGATAACCTCTCTCATAATGGCTAAAGAGGGGAGACTGAAGCAGAATATAAATCCTGGGAAACACAAAGCTCCACAAAGCATCCCAAAGTGCTGCACTTACCATCAGGAAAATGCTCATTTAGAGTAAAAGCCTTGTGTGCTGCAAAATGCTGCTATAATGGACAGTGGCAGAACTGAATGGGATAATCTGAAAAATTCTAACAGGCAGCCTTTTGCTTTGCATAGATTCAGTGTTATTAGCAGAAATATTTGGGTTTTGTTTCCTGCCATCAAAATTAATACTAAAATCTAGAGGCAAATGAAAAACACGTTTATGTCAATGTTAGAAAAAAGTTCTACCTTTATATCTCCAGAGGATTTTTTAAATTGATTTTTCTTTAAAAAAATTAAGCCATGCTACTTTAGAGCTACAAAAGACATCCTGAATCACTTTTTTAAAAAGTCAAACTTTCTAGTATATCGCTAAGATTGTTACAAATTGCTTAAAAAATGTTGCATATCAAAATTATCTATTAAATTAAAAAAGCTGTCATCATAAGAATTAAAAACTTGCGTTGGAGGTTGTTTTAACAGAAGAATTAAAATGAAAACATGAGTACCACAAGAAAAGCAAACCCAAGAACTTGTCAGTCCTTTGTTATTCAGCTCTCAGGTTTATGTTATTTTTGAGATAAAGTTCCACTGCAGATTTATAAAAACTGCACATTTATCTTTTGTCCATGTATTTATGACATTTTGTGGCAAGGCAGGGTACAATCTAAGTCTGGATTTCCTGTTGCATTTCACCAGTAAGACCCTTCTCCCGAATGGTGGAAAAATTATCTCTAAAATCTGAATTAGCTATGACTAAGTGAAAGTTGGACCTGTTTCCTGGTGATGAGTGAATGAAAGGCACAAATGCAGTCAGCTGGATTCAGGTCTGCACACAGTTATTCTATGGCTGATCTTATCTTTACTTAATCCTCTTAGAATGAGATTTTATGATGTAAAAACACCACAAAGTTTTTGAAGTGGAGTTTTACTTGCTAACACTGATAGGGGTTGGGTTTTTTTATGAACCTGTAACTTTTCTGCTGCTTTCTCTCTATATTGTTATTGTCCTTCCTTTTTTATATTCTGTGTTTACTTGTACCGATCAAATAATACAGTTTTATTCCTTTCTTTAATGTTATTTCAAATGTTGTAGAGTGAAAAAAACCCCACAACCCTGACTCTTCTAAGCCTAGAGGTTGTCCCTTATCATGAGTGAATAAAACAGTGAAGGATACAGGCAGAACAGAATCATAGAACAGTTTGGGTTGGAAGGAACCCTGAGGGGTCTAGCCCAGTGCCCCTACAATCAGCCCACAAAGTGCATTTTGGTTAAGCACACTGAAGGAGAGTTTGAACTGCAAGCAAATAAATTCTGCTTACATTCTCCAAAAAGCGGAAGAAATACTATAGATCATTTGTTAAGAGACAAGACATCTCACAGGATTGGAAAATAAAACCCAAATCCCTTTAGAAAACACTCAAATTTAGGACAGATTTTTGCTCAAACCGGATGAAAACACTTACTTGGCCTCTGTTACCTTGGCATTTTCTGAAAAACTCGACTCAAAAAAAAAAGCAACTTCTAAACAAATTAACAGGGAAAGTTACACGAAGTTCTGAGCAAGACAAGAAAAGCCAGAAACTGCATTATACAGTGTTACAATGAATCATTAAAACAGAGCAACATTTAATATCTTTCCTTTGAAGTGCAAAGGTATGGGAAAATCCCCGCGATGGAAAGCCTCGGGTAATTGCAGCGAGCAGGTGGTTTAGCCCGAGGAGCTGGAATCAGGAAGACCTTTGTATTTTCATTATTATTTCTTTGTACGAGATCAGAAGACAATGTCTTGAGTTAGCACGATGTAACTTCAAAGTGCAGGTATGGTTGTGCTGAGGAGGGAAAAAACAGTGCAGAGAACCTCAAGGACTGCCAGCTGATCCAGCAGAGGCTGGAGCCACCGGCCAGGAGGATGCTCTTACAGGAAAGCTCTCAGGAGGCATCCAAAGACAGCTAAGCCCCAAAACACAAGGTGAGAGAACCAATGATTTTCTCACATGAATAATGCTACTTCTCTGTACATGCCTGGAAATTGCCCAGAAGTTTTAGAACATCCACAGTGTTGTCTAAAACATGATGATGTGTGTCACTAATATATCTTAAATATAGTTCAGAATTTGGGAACTGACTGAGAGAAAGATATTCTTAAGAAATGAGTTACAGAAGACCACATGACACAGAGATTCCTTGAAACTGTCATTGAAAAACGTTACATTCCTCCAGAAGTGCAAGTTACTGCACAAATGACACAAGAGCTCCCAGGTAATGAGGGAAATGATATGACTGAATTTCCAAGGAGGCTTTACAATGGCTTACAGGAGATCTTTCATTAATATTTATCTCTGTGACTCAACTCTGACAACCATTATTTCTTCAGCTCCTAGCTAAAAAGGAGATTCTTTCAGATGGTCTCCTGCTGTATTTGGCAGCACTGTGACACTCAGGGACATGGTTTAGTGTGGACTTGGCTGTTTTAATGGCTGGACTTGATGGTTTTAGAGGCCTTTTCCAGCCTAAATGATTCTACACTCAGAAAAAAAAAAGAAATCCCATGCAGGTTGTGATGTGTCATAAATTAAAACAACTGACTATACATAATTCCATATGTAATTTTCACATAGAAGGAGAAGTTCTTGACTTTCATTAAGAGGAAATTTTCAGGAATTTGATGGTTATGTTTATTGCCGCCAACTTCTCTGCGGCAGCAGAAGTCCATTCCCAGCAACAAGCACCTTATGATGCACCTCTAAGGGGCATCATGAGGAGGATAAGGAATATGTTCAAATATTTCATTAAATTAACTTCTCTCTGCTTGCAGGCATTTCCTTCAGCCGTACAGTTGCTAAAATTCAGAAACTAATACAATGCTTATGCAATTTTTATTTGACTGACATGATGGAAGACAAAAAGTATCATTTATCATAAAATAGATTCACTTTCACACTGTCCTGTGTTTTTTTTTCCTTTTATCCAGGCACCCTTCACTTAGGGAGCACTGCAATTCAGTCACCTGCTATAGCAATATCTGGTGAAAGACAATTGCCAGAAGGGATGCTGGTGGGATTTTGGTCAAAAATTCAATTAGAGGTTGAGCAGGTGTTTTTTTTAATGCCTGTCTTCTGGGGTGCAGTGACCCAGCAGCACAGTTTTCATGTGTACAACAGCAAAAAACTCCAAAGGATGAACCAAGCATGCCACACACAACCCACACCAAAGGGAGAAGAGCTGGATTTCAAACAGCTATTTGCTACCTAGATAAAATTTGTCCTTTATACTTTTTTTTCCCATTAAAAGGGTAGGCCAGTAGGTATTGCTGGTGATGCTCACCAGACCAAAAAAGCGCAGTACTTTCTCTGGGCAGAGGGAGACTCTCATTTTAGTTTGACTGCTGTTGATAACAACCAGAAAAATGCCTGTCAACCCACCAAATAATTAATCTCCAGCTGGACAATATGATACAGTTCTTGATAGTTCAGTAAACTGCAACTGCCGTGGCCTTCACATGAGTAAGTCTGCAGCAGGACTGAAATGCAGTTATGTATGAGCCCCAGTGTGAAATTAAGAGACACTCACAGGGATAAAAGGTGATGGGGGATCTTTAAAAATAAATCCAGATTTCATCCAAAGACCAACACAGCTCAAATCCATGCAAAACAATGTCAACCATTAACTTTACAGGACAAAAAGCACAATGCAAATGACAGAAGAGAACAAAAACCTGAGCCACTTCTATGGTGCATGATGTGCAGAGAGCATTTGCAACACTTCAGGATACCTCTGCAAGTGGATTAGGAATTACTGTTTCATGAAGTTCCCTACTACTTCCTCCTATAACCCTCTTCTTTTGCTTCTTTCTATTTTCACTGTCCCCTCTCTGGCAGAGGTAGCCATCTATCCACACACAGCTAACACACACAGAGGCACAAAAGCCCTACAGCAGGCCAGGATGCTTTTTCCTCATGTTGTGTATAAAAGCAGCCTTTTATTCACACTGGCATTACAAAGCAATCCAGCATTTAGTTACTCTCTCCCCAGTCCTTTTTGTCATTATAACTTCAGACATGCTGGCTGATGCTACGGGCTTTAAAGACCCCGTTCCCCAGGCTGTCTGTGTGCAGTTTATAAATCTGCTTTGGATTATATTGATTTACTAATTGACCAAAACACTGGATTATACACTCTGCTGGACACTTTACACATTAAACAGAGTAATTGATAAAGACAGCATGCTCTTTGGGCTGATTTTTCTAGGATTTGATCTTTTCTAGGAACGTACATCATTTCAAGTCAGTCCTTAATAGGAAAAAGAAATAACATAAAAGAAAAGAAACTGGAAAAAACAGTCTTTGGAAGCTGTTATTTGCTACTGGAGGAAGGCTGGCAGAGGCAGCAGCAGGAGCAGGGACCTGACTGGCAGCAGAGACCTGATCAATGCTTGCTATCATGCAATCAATGGAAATTCATTAGGTAACACCCTCTGCAGCCCAACAGAGATGCCTGCAGAGCTCCCCAGGAAACTGAGAATCAAGCATCTATCCATCAAATCCCTGGAAAGAGCAGTTTATCTTCCATCCCGTTGAATATACATCTGTTATTAATCAATAGCTGTTAGAATTTGTGTCCCCTCTCCTCCCATTTTTACACGAGCTGGCAACTTCCTTGTGACTGAAATAACCCAATTAATCTTCCAAATAGAAAGGCAATTTTTTTTTTTGACAGGCAGATGTTTGACAATTGATCTGAACAAAGTGAGGAAAAGGAGAAGAAGCAAGTACAAAATAAAGAAGCACGTGTGCTATCATGATCCAGTGCTGTAAATAGTTCATTGCTCCACCTGCTGTTGGGCTTCTTTTCCTCTGCAAATTGCACATTCTCCATGCCTAATGCCAAACACAAAAACATCGTTCCTACACAGAGCCTCACCACACGAATCCACCTCATTAAAAAGGACTAAATGGACTAAAAATGCACAAATCTGAAGGCAAGTCAGGAGACAGAACACTGATTTATGTCTTAAGCCTCTTTTCATTGGGATGTAGAAATATAAAAGACAAATGAGCAAGGACTACCAATGGGCTTAGATGCATCTTTGAAGGAGATCTGTATTGTCCAGACAACAATAAAAAAATAATGCTACAAAAGAACACATTCTACAATGGAACTATTTCTTACCTGGATCAGTATTTAAACAGAGATTGCTATTCCTACGAGAAGGCCATATTTAGGTTATTCTTAAACATTTTGTAAAGGAAAACCAAAATCAGTCTGACTTTGCTTTTCCTCTAAGCCCTTTAAATCCTGTTCTGCAGCACCTGTGTCCACCTGACACATAACTGTGTGTCCCCAGGTGGGCACTGCTGGGTGTGCAGCTCTGCTGGGATCAGCACACGCAGACGATGCCTCATGTGAGCTTTCACCTGCAGGGGGGTTTGAACAACCTGCTCTAGTGGAAGGTGTCCCTGCCCAAGGCAGGGGGTTGGAATAAGATGGTCTTTAAGCTCCTGTCCAACCTGAACCATTCTATGATTGTGTGTGACCCGGTCCCAAGGACCACAATAGGAAGAGAGAAGGAATCTGAATCCCCAGGCAGGTGCTCCCCTCAGCTGGCAGTCACAGTGCCACCCAGCTCAGGATACTCCCTCCAATCCATCAGCCAATTATCCTCCTGAAGCACTCTCAGAGATCAAACACATTCAGTTCCTGTGGCCAGAGGTGTGGGTTTAAGTGAGCAACAGCATTAATTTCAGTAGTCAAATTACATGTTCCACTGTGGCTAATGAAATCTGCATTTCATTAACTTTTCTCTAGGCCACCCATAAGTGAATGTGTGATTAGAAAAGAGCTGCAACTCAGGTTGGGGTACAAAGGTATTAATATAAATAGGTGAGGTATTGTGAGATGCACTGCAAAACTGCTTATGAATGTAATGGCTCTGCCACTGACAGCTGTTAAACAGTGGAAGGGCAAAAGGGCTTCTCTGAATTTTTAGCAGTAAGAGAAGATCCTGAATTTAATAAAGCATTTTAAATAATAATACATCATTTTATCCTAAGATTGTTCTGCTTTAAATTATCCACAGGAATTTATCTTTAAAAGAGCTATTCCCATTGTACAACCATATTGTTTATTAAGTCTGTGTGCTGGATATCCTAACAGTAAATACTCTCTGCCCATCAAATCTGTTGGGCTTCTATTACCAACCAAAACCTCTCTGAGCTTCACACTTAACCCACAATATCAGCAATATACCGACATTAACACAAGCAGCACCACAGTTGCATCTTAAATCTGCCATCCCTGACTCCCCAAAGGCCTTGCAGTGCTGCCCTGCTCTACTTTTAGCTCCACGCTTTCAGCTTTCCAGCCAGTGATTCAGAGGTATGAGAACAGCTTTAAAATCCCAGGACCGTAAGCAAATAAAAGCCCCATAAGACAGCAGGTTCATGACCCTTAGATCTACAGTATCTCAGCTTTTGGCCTTTTAGTCATGGGTTTGATGCTAATCTCAGCCCCACACTCCACATATTTGCATCACAAATCTTCCAACACGTGCCCACAATAACAATCACTCCACAACAGCTTTTTCTCCAGCACTCCACTCTTGCATTCAAAGCACATGCCCACCTGAATCCAGCTTCAGATTCCAGTTCAAAAGGTGTCGAAAACGAGAGCCAACCCTTGTCTGCAAACCTTTAACATCCCCTGGACAATGATTTCAGTTATGTCATTTATTATTAGCACAAGTTATTTGGCTGTTTTTAAATATATCTTAGCAGTATTATCTCTGATTGAGAATACCAGCCTGTAAATAATTCAGCACTGCCAAATTATTCCCATTATCTGATTATTCCAAGGAATCCATTGTACTTATTAATATCACTCCAGAAACAGAATTGCTTTTAATGCCTCTGAACCTCCTTATGAAGAGAGGAGTTTATGCACTTTAATCTAAAACTAACTAGCAGCCAATTTAGACATCAAGAATATCCCTTTTTCAGTACATTATATTCAAACACAAATTCAACTTTCCCCATGCTGCAACCTTTCAGAAATACTATGGCTCCATATAAAACGTTTTGTTAGAAAATATCACTTTTATAGCTAAGTGTGAAATGACACAGTTACTGTCAAATCCTCTGAAATCCTGCCCACTGCCCATATTATAAAGAAGTTCTTCCTCCAGTATTATGTTCTTATTTATAAGAACCACACAAAATACCACACTGCTTTTCTATACATCAGAAAGAAAACTTCACTTTCTCATTGTAAGAAAGTTGCCTCACATTAGAGGTGCATTTCAGTGACATATCCAGTATTCAGCCAGCTGAATGCCCTGGACAAATGCATTAAGATCCATTGTACACTTATCACTGCATCAAAACCCTTGTAACTATAATTATTGTTATGAATTCCAGAAACAGAGGTAATAGGCTGAGGTTTTTTCCCAGAATCTGTTCCATCTGATAGCAACACAAAATTGCCCGTTGAATTTATTTTTACTGTTTGTCAAAACCAGCCATGATTCTCTTTGTGATTAAAATCTGAATTCTCTAACAATTGATATTTTTTCTATTTGCCACTATGATTATCATGTCTATGGTTACGAGGACGATTTTTTTTTTTTTTTCTTTTTTTTTTTACTTTCTCAGGGAAAAAAAAAATTGCCCTGATGAAAA
>VZTH01004384.1:78244-130245 GCA_013397815.1 Aleadryas rufinucha | reverse complement strand
TTTTTTTTTTTTTCACTTTTCTTTTACATTCTACAGGCAAAAAAAAATCTGCCTGATGCAAAGAATGTCAAAGACTTGAGGAGTTGAGACCTTCTACATGGGAAAACCAAACAAGACAGAGAGGCAACACCTTGCTGCAGTTTTAGGAACTGCACACGCAGGGAGGGATACACACCTCTGTCACACTTTCTCCTCGCTATGGCAGCCCCTTGTCATCAGGCATGGAAAAACTTTCCCGTTCCATCCATCCTACACCCACATATTTTATATTTATCGCCGCGGTATAAGATCTTTCTGTCACACTTTCAGTGGTGGGGGGTTTGCTCCACCTGTTTTATTTCCTTGATCCAACAAAGTAGATGAAAACCAGAATATTAGTTTTAGTTATCGTGTCTAAACTCCAATGTTTGGTCCACTCCTTCACTTCTCCCACTGACAGACTGCAAACAGATATTAGGGCTGAAAAGAAAAAAAAAAAAAAGGAAATCTTTATTTTTGTCCAATTCTTCTGAATAAAATTTGCTGTCTACAGAGAGGTTTGTTTTTTTTTTTTTAATACATAAAATAATTCTGTTTAATGGGTCAAAAGTGTGGTTTATGGATAGGCCCCAAATTTATTTCAGATTGACAGCTATTAGCAGTCTGGATACTCCTGGTAGAGGCCAAGAACAAGAACAGTTTTTCAATAAATCTTTGAGATTTCTTCTGAGAAATAATCACCATTCATCCAAAAGGTGGCAGAACTTATACAGGTGTCAGAGTTTGCCATGAACTGACACCATTTATCCTCTCAAGAGACCTTGCTGGAGTTGTAGAATAACTAAAGGCTCATGGCTTGTAATTAAGAGATCCCCGGACAGAAACTGAGAAACTCTGAACAGTGAAACAACTGGGGGAAGCAGGGACTGCAAAGAAGGAAAATCATCACTGCTGAGGGAGGCCTGAAGAGGAGAAATCAGTGTTCCCACTGGGAGAAGTGTCATGAAAATAAACTCTCCAGATAAATGTATTTTAAAAGAGAGAGCAAACAATAATATATTTATAAAGATGCATATTTTATGACTACGTTTATCTCCCCCCTCTGATCACGCTGTTTGGAAGTGCATGCCTCAAAACACAGAGACACAGGATGTGCAATTTTGAAGTGTACATAATTAGCATTTACCACCTAAAAACCCGAAACATGAGGGATGCAGGAAAATGGGTTTTGTTCCTTTATCTGCCTGTATTTCTAATATAGTGTCCAAAGCCCTGCCCTCCAAGGGAGAGCTCTCAGCATCTCCTCTTCTCACTTTTGGGAAAGTGAGGATGAAAATTGATGGGGCTGCATGAGGCCCCACACTAATAAATTACTCCTTCTTATATGGTCTCAAATCTCACTGTAAAAAGCAATTCTGACTGCAAGTAGCTTGAAGAGACACGGAAAGTTAGTTAGGTGAAGTGGAAAACACCACGGGAAAGGATGCAAGCCATGTCAGACCAATGTAATTGTCGCTTCTATAAAATCTTTAAGAATCCCCTGGTCCAATTCCGAGCACAGGTGGTTGGATTTGAAAGTGTCTCCAAAATGAGATTCTGGTAATCACTGAGCTAGAAGGAATGAAATGGAGGAGATTTCTGAGCTGGGACAAATAGATTTCATTCATCTGGACAGTCTATACTCAAAGAGCAAATAATTCTGTATAAAATGCTACCTGCCTAATTCTAAAATATATTTCTTCCTGTCTATGGAGTTGCACTCTGCAGAATATTTTAGATCTTGTATGCACACCAGCAGACCCAAACTCCATGCCTCATTTCCCAATTTAAAATTCACTTTTATTTATTCCAACCTCCTGAACTGATTACGCAGATTCAACAAATAATGTCCTACGGCACAAAGTCTTATTTTGAAGGTTAATTTACACAATTAAACACAAAACCTAATAGTTAAAATTTCCACGTGCTGAAAAAATTACTCATTAAAATTATTCAAGTAACAGCAATTGCAGGAGTTTCCAAGGGGAAAAAAAAATAAACTAAACAAAAAACAAAAAAACACCAACCAACTAAACCCCCTAGAAAATTAGAGGCTGCATTTGTGTTTCCAAATGGGGATCAAAACTGTAACAAGCCAAATAAAATCCTTCAACTGGTTACTAATGGCTAATTGGTAAATACTGTTATGGACTTAAAATGAGGTAACTCCATACTTTTTTTTTTTTTAACTGTGAATCTGACCTGCTGCTGTGTCTGATCTACCAAGTAAAGATACTTTGTGCTCCAGCTGGGCTAAATCTAACCCAAAAGAGGTGCAGCTCTACAGGTATGTACTGGCCCTAGTTTCACATGCAAAAGTTGCTTCATGTGACAAGCCACGGGCTGTGTTTGGTGCTGGAGCTACAGGTTACTCAAAACTTTTGGCAGTGGGAGGAAAGTACCAAAAAACAGGAATTCAAGGGTAAGGAAATTTAAAAAAAATAATAATTTTTTTCAGCCCAGAAATGGATGCTCAGAAATATGGGCACATAAAATCACTGACATCTAGACATACCTGGACTGTCTGACTTTCTCCTGGGAAAATAATCCCTGTTCTGAATGGCAATGAGGACAATCATTTTTATTGTTAAAGGATTTGGAGCCATTAAGGTATCCGCTATTCTTACTGCTCTTATTTTTAGTCTTTAGCCTCTAGTATGCCAGAAGAAATTCAGTAAGCTTCTCTTCCCAAATAAAATCTTATCTACCTCTCTGTAGATGCAGGCCACATTTTGACGGGAGTCCCGAGCCATCACTCTTTAAAGTAATCACCTAACAGCATCAGGCTTTCATTCTGTAGAATTTATGTTTCAAACCTTTTCAAAACATGCCCTACTGGTCGCCAGCAGCTGGCAGGGAGGCAGCTGGTGAAACCCAGAAAGCAGCCTGGGCTCCATCTACTTAGAGCTGCCAGGGTGTGAGGTTCAGCAAAGGGAATTGCACACACATCCAGCTGCTGTGTGTTCTCAGAGGAGTAGGGGATGTGGGAGTGGGATTGCTCAGCCTCTATAGGGGACCAACTCTGTTTCTTTTTTAGGAGTGCACTCGATCAAGAACCACCTCCAGGATAAGCTGAAAATGGGCCCTGGCCACCCCTCATGCAGGACTCGGGGCACACAGCAGTCCTTGGGCAGCAGGTGTGACAGGACGTGGGGTCCCATCCCTCGGAGCAGGATCACTCAGCTCCTCTTTGTTCAGAATTCCCCTGCAGCCGCAGAGCAGCCCTTGCTGGAGGCAGACAGGGCACCAAGGCATCGATGGCAACTGGCAAACACCTCAATTCTAGCACTCCAGATGAAACAAAAGCAAACAGCTTTTATTCTCACACACAGGCCAGGCTCGTCCCTGCTCACAGGCCCTTTGAAGACCCAGCACCAACCTCTGCTTCCCGGGGAGGTGACACTTTTCTCTGGAGTATGAGCATCCCAGGGAGCTCAGGATCATCCTCCTCCTCAGCCCTAGGCTTCCCTGGCCGGTCTGAAGAGGTTAAACTTCAGCAGCTGAGGGCTGCTCTAACCTACCTATTGACAATTTACAGATGTTTTGCTCACCTAATTTGTTCCACTATTCACAAAAGCATGCAGTTACCTTAGCAACTACTACATTATATTTTATCTCCAAGCTGCAGAGCTTTTTCTCTCCTAAAAACAAACCCCACAAGCCTACTGATGGTGCATGTAACCTTTGATATTAGTCCTACCCATTTCAGGAAACAAAAATAGGCACAAGTGTAATGAAAATAAGAGTCTCATTTCTAAAATCTATTCAAGTTTCCTATTTATGAACAGATTTTCTTCATAGATTTGTTTTATTTGACTTTCTGTGTGTTTGCTATTTTTCTGTGGGTTACAATTTGCATAAAGGAAATTAAGTGGACAAAGGAGGAAGACCTGTTTTGATATAAGGAGTGAGGTGGAATCCTGGAAGATGTATTAAAGAATCAAGGGCATATCTGAAAATTGCTGCAGGAAGAAACAAATGCCTTTAGGCCACTGACTTCTAAGTGTCTTTGTTGAATGGACATCCAGAATGAAAACACATTCATTTTTATATGACCAACCAACAGAATGCTGAAAGTTTTTCTAAAGTGAAAGACATACTTCTCTATGAACATGTCTAAAAGAAAGAATAATTACACATGGAAAATATTTGCAGTTGGTTATGCACCAGCATTGCTCCTGGGCATAACAGCTTCCTGCACCACGTGAATTTGCATTCCAGTGAAACAAATCTGTTTTGAGAGTCATGTTGCCATCATGTCATGTGAAATGATGTGGAGACACGTACACAAACATTGAGCAACCTGGGACCTTCACCCTGCCTGCTGCCAGATGAACCAGCCTCAGACCTAGATGTGACTTCCACTTCTTGAAATGCTCCTGTGTCATGGCCCAACACAGCTTTGCACAGGCAGGAGGGGAGGGAAATGAAGAGTTTTTTCTCCAAAAGGAATATATTTTTGGGGACATAATTTTGTTTCATTTAAATCAACCAAAATTCACAGACTGCATTTTCCCAGAGCTGTAAAAAATTATTAAGGTTTATCTTCAGGGATAACTAAAGTTAGTGAACTTGTTGAGTCTTCTGATTTCAACAACTTACTGATTTAAATCCGTAGATCAGTGCTTAGACTCAATTTCTAATATATTATTTTAACTACCTTTGAACTTAGGAATAATCTTAAATACTGTCTTGAGTTAATACTTTAATAAAATAACTTCTGCAAAGGTCTTGTACAACAGTGTGTGATAACCTTTTATAGCTGTGACAGGATGTTTGATTTCCAGCTCCCTGCTCTACAGTGCCCATTTGTGCATATTTGAATACACCAGAGAATGGAGCTTCTGCTTTCTGCAAAAGTTGGATACCTTTCAAAGGTTAATTTTCCCATTAAAGACAGATAAAATAAAAAGCAGCTGGACTGAGAATTTTTCTGGTCTTTCTTTTTAACAGGAAGTTATTTATTTTAATCAAAAGGCACGGTATCTTTACGAAGTGATAAAACTTTGCGGGAAGCCATCAGGGCCAAGTTCAATCCAAACCGACAATTTTAATTGCAGTTAATTAAAGTGTTGGTAGGGAAGTAATCTAGCATCCAATCAGTTATTAGTAATTAATCTTCCTTCAAATCTCACTAAAGATGGGTCCGGGCAGTAAAGCTCTAAGTGCTTTTCCAGTTTATTGACCCTACAAGTTTTCTCCTGCCAGTTCAGACCTGAGTATGGCAAATTCAGGTCATCTGACAGTTTTATTTTTATTTATTACCCTCAAAAATCCCTGGAAGGGTCCACTGACTCTGAGTGTGTGGCCACCAGGTTACAAACACCTCTGCCAGTGTAAGTCACTGCCTCCTTTCAGCTTCCCCCCTCTCTGCTCTCTCCTCCAGAGCACCTCTCCAGCTGAAGCTCAGCATGACTCTGCTTTGAACCTGCTCCTTCTGCAGTGCTGGAGAAAGTCACTGAAGCTGACCAGCCATAATCACCTCCCCAGCTCAGCACCTGGGGCTTCCCAAAGCCTTCTGACTATTTCTGAAACCACAGCTACTCTTGAATGAGGATTTATATATATATATATATTTTTTTTAATAACAGATACAACTGTGACCTTTCAATTTAACACATGCCTGCCTATACCCACCATCCTGTTCTGCCCTGAACACCACAATTTGCTCTGATCAGAGATTTTAGAGGAAGACACTGAATTCCTGTGTGCTGGCATCTATCACAGATGGTGTTATACACTTTGTATCATCTCCTAACTCACCCTGTTACCATGTACAATGCTCTACCCCTACCACAGATGTAAAATAACTAACTATATAGAGCATTAATACCACTTTGGCTATTTATCTTTTACCTACATCCCTTTCAGCAAGGGAGATGCAGAATGAAACATATAAATCTACTTGGTTACTTTCCACACCAACATTTATTTAACTTAGTGAATAATTTGATGTAGTTAAAAGGTAGCAGGAAACCACAGTAATGCCAATGCAGCATTAAAATGCACCAGTACTTGTTACATCCCTTCTGTTACACCACTTAGCAGCCACAGCAAACCTCCCCTCCTCCAGCTCTACAAAAAAGTGCTACAGCTTTGATCAGCACTATTAAAATTGCCACCACATTCCAGTTTAGTATGGATGAGTTTCAACGTTGTGAGGAAAGATTCACGATGTGTGCGACAACAACTTGTCTAGGCTGCACACAGGCGCGACCGGCACATATGAAATGCGTTACAAAAATGATATGAATTAATAGACTACTGTAATTTATGCCACTCGTTCCCTTGGCATAATGCAGCACCATGCCAGCCATTAAAATTCATAAAAACAATTCATCGCTTTTTAATTTTTACATATTTATGAGCACTCATCTGAAATGATAATTATTTTCTTATTGACACTTTCTTCCATCTTGACAAAAAAAAAGAACAATTTTGAACATTAAAGCCTAATGACTTCAATATGTTTTGCAGATATTAATCATACTTGGAATGCCACAAAAATGAAGAGACATTTACCCAAATCCAAAATACAGCAATCAAGTAATTAAGACACCTAATCCAAAGCCAATAAACAATATTCCAAGCAGCAAATGTGGTGATGTAATTATAGCTGTTTTAGCACCTTTGCCTATTAAGAATATTTGAACAACAAAATAAAAATTAATGGCAACCTCAGCTGCTAACAGAAACAACTTTCCTTTTAAAAGAAAGCAGATGTATTTTCTTAAGTTCAAATGCACAAAGGATTTCCTGTAATATCCACACCACCTTTATTTAGAGTAATCAACTTTCTTTACACTACTATATATGAGATGGTAGACATGAGACTGTTTAGTGAATTAGCACACAACTTAAAATGACTGAATTTTACAAACCACTTCATCAGAGAGAGGGAAAATCCTCCCGTCTTGCAAAATAAACACAAAGCTGGAACATAAAAATTGAGAGAGACAAGAAAGGCACAGGAGCATCCTGACAGGGTAGATTATTTGTATGCATATTAACATTCATCTAAATTTATCCAGCATGATTCCTCGATATCTTTTCTGTTCTTCATTACACAAATGGGACAAAGAGGAGATGGATGCTGGGAATGCAGCTTTGGAGACCACAAGCTGACCCTCACCCTGCTTTCCGGGGAACAGGGGTGGAAAAAAAAGAGAAAGAAAAGAGAAGGCACTAACAGCCACCTGAAATAGAAAAGCAGTATTTTTTCAGAATACTTTGAAGAACACAATAGTTAATTTTGCATCAGCTCTGTTAATGGAAACAGCCTGTCCAGCCTGCTATGAAGATTTTAAGACAACCCTGGCACTCATCAGCATTCCCCTCCAGCACCACCTCTGCAGCTGTATTTTGTTCTAATGCACTGGGCAGAGCCTGGTAACCACAACAATTCAGAAGGACCAGTCAAAATCTGTCTCCCCTGCTCACAGCATGGCAGAACACAGAGTTCTGCAGGTGCCTGTCATGTTTTCACAGTGGCAGTGCCCTCACACTCGTTTCACTCCCAAGCAGTGCTGAGGAACCAGCCACAATGTCCAGGCTCCCTGTGCTCCCCAAACACATTTCTTCTTCTCTATCCACCAGTTTGTACCACATATGCCTGATTCTGCTCTAAATACATACTTAGTTGGAAATCAAGCTCAGAATCGCTTACTACTGTAGTGGCACACGGCTTTTAAGCAGATTTGGCACATATTTCAAGTAAGGGTTCTAAAACGTGCTATTATATAAACCCAGATGGATAAAGTTTTCAAAATAAAGCAGATGACAAAACTTCACTGAACGTTTGGTAAAATATTGAAATTTCCACACCCAAAATTTGTAAAGCGCTTGGGAGTTTCCTTAACTATTATAGAGCTAGAAAAAGAACCTGCCAACAACAAAAGCAAACAATTTTTATTCGTTTTACTGCCTTCATATAAGTACATATATTATCAAATTGTGTCTGAAATCTTAAACTCTGAACAAGGCCTTTCAAAAGTTTTCTACATAAGAAAACATTTAATGCCAAGAACCAAAACAAGTATTTAAAGGGATTTTTAGACAAAAAGTTATTAGTGGGACTGTCAGGAGAATATATCTCTATTTTCAGAGTGATTGTGCATATTTCCCTTTGCTTTGAGAAAAAGAGGATCATTAACATTTAAATTGAAGTAAATGAGACCAATTTCTACTCTGAAGGGCCTGCAAAGCAGGAAACATGATCCAGCATCCAGCAAACCGGCAAATCAAGTCTGTTATCAGCACCTCTTGAATAAAACTCTGTGTAATGTTGTGTACCCAGCACACAACACAAGAGAGGCACAGTCCATAGTGACCTTTGAACAGCCAAGAAAGTATTAGAATAAAAACAGCCTTGAGATGCTGGGGTTAGTAGTAACTTCACATTTACAAGGTGTATGTCAGCACTGGCTGTGTTTTCAGAGGCTTAGTAGATCCCTGCATTGTTAAAATAACACGGAGCAGTTCACCCCTTACAGTACTTACAGAACCTGAAATAATCTTGAACCCGACACGAAGCACAGCTCAAGGGGGAAGAACTGGAGAAGGGTGAAAAAAGGGTTTTCATTTTCACAGACTCCCCAGGTTTCAATCCAGCCACAAACCTGCAACATCCTGGGAGCCAGAGGAGTGTGGGATCCTGCAGGGACACATCGAGCAGGGCTCCAGGGCCCTGATGCATTACTAACGTGACAACAGATCACTGACATCCCTGTTAGGATCCAGATGTGTCACTTCAGGCTCACATTTAGAAAAAAATCCTCTCAATCACGCACCTGTACTCCCCACAGACAGGTGCCACTCGGCTGTGGCTCAGTGGAGCTTCACCACTTTAATATACGGTGTCACATTAGCTCTGAGCTGTAACTGCAGGTTGAGTCCCTATGGAATAATCTCTTCTGTGAGCACTTTAGAAAGTGCCTTGGGTAGGATTAGCTTTCTGTCTCTGAACAGGGACAGAGAACAAAAATATTTTGCCTGAGAAAGGGACTGTAAAATACTGATTTGTTTGTTATTTGTGCTCTTACAATCTTCCCATTTGTAATTTACACTTTTATTAATGTATCAAAACATGCAAGATAAAAGTTGTATGTCAACTGCAGCCAGGTTCTTAATGAGTAACACTTCAGAGCCCTAATGAGTGTTTAATGCTTCCCTAATACAGGCAGTGTACAACAATCATTTTTATAATCAGGTTATGAAGCTTCTTTGACAAAGTCCCCTCTCTCTTTCCTCCCTCCAACACAACACACAGCCAAGCTGGCTCAATAGTTAGGAAAGAAATGACCCACAAATATCCCTACCAGACAGATTTAAAAAACATATTTCAAACTTCAAATAGTGCTGGGGATCTGCTAGGAAAAAAATGGGGAAAAAAATAACTTGAAGAGTAAGACTGCAATATGCTTTCATATTTTTTACACCCTGGTATTGCCAACAGCAAGATTAAACTGTAAGAAATAATGACAAGCTAAGGCTTTGTCATTTGTGTAATATGTGCAACAATGGAAACAGCAAAGGAGTCACTCTTCATCCTGGTGTCTGTGACTTAGTTAAGAGGGAAAAACCAGATGGGTGAAAACACTCAAATTTCTTTCTTCACTGGTGGTGTGGCGGCCAAAGAGACCTCACAGGCCTCAATGGGGATGGAGAGAAGTGTTCCAAGCCACGTTGGACAGGGCTTGGAGCAGCCTGGTCTGGTGGAAGGTGTCCCTGCCCATGGCAGGGGGTGGAATGGGATGAGTTTTAAGGTGCCTTCCAAACCAAACCTGTCCGTGGTCCTATGATCATTCAAATCCTACAATCTCTTCTCCCCCAGGTATTCAACTCTGGAAAATAAACCAGCCAAATAAGGATTAGCAGCTCTTAATATTTTTTGCTCTGTAGTATTGCTCTTGAAAACCTCAGAGTCTTCCAAATATTTATAGTTTAACATGTTTCACAGCTATATGAGCCCAGCTGGACAGCAAATGCCATGCAATCACACAGAGACCTTAGTTATCAACAATTTTTCTTCTTTCACTTTTCTCCACATTCATTAAGCCTTTCATTCTTTATTGGAAATGCATAGAGAGGATGGGAATCCTTACTCCAGAAAAAACATTTTGTTGTTGTTTCTTTCAGAATTTTAATTGTCTTTTCCAAGATTAATGATCAATTATTATTTTAAATTTGGGTTTAATTACAGTATTGGATGAAGACTGAATCATCCCTCTAACATCTGTGCAGTCTCTGGGCTTCTACCAAAAAAATTAAACAATTTTAATATATATTACTTTATTACTTTTAATGCATGAACCATTATTAATCACAGAATCATGGAATTGTAGAATGGTTTGGGTTGGAAGGGACCTTAAGGACCATCTCATTCCAGCCCCCTGCCATGGGCAGGGACACCTTCCACTCTTTGGACCAGGTCTTTGGCAATACAAGCACAGGAAAGAAGTTGAGAATACAGCATTTCACCACTGATCTTTTGTCTAATATTTGATACCCATAAACTGTGCTATTTCTGTAAGTAGGAAGTCCTTACCCAAGGAAGTGTCCAACTCCCAGCTGGGCTTTTTCAGAACTAGCTGCAAATGTCATTTTTGCAGTTAACCATGCAGAGCATTCCAAGTCAACCCTCTGTTAGTGCAGTGAATGGAAACCAACAGCAGTATAAAACCAAGCACTTCTGTAAACACTTACTACCAAAATAAACATATTTCTGCTGCTTGCTGGTAGACAGCAGGACAAGAACAGCAAACTAAGCCAGGCAGAAAGCAGGAGGGTTCCAAGATAAGCACAATGCCCCACAACTGATCTGGGTTACTGCATCTTCTGCTTGAAGATTTTGAGATGCCAGTCACTGTGTTTCTGACAAGGGAAGAAATCCCCAATGGACTGAGCCCATCATTTCCAGGGTATTTCCATACCCTGTCAGCTCTCACACTGCTACAGTGATACTCCTGACAGATTCCTGGTGATCCATTAGCAGTTTACTCTCGCTGATTAAATGCAAGGCAGCCAGACAGCAATGCAAATTAGTAAGCAGGAAGAATCATTAGAAATTTGATTCATTATGGGAAAGAAGACAATAATTTCAAATAGGACTATTAAAGTAGTTAAAAACACATTTTCACTATGTCATAATTTCAGTTAATTATAAAAAGACAACAAACTGTCTAGAAATATTGAGTTTCGATTGGAGAAAGGGAAACTTTAGTAATGGGTAAAGGCAAAATCTGCAGGATGTTGAGGGTTTTTTTTAAAAGGACTGACCTTATTAAGAAAAAAGTGCATTCATATTCATGTGAAAGTTAAAATCTGCCTTTAATGATTTAAGACTAAAAGCTAATGGGCACAAAGTTGGGTTTATAAAATACAGTAATTATACAGTCATAATGATACATAAAATGACTAATATGATAATGTTTGTGTTTAATAACACAATATGGGTACACTGTCACAATGGCCTTAGTAAATCAACCACAGGCTATTCTAAATTATTTCTCTTTGACTCCTTCTCCCTCACCACCCAACAGCTCTGCAGAGCCCCAGCATCACTGACTGCAGCTGAAAACATCAGTTACTCTTGCATGAAATTGAACTTTATGAAGAATAGGAAGTTACTGATGATCTTCAAATTCAGAAGCATAATAGAAATGCTTATCTTTATACTTGGCATAATTTAAACATTTATACACTAGTAATTTAAAATGGCTGCAAATGCCTCACGGTTACGGGGTTTACAAATGATAACTGAACAACCCAGGAACATTTAAAATTCTGCTTTTTCAAATGGCCTATCTCAGCATTCTGCTCCTATTCTTCTCCATGGAATATAGGATTTTAATTTTCTCCTATTACAGTAAGCAATCATGCCTCTATCAGTTTTCCATCTTCACAACAGATGTGCATATTCAAAGATCTAAACGTTCACTTCCCAAAACAAATACCAAAGTCAAACTAAGACAAAACAAAAAATACGGCCAATTACAACTTTTAGTCCAGAAATGTCATAAAAAAAACAGAAAATGAGAAAAAATGCTTGCTATAAACAGCCTGTCAAACAGAAGCATTCCAATAGGATAAATATGACCCTTTTTTTTTAATATGTACAATCAACTGTAACTTGCCTTTTCCAAATGAATTTTTCAGACATAAATTTTGTATTTAATAATGTATTTCAGGATTGAAACAGTCAATTTCATTAATGATTCTTTTTTTTTTTGTTTCCCTGGAAAGCTAGACATGGGTCACTGGGTGGACTGGATACTCTCTCTTCCAATTTTGAATGAGAAATATACACAAGATAAAGCGAATTAAATGAAATGCAGACAATTTTACAGCAGTCTTTAAGAGGAAGAATGCAAATAGACTGTGATTGTCAGGACAAACTTGTTAAATAGATTTAGCAAAAATTTAGCAAAAACAAACACGTATGTTTGTGCCTATAATGCCTATAATCTGTTGAAGTATATTACTGCAAGTCAGCAAAAGTTTTAAAGCTTGGGTTCAGTTCAAACCCTCATTCTCAAAGATTTGTGTTTGCTTATCAGCTAAGAATTTCCATAAAAGAAAACAAGATGACCATCACAAAATTTCAGTGGGCTATTTCACATCTGGTCAGAAATAATTTAAAGATACCAGCTGGGTTTCATCGCCTCCACTTAGGACCTGTCTGCACTCAGAGGCAGTGAGGATGAAATGCCTGAACACAGCCAGAGTCCCACAGCCAAAAAAAAAAAGAGAAAACAACACAAACTCCACTTTTTGAAAGCCTGAGTTTTGAAGACTGAGATTTGATTTGGACTGAACTCAACTACTCAGACTTTACCAGAGTTGTGCTGCAAACTGAGGTTGCTGCATTTTTAAAGCCCTGACAAATATCTATATACATGAGCCTGCTTCATCAGCAATTTTGTTTCTTTTCCTGGGATGCTGAACTCTGCTGAAAGAAGCCTCATTCCAAGACTTCAGCATATAGAAAACTCCAATTCATTTGCTCCCAAGGCAGTTTATTTACTAAAGACTGGTATAAAATTAAACAATAAATTAAATCCGAGTACAATTTCACTATTGGGTTTAAACAAACATCTGTTTCTGAGACAACAGAAAACCCTTTTTTTTTTAAAAAAAAAACAAACTCTTTTGAAATATGAAGGTGATTTTACTTTCCTGCATCTTTTAGCTTTGCTATAATTGCAATAAAAGATGCAATCCAGTTCAAATGGCTGCAGCTGACACCAAACTAGGGAAAAAAAAAAAGGAACAATCCAAGTTTCTTAAACCCAAGAGCTGACAAACAGACAAAAGCCAGGTTTTATTGGACCTTATCCTCATTCATTTGGAGCACAGCAGGAATCAACCACACTGCAGAACCGGGACACAGACCTCAAATCCAGCAAAATGTTTCCTTTTGGTCTGCATTAAAGACAAAGGAATAGACAGAAATAAAGCTACAATTTTACATAAATAAAAGAAACCAGGGAACACAATACCCTGAGGCTACGTGTATCTAGACACTAAGACTCCTTTTCGTCTCAGAATCAGTTTGATTTTTCTCTTGCTTTTGGGTAGATCTAAAGAAAAAAAAAAACCACACCTCTTCCACCTTTGCAGACTCTGTTCAGGAAAGGTTTGTTGACCAAGGTAGGAGAAATAATATGATTATTGCCTGTGGATGTACCACTAACTTCCTAGGTTAGGAGTACAACCATGTACTGGAAAGGCAAAAAACATAAACCCTAAGTTTTTTAAAGGTGAATTCAGTAATAAGCTAAGTGTGTAAATAATGGTGAACTTTAACCACTGCTCCTGTTTGTATAATCATAGAACACGTGCAACAAGGTGTCGTACAACCCTCCCACACTGCTCTGCTCATTTGTCTCTGTCCTGATCTCTGAGAAGGGCCCAGGGTGGGCAGTGTGTGTGTTCTGGATGCTCCTGATTTTGGGAGAATGGCTGTAGGCAAAGCAAGATCCCTGTACTGCCTGTGCACACACATTCCCACCCATGCCAGGTCTCCATGTGCCATGGGTTTCAGGTCACAGAGCAATAAACTCCTGGTTGCACCACCATGCAACTCTGGGGCAGGATTTCCAGATGTGTAACCTGTAATCTCTGATCTTCAGCTGAAGAGCACAGTGGTAAGTGAAAGACTGGTTTATGGACCCTTGAGATGTCCTAAAGGATGTGAAGAGCCAACTGCAGCAGAGCCAGATGTCAGCACCTGCTGTTTTCTGACTCCTAGACATCCATGTCAACACTGGAGGATACAGCTTACCTTAAAAATACAAAATGCAATGATACCAGAATAAACAAAACAATGCACTGCACTTCCAAGCCAAATTTCAGCTTTCACACTTAAGAAAGACTGTATTTGGGGTAATATTTGACTAAAGTAAATTTAGGGGGCTAGATTTTTTTTCCCCAAGATGGCTGAAATCTTCAAATACTTAGCATTACCATTAGTCAAACAAATACCAAATCATTATACTAGATAAATTTCCATGTTCATTTAAAAAAAAAAAGAAAAACAAACAAACAAAACCACAACCACCCCCCCCAAACAATCCCTGCAAATACTCGAGAATTCATGTATGAAGCAAACAGACATTTGCATTATAAAAGGAGTTGGAAATGTCATAAAGCAGAATAAGAAACAATACTGAAGTGATATACAGGGAACCTGTCACTTCTGGATCACCTCTGGAGTGTGCTTAGAGCTACTTAAGTCTGACACTGAACTTTAAAGCACAGGGTAAAAGGAGAAGTGCTCACTTCACTGCTGTACACAGGGAACTGAAGGAACTAATCCCTACCTCACCCAGAAACCTGCCCTGAATCTTCCCACATGGCACAGGATGGAGGGAATATACATAATTACACCCAGACTCACATTCCAACCTGTTTTATAACCCTATTATTAGTACAGTGCCTAGAGTGTTTTGGATGTATGGCCAACTGGGTGTTGGAAAAGTCTGTCTTGAGACAAGGAACACCCTGGGGAAGGTGGAAACCTACTCCCTGATCTGAGGCTTCTGTCAGTGCAAAGGGAAGTGGCTGGTGCTACCAGGTTTCCTAATTGACCACAACTGCAGCAGAAATGTTTTCTGGGCAAATTATCACATTTCTTTTGCTCCTCATTCTTTCCCAACCTTTCACTTCCATTCTTCATAGTCAGAGTTTTATTCATCCTCTTGATTTTAGCTCAGCTCGTTCATACCTCACAGTTTAGAAAAGCTTCCTTTTGCACAGAAGTCCTTGGTTTTTTTCCATTTCATTTGAACACTCTCTTCTACTGTTAGAAATGAGCCAATTAAACCCACAAAGGCACTTGTCAGTAGTCCTTGCCGCTATGTATTTACCTTCCTAAGATAAAGGCACTTGAGAACCATTGACTGAGTTTAACCCTGCACTGCCTGCAGAGCACGGGCAGCTCCTGCTGCAGATCTCAAATGAGACTTGAAGGTAAAAAGTGAAGAAAGTGATTTGCACAAAGAGAGACAAGGGGCAACCCAAGCCCACAGAGGAAATCTGTTGTTCAACCAAAAATTGAGATATGTCCTTCTTTCCTAGCCCATCTCCAGCTTTGAGCCTTCGGAGCGCAACACAGCTTTAATGAGTACAAGCTGCCGCTTTCTTCTCTCTCTTCCTATCAAAAAGAGCCTCTCCCCATATGTAAACCTCCCCAAAATTCAGTGGCAGACATCTATTTTTATAGCAGACACCATGCTATAGCAAGCACAGATTCCCTCCAAAGCAAAAGCCAATTAATTGCATGTCTTACAATTTGTTAAAAAGAAACAAACAAACACCCCGAAGTTTAATTGCTTTTTAATATAAAATCTTTACACTTTTTGCAGATGATTAGGTTATTTCACAGTTTATTATAAAACATTTTCTGCTATCATTAACTGAAAGTTAATAGTTTTCTGGTGTGGTGTCTGGAGTGTAGTAACTGCAGTGACACACCAACATGAATTTTAAGTTGCTGCGTACGGCAGCAGTACAAATCTGACCTGCCAGCCAGAAACAATAGACAAAAAAATCCAAGTATATAAAAATTAGAGCTTACATTTTTCAAGGTATTGAGCTTCCCTTTGTCACCAAAATAAATGGCAGAACATATAAATGGCAGAACTTTCCTGGAGTACAAGGCCTAAATTAAATGGCTAAAGGGTAACTGCAGGTCTGGGTTCAGAAGCTGTTGGAAGCTTTTAGAGAGAGAGAACTGGGCATTTCAGTGATTCTTTTTCCCTGTGAAAACTGCACACATTTCATACATTTCACTCTCTTTAGAAAATGAAAGCAGACAAAAAGTATTATTCAAGTAGGGCTCTTCACAGAACACGAAATTGGGGATGGTGCAGTGTTTTAAATTTTGCTGAGAGGGTTCTGCAGTCAGATGGTGATGCCACCTCAGTCCTGCTCTGTAAAGTGAATGCAGATGCAAGCTTTGATTTAGACATTCAGTCCTATATGAAAACATTTAAGACAGAACTTGCCAGAGAAATCCTTCAGAAACCGCATGATTGCTCCATGTCCTTGAAGCAGCCACAGCTGTCTGCCTCACTGAGGTCCATCCCAAAAAACACCTGACGCTCACACAACACATTTTCTCTCTGTGTGCTCTTAATAGGCTTCCGTTTACCTGCTGGAGTGCAACCTGTCAGCTTGGCCACCTCAAATGCCTGCAAGCCTCAATGGTATTTGTTTCTATCCCTTTTGTTCAAAGCCAGGCTGAGTAAAGTCAGCCAGGAGGGTTGAAGCACCAGTACGCCACTGGCAGATACTCTTAGAGGGAGCAATTTCCTGCCGAAGAGTTGGCAACAGCCACCACAAGCTGCCCCTCTGAAGTCAGCTTTGTCCTACTTTGCTTAGTTTACTTCTTCAATGAGAGGTCACAGTCCTGTGCACAAAGTTTGAGAAACTTCAGATGCCATGTATGGTATCACATGGCTCACCACAGGGTGAAGGTAAGAAGATGAGAATTTAAGTAAAACTACCAAGCAGGAAGGGACAGAGGTGCTTCCATCCCTTGACGAAACTGGGAGAAAAGTACAGTATTTCTCAAGGGTGTTCTTGGGAGTCTCCTTCACAGAGCAGCCTATACCCATGGTAGAGCTTTACAAACATCCTTCCTTTTAATATCGATGCCTCAACATCGTGCTGGGCACTAAGATGGGTTCACTGTATCTCTGCATTGAGCCAGCAGCGCTCCTTTGTCTCAGGACCACACAAATTCCCTCCTTGCTTCAGCATCTGGAGGGAAAGCACAGAGTGCTTTTGGTCCCCCAGGCACCTGCTCAGCACTCAGAGAGCCTCTGTTATTTCTGTCACTGTGGTGAGCTGCCCTCGATTGTCCTTCCAAGGGCGAGTTCTTTGGAGCTCTCCAACCCATTCTTCCCTACGTAGCTCCGATTCTCCTGGAGAGGGAAGAACATCTTTCACCTGCCTCAAAAGGAGGGTGCCAAGTGGTGTCTCCTCAAAGGCCATTTTGGATATGGGAAAAGAAAGGGAGCTTTATGTTACTCTGCCTACAAGGACACCTGCACTCGAGTTTTACTGGAGTACAGACTGTATTGCCAGTCACCTAAAACAACTATTTTTGGGGGTCACCTACAATCAAACCTCATGAACCACAAGCAGATATGCCACCAAACAACACACTTGGTTCTACGCCTTATGTGAATTATAAAGGTGGTGGTGATCTGCATTTCTAGTCCTGTTCTCAGCACATCCTGCTCTGAAATTCGAACTTCTTAAAAAGCTTTTCCTTCTACTCTGAAATATCTGAGTAAGAGCTCACTGTGCTGAGGAGCCACTGATTTCAGAGCAGATCAGAATTTCAAGGTTACTGTTTTAAGGCGGACTTAAAATTTTTACACTAACAATCATCATCTAACAGCCCTGGTTTAAGGAAAAAAAGGCAGAAACAAGGTTCCAGCCTTTGTCTCATCTGGCCCTTGAAATTATAATTCTTCCACAACAGAGAAGTTAATTGAATTCCAATTTTAAATGTACCTCTAAGACAAGAAACACACTGTACACATTACAGCATCCCACAGTGAGAAAGAGTCTTTGATAGAATTAGAATTTGCTTTCTTGCATCTCAAATGCAAATTTCTCTGGAGATAGCTAAAAAAATCTGGTAAGAAACAAAAAACTCTTCAGCAATAAAATATTTTTAGTACATAAACAAACCAAAATATTCTCATTTGCATATGGTATATCTTCATCTCCTGTGACATTTTTTATTTTTATCCTATATGACAATGCTACTGACAAACTAAATAACCAAAAAAGCAGGCGACATTTCTGATGCCAGATGCTGAAGATCAATAGCTATTTCCCAGAGTTTATGGCATAATTAAAATTTGTAACAGGAATAATATTCTCTTCAACCCCTCAGGCTAAGCCTAGAATTATTGACTAAGTCTAA
The DNA here is from genome assembly GCA_013397815.1 of Aleadryas rufinucha. Classification (NCBI taxonomy): domain Eukaryota; kingdom Metazoa; phylum Chordata; class Aves; order Passeriformes; genus Aleadryas; species Aleadryas rufinucha. Next base: position 111,782 of record VZTH01004384.1, on the reverse strand, counting down.
GTTATGTAGTGTAGCATTTGTTATTATGTTTATGGATAATATAAAGGATTTTATGCTTTTTACATGTAATCTGGTAAGTATAGAAACAGTAACTAGGAAAGAATTCTCTGCATCAGGAAAGCAAGAGTTACAATCATTTTGTTGTTCAGGTATGCAAAAGACATGGGTTTACATAATCATCTGCTAGTTAAGGTGTGCTACAATTTACAGGCAGTGGCCACAATACCCACGAACTACCAGAGAACTGAATTTCCAGTCCCTCAGAGCTCGCAGTGCCTTTGCTCCACGGAGGCAGCATCCCAGCGAGGGGGTGCCAGAGCCACTGGTGCTGCCAGGAGCTGGAGCAATAGATGGCAATTTAAATTAAATTTACTGCCATGTGGTAATGACTTCATATTTACAACCCAAAGAGTCTGCCTATGCTTTCCTCTACCCAAGGATTACAGACAGCAAAGAAGAGAGCAGAGCTGATCAAGGACATCTACACATCACCTCCATAAGGAGAGACACACAACAATCCTTCTGCACAACCATCATTGCCATGACCTGGGTTTGCTGTAACTTCAGACTATCAGGTCAAATAGACTTGGCTTATAAGTGAAAATACAGATACTTATTTGCTGTCAGCCCTAAAAACTCATCCCTGGGCAGTGGAGGAATAACTGGATTATTTCTTGCTCATGTCTCAATCAGTGCTAATAAAACAAATGAAACTAAACCCTTTTGATACCAGTGCAGCCCCACTACTTTCACTGCATTTTCACAAATAAAACAAAACTAGAAAGTTGGTAAACATTTCTGCTGATGAAGCACAAGAACAAATACAGTCTGACTCAGTCCCTCTTTGCAAGGCTAGCAGGAATAAAATGTGGTAAACTTAATTGTGTTGTGAAGGTACAGAAAATCTGAGCTTACACAGACAGCAGAAATGCCACTTTTAAAAGCAATATTTGAAGAAAAAGATGAATATATACACAAATTGACAAAGCCAGCTATTGTGCCTAGCACTATGGATTCACAGTAGCAGTTGGGCTAAAAACCACAGCTCCACTTTGTGTAACTGTTTCTACAGGGATGGATTTAGTTAACTTTAGCTTATGCTTTTTATTCTCCTGAATGCTGAGAAGAGTTTCAGGATATGACCAAAATGTAACCAGAAACATGAAACTGGAAAAAGGCAGAGGCAGCTGCAGCAACACTCCAAGAGAGCTGTCCCTTGGTATCAGGCAGGCCCAAAGGTACCCTGTGGCTCTCTACCAGCTAGAACATGAGAGTGGACTCTAAAAAACCCAGAATTTAAAAATTTGACTGAAAAGCTCCAACACTACACAGGACATGCACACTTTTCTCACAAGGGAAGAAGATGGTAAGTCTCTTTGAAGAGACTCTCTCACCATTGGTTTGCAGTGGTTTCTAGCTACTTGCCTGATGTACATGAAGTCATCTTCCTTGCTTCTCTAACTGCTGACAAAATGCAAAATGAACAGTTTTGCAGTTATTATTGTCAGTTCTATATATCCCACAACCAGGAGACTAATTAAGAGACCAGGACTTGAGGGGGGTGGGGGGGAAACAGAACCAACCAAACAAACCACTCAACATAAACCCAAACATTCAGGAAAAAAAATTCTGAAGACCTGGATCAGAATGACATTGCAACAAAAACCCAACCTCGCTTGTCTTTATAAAGCACATCTCAAGAACCCACTGCAAGACACAATAGCATTTAGGACACTGTCCCACTGTGGTGGTGATCAGTAGAGAGGCTGTTTTTTCAAGAAAAGGAAGAAGACAAATAAAATAGAACCTCTCACCATCACCACCTTTTCCACTAGGACTACAGAATGAAATCCCTGTATAGAGACAGAAGAATTTCCAGCCACTTCCAGAAAACTTACAGTACTTGAAGGACGAGGAAAAAAGAGATCTTGTCAGGACCTGCTATGAATGCAGAGCACTCTTTAGTTTATGAACTAGCTCATATCTGCATAAGGAGTTTACATAAAACTAGATTCCCTCTGCCTGAACTGCTCAGACCACATTGATATTCCCTCCGCGCCAACCTCCGCTCTTTACTTTTCTCCTGTAAGTGACTGACTTTCAGAAAAAGAGGTACAGGAGCAGCCAAAATAAACACAACCCTTACCACACACACTGAACAATGATGTATTGGGGGAAAAATCAACAACTTCCCTTGGATCACTTCCCTAGAGTGGCAAACACTGAATCTGACAGACCCGACTGCTGACAAGGGCTTATTCCTACATTTGGTAGAATTTCAAAGTTTAAAGGGGCTTTATGAGGAAAAGTTTTCAGACACTTTGCAAACATCCTTTTGCTGTACATCTACTACATTTTCAATTTCAGTTTTACTTCTTGCAGCAAGATGTTGCTATCTTGTTTCATTTTCTGGCACACATATTAGGATGCAATCATCTGCAACATACCTTTAAGAACTGGAAAGGATCATAACAGCAAAACAACAATAACACCAAGCAGATTGGGAGCTGAAAGGCCTGGGCTTGACACACAGTTTTGTGGTCAATTCTCACCACTGCAGACAGATTCAGTCTTATCATGCTTCAGTTTATGCAGTTTTCTCAGATTTAATATGCTTACATTAGTGATAATATTTGTATAGAACTGAAATCTCAAATCCTGATTCGTGAGCGCATATAAACTGGGAAATGAAAGCTAAAAAACCCCAGATATTCCTGTGATAAAAGAGTTAAAAGCACCCTGAAAATGCTAAAATGCTAACTTCAGCTGAAGTAAAAAGAGTGCTCTGTGCTGTTCCAGCTGCTGATGGCTCTGCGGGACTATTTAAATCTTGTATTTTTCACAGCATCAGGATAGTGATCAGAACATACTTCTCCAGCTCTCTGGATTCACCACTTTGAAATGAAAGTCAAAAATCTACAGGAGGCAGCAATAAAATGAATTATTTTAAATTACCCATTGTTACTGTACCTGGTTGGGGAATAGAGCCAAGCTGTGCAAGAAATGCTGTCACAGGAAACTCTTGCTATTATCATTCAAAAAGAGCCAAAAAGGGACCCAATGATGTTCTGTGAATAACTGTCCAGAGAGCAAACCTCGATTCACAGGGCTGAGGTCATCCAATGCCAAGGGGAGAGGAAGCACTTTTAAAATGCACCTTCAGAATTACCACTTTTTGTTAGAGAATCCCCCAGTTAACAACTGCAGCTGATTACAGCATTCATTAGCATTATTCAGAGTCCTGCTCAAAAACACAAACCTGAAAGAAAACTTGTTCATGTACCTTAGCAAGCTGGGTAGACCTGGAGGCCAAGAAGCCCTCTCAGCAAGAAAGAGACATTTGAGACTGAAATTTGCTTTCTGGGACATTCCCTTCTCAATTCCCACTGCTCCATGCAAGCACACCAGGATCTTCATGTAGGCTCTTGATATTTTGCCATCACCTTTCTCAGCAAAAAGTAGTAGCTGCTTCTTTCAGACCTGGTCTGTAAATATTTCATGAGACTACATATATATTGATCTAAAAATCAACATCAGAACACAAGAACAAACCCTAAAGAATGCACACTCGGAGCTGATCCAAAGCCCGGATTAATTATGGAGGGAATCTGAACTTGCTGGAAACTGCTTTTAGAAATAATGCAGTTGTTTAATCATATGTTTATATTAAATATATATATAATGAAACCAGTCATAAAAATGCTTCAGTTATGCTAATAAACAGCACATAAGGAAGCCCTTAAAAAAACTCAAATTTTTCAGGATGTTTTATTAATAATGCTTATATGACTCCTCTCATTCTTGCTCTCAAGAACTTGTGCCTCTCAAGAACCAAAAGAACAAGCGGCTTTAACCTGAACTTCTCAATTCACTTGTCTCCTCTGTGGGCCAGAGGCAAGCATGGATTACACATACTTAGCAAGCCAGCAGAGCTACTACCATCATCTAGCAACACAATACAGTGTAAAATCAATTACAGCTCATGTACAATATCATCAAATTAGAATTTACAGTAATTGCATCTTCTGGGGCTTATATTGTCACATTCTCCAGTAAACAGTACTTAATTCATGGGAAGACTGAAAACAACAACTCGTGTGAAGGCAATGGATCTTGATTCTAAGAGCAAAAAACCCAACAACAACAAAAAAAGGAAAAAAACCCAAACCACCACAAAAATACAAGGTATTCTCAGCGAGTTTCAGCGCATTTCTGAAGGGCTCTCAGTGAACTGCCTGAACGAGGAATCAATCCATGGCTGGCACTCAAAGCCCCATTGTTCAGAGCTTTGCTCTTTTCACTTGTCACACCCAGGCTGCGGGAACGGGGCTCTGAACCATTTCCAGGAGCAGCAAAACAACAGCGGAACGGAACCAAGGGTTAATTTATTCTCTGGGCTTACTGTACTCGGTGCAAAACAAAAATGCTGTGACGGCAGAGTGACCTTATATTTACTGATTGACCAGATGGCGAGAATTACTGACTTATGTAAGCCCCGAGCCTCCTTCCCCATCTGACGGCTGCTGGGGGAAAGCAAATAAAGGGCTCTGCATTGTCTTTAGCGCTCCAACCTAACCATCACAACACCATTAGAAGAAAATGCTGCAGGGAAAGGCAAGGAGGGAACAGGACTGAAACCCTGAATCCTCAAAACCAGGGGTTTTTTTCACAGCAGAACTGAAGCCATGGGTACAGCTCAGCAAGAAGGTTTGTGCACCTGCTGCCCAGGCCGTATCTCTTCTGCTAATGAATAAGTGAAACCAGCCTCCAGGGCTGTCAATCTGGCACCTTTAGTAATTCACACAAGCCTCAAAGTTCTCTAAAAATAAATAACATGAAAAGGAACCCAAGTTGTCTCACTAGCAGTGGTTTTGACAGGTATCTTGAGTAATGTTAATCTTTGCACCTTTCTTTCCTTAAAAAATACCAGTTGAATCACCAATAATTTGGGACAGTTTCTAAAAACAAGCACACATGGAAATAAGGTTGATGGCAACTGAAAAAATGAAACTGGGGCTGTGCATACATGTTTGCATGTGTGCACACACAGAATACTTAATTTCAAAACCAGAATTACTGTGCAGTCCCAGTTCTTGTCCTATTTCCACTAAAGCAAATCAAGAGGAATTCCATTTGACTAAGCTCACTTAGGCTAATGGAGGCAAGGCACGAATTAAGCCAGAATCACAATCATAGTTCCCAAAAGACCTGTATAAAATACAATGCGCTTGAAAATATTTTCCATCAGTTTTATTTGTAGATTATATTGGCAGAAGTGAAGTAGTTCCTCACTTACAGCACAAAAAGTAAGATTGGAGTAAGACTGGATAACCTCCTGAGCAGCAAACCCCTGTGACCGCAAGTCAGGTCCTGAATGAAGAAAGAGAGAAAGAAACACCACCAATTCTTTCATCACCATGCCTGAAATGGTGTTTAGACCTGTACAGCATTGAATATTCCTGGTGCTCTATTCAATATTAAAGTCTGAATCAAAATCTAATTTGCCACCATATGTTTTCTGGATAGCTCCTACATAATTATTAACATACAGGAAAAAAAAAAGATTTAAAAAAAGAGAAGAAAAAGAGAAAAAAAAAAAGGCAGTGGAATAAAAGTTCTCTGTGAACTAAACCTGCTCCAGCATTAAAGGAGTTATTCCCTATTAAATATGAGAATCTGAGGCACACATTTGAACCCCTGGATTACATGTGTGCATGCATATAAAGAATAACTTCAAGGGAAAAATTGTAATGCATCTTGTCATTGACTAGAAAGTTACCACTCCAGCTCTCAGAAAACCTTTTGCAAATTTTACAATAGTTTAAGGATTCTTGCAAAACACAAAACAGACACAAAGCTTTATCCCTTGTATGCAAAGCATGAGAAAGAGGCCAGGAAGAAACTGGTAAAGTCACACAGAAGAAAAGCATGGGTTGAATGTCAGGGGAAAAAACCCACTGAATGCTAAGAAGATAAAATAATGGAATAATTCCTCAGGAAGATAATGTTTTCTGGGATGTTAAAACAGCCTGTTGAAAGAAAAAAGGGCTACTGGGAAAACATTCTTTCTCAAAGCAAAAAGTTGACATTAATGTTGCAAAAGAAGGACTAAGTAAGATTTATGAAGTGTTGTGTTCAGGATTCTACTGAAAATTTAAAATACCTAGGACAGAATACTCTGTTCTTACAGCTAGTCACACAAGTGCCCACAAGGGCTATTTTGCATGCATGTGTTGGTGTAACCTCAGCACAGCCCACAAAAGGAAAAAAAAAATAAAGGCAACAAGCTGGAATAAGCCACAAATGCTAAACAGAAACAATATCCTTCATCTCCCCACATCTGCCATGCCCTGCTCACATGCAACAGGCACGAAATTTGTGCAGAATAGCTGAGCAAAGCACTCCCTACCCAAAACCATTTGCAGAAGGTTTAACTAAGCTACAGAACAGTAACCCCAACATCCACAGATCACCCTAAGTTTAAAGCAACCTCTACTCACAATACAGTGCCAAATGTTTACGTGATCTTATCAGACCTTTCCTCGCCCTCCTAAATTCAAGCAGTGGGGTTCTTTTTTTAATAATGTATTGCAGAAATGAGTGATGTGGATTTCCTCCTTTCCCCAAAACACATGCAAGGACAGGTCCCCTCGCGTGGACACGCTGCCACAGCCGAGAGCAGAACAAGCTCCCACACGCAGAGCAAGGATGCCCCAGAGCTCCCGACAGCACAGCATTCCACAGGTTGCATGTGCTTACCTGGCTGGGCTGCACTCACTGCACTGGGCTCATTCTCTCCCATGTCCACAAAATTATGAACTCCCCAGAAAGGAGCCGAGCCGCTCCAGCCAGTGGACTCAGCCGCTGTGCAAATTCTGACCTCCTGACTTTCAACTGCGGCGCGGTAACCCTATACCTGACTTGCTTCTGGGAATAATTAGTATCCTGCTTCCTGAGCTACCTGGGCCTGCCTGACCTGTTTCTCTGTGAACTGACATCATATCCTTTGATCTGATTTGATTAACATGTGCTTCGGGCAAGGCTGCTTTGTCTCCTCTTGGGCTCTCCTGCTCCTTGGCTCCCCACCCTCTCCTTTCACTTTCACACAGGCAGCAAGATGAAGCATATCTCTGGTTCGTGGCAGATCTCTGGTTCGTGGCAGGTGTTTTGGACAAAATGCCAAAGGCCACAGAAGGTTTGCAACTGCTTTTAAAGAACCTCTGAATCTGCATTTCATAGGAAAACTAAATGTTAACTATGAAACCAGTGTCTGGGATGGGAACTTTGCAGCTCTCCACCAGCAGAGGACAATGACTGCTGCCGATGGAGCGCCCCTTGCAAAATCCTTGCAAAGAACCTCAGACCCAACCCACCCTTCCCCTGCCTTACCCAAGGATTATCCCCAAGGAAAATGCTTTCCTTCAACACTGCAATTTCAATATGGTTTTGACTGTTTAACAAAAAGGGTTTCTAAACAAAACAAAAGGTTGTTTTGCTTGTCTTATCCTCCCTCTCCAGCACAAGGAGATAATCTCATCCAGCCACACTCCCAGCTGAGTTCCGAGAAAATATTTGCTCTTTTCTGCCACGTAAATCAAATAACAGGTGTCTGATACATTTGTAATCAATTTGTTGGAAAAAATACACCTGTCTCTGCCTTCAAAGTCAGTTTTATTTCAACATTTACATTTGCAACTGCCAATGACAAAAATCAAACAGAAGATACAGCATTATTTAAAAGGAACAAACAAGTGCAACTTAAAAGAGGTAATTAGCTTTCACCATGTTAATCTCCATCTGGATTACACTCAAAATGGTCTAATCAATAGTGTTAGAAATTTTTTTAATCCAAAACCAATTATGTGTTTTTAAAACTAAAATGTATTGTCTTTTTCTTCCCTTTTTTAAGTACTGAAACAGAAACACAGAGGGTAAAAAAATGGAAGACGAGTTTTTCAAGATAATTCAGGCTAGGTAAAGTGTACCTTTCAAGTAAAATTTCTGAAAGAAACTATGCTAATTCACACAAAAATCTCATTCAGAAGTAAGAATATCCTCACAGGCAGTAACACCCCTCAAGGTAAGCATCACATAAGCAGAAGTAAAAAATATTTGTGCCCTGAGTTTTGCTATAGAAAGTAAATCAGACATCCCCCAAACCTCAATTGGTGAATTCCAAAAGAAGTTTTCACTTGGTTTGCAGAAATGAAGGAGTTTACAAGAAAATGCTTATGCTTTATTCTTGCCTGATTATTAAATTAGTTGACCATTCCACAGTCAGCAAAGAATCTTTACCAAGAAAGCAAAGAGAGAAGATAAATGAACTAAGGTTTGAAATTAGGCCTTTTATTACTTCATTTCTGTTAGCTTAGCTGAGATATTGCTACGTTTTCCCCCATAATCAGCTCACGGCCCCAAATTTGCAGTCAGTGGTTCCTACAATTTACCAGGCTCATCCATCCTACTGCCATTTACTGCCAGTGAGCTGAAGCTGCCCCTGGCCAGCTCAGGGTCAGAGCAAGGGGTAGGACTCCAGCAGACAACTGGGGAATCTCCCCAGCTGTGACTTCCAGTTCCAATGCTGAACATCATCTTGAGTTAATTTACTGAGTTTTCACGGGAAAGCACCAGTGAAACATTCCACTGAAACATCCCTTTAGTGGGTGGAGGTTTTCAGCTCAGTTCTAGTGCAGCTTCCTCTGCATAAGGACAGAGTCGAAACGAAGTTATTTTTGTGCGCAGAGAAATGAGTAAGTAAAAACTTTGGTGGCTTTCTGCTTATTTCACGAATGAAAAACCAAAGTGGTCTTTCCTGAAAGCTTCTGTTAGGACAGTTACTGAAACAATTGTACAAGAGCAGACATTGAGCCTTTATTAAAGGGTCTAAGTCTATTCCTGCTTTCCAACCAGGTCCCTATTAAGAAAAGAGATACCTAAGTTGCACAATCCTTTCCTGGGGACAGCAGAGGAGCACATACAGAAACTCCTCTTTGATCACCTAACTTGGGGAAGTCAAAGATTCAGTTCTGAGTTTCTATAAGCAAGTTTGAGTTGCTCTATTTTTAAAAGACATATTTAAGAAAAACAAGTTTATTTATCAATGAAGTTCTGCAGTGCAAAGCAAAATATATTTGGTAATTATCTGATGAGACAGAAACATCTAAAGCATTTCTGCCCTCTTCAAACACAAACTGTCCATCTCTTGGAAGATAAATCCCTAAATAAGCTATGTTAGTATTATTTCTAAGCATGGGAAAAATCACAATGACTAGCTTTTACCCTCACTACTGTATTGTGAGGTGTCCCCCCACCCCCACAAGGAGAGCCACTCATTCCAAAGAAAACAGAAGTCTAAGGCAACAAAAATAACTCTTCTCCTTAGCTACTGAGTACCAGCACTTTCCTCCAAGAGTAAGATTTTGATTTTAGGCTTTTAGCACCTACAGAAGGATTTTGTAGTTTAAGTTCTAGCATTTTCGCACATCACCTTCTGTTAACTCTTAAATATTTTTAAGAATTCAAGAGATGAGAGTGATAGTACTGAAAATACTTCTTCCCTTGAAATGAAGCCTACAAGTGGGAATAGCGCAAAAAGGACGGAAACTCAAGATTTTTCACACTTCCTCTCCCAACAATGGCTGATGGTGAGAAGTGGCCTTCTTGCTTTTATGTTCTCCTAAAACTGTTTGTTGTGCTCAGTTGTGTGCAATGATTTAAATGGAGTGTTTTCCAAAAGAGGAACTCTCAAAATTCATTCACCCTCTCCAGAAAGACCCAAGTGTGAAAATGCACTGGCTTTGTTCTGCTCCCAGAGAAAAAGAAACAGAGAAAGTGATTCTGTATTTACTGCACATCAAATACAATATTTCTTATTCTAAAGAGTGCATTTGACAGTCAGAGAACAGAAACAATTTGATGTTTGTAGTGATCAGGGCTAAAAAAGAGAAAATTCAGTTATTATGCTGTGCATGAAGCCATGGCAAGCAGATCACTGCATCATCCTGCTGACACCATGGGTGACTGTAAGCCTAAATTCGATGTCATTAGAAACACTCACTCATTAGAGCTCACTCCACCAATAGTGCTAAGAATTGGCAGAGAATATTAATTTTGTCACAAGTTTCCTAGAGTAGCTCTGCAAAGCTAGAGAAAGGCTCTCAGAACTGAAAGCCCTGAGAAGAGCAGAAGTTTCCTCTATGTGCTGGCCCAATGGCTTTCAGGACTCTCAGTTTCACTCAAGAATATTGTTATTTTATAGAATTAATGCAAAGAAAGTAATAGCACCGACAGCTGACACTGTTGCTGTCATTCTTTATTGGTAACATGCTTTGTTACTCTACATACTCTACAAAGGGAACAGAAATACACGTTTTGGGGTTTGTTTTGTTTTTTTCTAAAGAACATCATTCCAACATTTCCAAAATATGAATAATGAGACACTTACTACATATGAAATTGCATGGATAATAAAAATAGTATCTAGAACTGAAACATAAGAACTGTGAATATGCAGAATTCTTTTACACAGTTGCTAAGATGACTCTGATCCAGGCTCTGTGAACACTTGCTCCTTGATAACCACGTGTTATAAATAAGTGTATCACAGCACAGAAGCAGCCCACAAAGTTTCTTGCAGTGACCACCTGTCTGGCATCATGGGCTGACAGTTTTGACAAGATAATAATAACAAATATTTCACCTTCAACAATGGCAGGAGTGCTGGGAGGAAAGGGACAGTGCCAATCCTGTCTGCCTCCTTAAACCAGAGGGACACACTGATGTTTGTATATTGTTGGTACTCAGGGTTTCTTGTTGTTAGTGCTGGTTGTTTTCAAGAGCAACATGGCTATTTCATTTATCTCATGAAAAATGGTACAGCAAAAGGAACAGCATGATTTGGTTTGCCTCTAAATTACTGGCAGTTGTTTAGGCTACAACCTCAATTAAAACAGGAGAGGGGAGGGAAAAATATTTTCTTCCACAATTAAAATGGACTAAACACAGAGGCAAGGATAATCAGTCTCAAAAACCACTGTGAAAAAGGTTTTCAGTGTCTATGCAAATGATGCACTAAAAAAAAGAGTGAGTGCCAGCAGCAGAGACCTTGCACAGACAGCACTGAGCAGTGAGCAAAGCCCAAAAAAGACTTACTCCATCACGGATGAGAAGCTCATCCCACATTCCTTGTCTTGTCCAAGTTTTATTTCCAAGTCTAGTTGTGCTAACCACTTTTTCCCCACTTACAAGGATACTGTGGTATAAAACTCCATTCAGATGCAAACATCACTCTGGAGCTTAGTGAGAAACAAAATATATTTGTTCCCATTTATTTCTAAGCATTAATCACTAAAGGGACCAGCAAAGGCTCCAAAACACCACTCTGACCTGCAACGCACTGACATGGACTGAATAGAACTAAGATTTAGGTCTTCAGACCCCAGAGGTGTTTTTCTCCTTGGGCCACTTTGCTGGGGGATGGTTTCACAGAAGAGCAGTCTCCTTTTCCAAAAGCACATCCAGCAAAATGACTGACATGTTGTTCAAGCTCTCCCTAATCTCTTGCTGAGTGAGAAAATCACATGCCAAGGGAATTTATTAGTATGCAGAAAGAAGGCGGCTTCATTATTTTTTGTTGTTTTGTTAATAATGCATACATTATTTTCACAATACCTGAATTATGGGTAATTGTTCTGTCTCTCTGAGACTTATCAGTCCTAACATGATTGACAAATGTAACACAATTTGTGACCTGTTTTACCTTTATGACCATAAGAAAAATCAGCATCTCTTCTTCACTCTCAAAATCCTGATTTGGAAGGCTGAAACAAGACCACTTTCCTCATAGAGGTATTTTTCCCTCCATAGAAAACGGGTGCTTTATCAAAATGCAATTTTTAAAGTTCCTTTAAATTCCCTTTTCTAATCAGTTCCTGCTCCTCAGTTTTCACTCCCAGAGCTTTAGCAACCAAACCTCAAAAAAAAAAATGTTAGCAATCAAAATCAGCAATGGCCTCTTGATTCACTTCTAATGTTTTATACTTCCTAGTTAATGAAAATATAAGTCTGTAGAAAATAAATAACAACTCAAGCTTCAGTAGCTTCAGACTTCAGCAGCTGAAGGATGAGTGCACAGAAGCCAAAGCTGCAGACACATTACTGTGAAGTTGCTCTGCAGAAGGTAGAAAAAAAGAAGGATTAGTTTCTCCTGTTTCCTTCTCATTTGGTCTTTTCTGTATTCAACAAAATTAAACTACTATAAAGGCTTGATGCACAGAAGATGATACTTTTTAATCTGGGGCTACAAATGACAGTAAAGTGGAGTATACAAAATGTAATAAAAACAATTTCCCTGCCCTTTGATCCACTTGATTATTTAGGAAAACAACAGAATTAAACCAGTGCTTTTTAAAGATGCTGTTTGTTTGACTTAAAAATCTCTTCACAATTTATTTCTACCACCCCTACTTTTGATGAATCTTGTAGTTACAATTGAAAGCAAAGGAAAAATTGCATGACAAAAGTAAGCAGCTTTAAAAAAGGAGAATGGAAGAGTGAGGGAATGAAGAAAGTTTGTCAGCAAGAGAGCTCATGTTATAAATGCTAATACTAACTCCATCTTGCACAACTAAGAAGTAAATCTTACTATTCTACGATCACATTAGGAAGCACAGAGCCTAAAAACCTAATACAGGAAATCAAAAGCTGATCAGCTCTAAATAGAAAAAAAAAATCACCATTTTATCCTTATTCTGCTCTTTTAGAAAAAGCACCTCTTCCAAAATGGGTTCAGATTTTGGCAAGATGAACACACATCTCTAGATCCATCTAGCACAACTGGGAAGGGCTGTGGTTTAAGTAGGTCAGCTTGCATTCCAGGCACACATGTAAGCTTTTAGAACAAATTTACTATATGAAATACAGTGATTTAATGTGGAGATGGATTTTCAAGCCAATGAAGACTTGAATGCTGAAATATCTTCTACCCCAGCAAATACAGAAGAGCCAGGAAGAATCTTATGTGTGAATCTTCAATCACTAAAGAGTGTTACAACAGGAGAGCTGTAAAATACATATATATGTATATATAAAGATTTATATCTATGTATATATCCTACAGAGAAGCAATACTGTGCTACAAACGACCTCACTGTGTGGGACTGCCTCATACAGCAGGACAGGCAGTTCCTGCAATGCCATGAGCTGCAATCCATCCATCCCATGGAGCAGAGCTTGGCAAACAGCTCCCTCCAGAATCGAGCAAAGCCACCAAGCTCTGCCCTATCACATCGTCCACCAGGCTAAACAGGGTGTCTGACAAACACTTTTGACCACACCTATAGACAAATGAGGGTACATACTGACCAGAAAAGCCTCTAACCTGATATTCCCACATCTATTTATTACGTTCCTAGCCAGCAGACTTGCTGCCCTCTTGTGCCAAGTGTGGTTGTCTCCTGAAGCTCCAGTGAGACATTCCCTTCCCTAGTCCCACAGTAGGAAGGTATCCCCTGTTTCCTACTACATCTCTGCTTCCTGCTACTTAAACAGTGTTGATCAGCCCCTGCAGGAGCACACCCAGGGGAACAAGAAGCTCTCCTTGCTGCTGGCAGGCTGGAGGGTGAGCACAGCCTCCCTGACCCAGCTGCTGCGTGCAGGGCACACGCTCAGCTCAGCACAGCCGAAATCCCCATCCCCTCCTCTCCAGTGACAGCCCTGCACATCACACCTGCCTACAGCCCTCTGCAGATAAAGCACAGCTCGTTAGGCTGTAGTAAAGCACGTTTCATTGGTTTTTAACTACTCTGCAAAATCAGATGGGCAGGCACTGGGACTACACAAAGCGAGGCCGAGGTTCTGGCCCAGCGCAATCTCCACACCCGAGTTGTGCTCCACACTGAATAAATTCCTCCTTTTTTCCAAACTAGTTGTTAGATCAATTATTTACCATAAGTAACTCCCCACACAAAGCCTTTCTAGCACGGAATAACACTCTTCATTGTTGTTTGCATCTCTGAATCAGCTTTGCAGTACTGCTAAAAAACAGAAGGAGCTCTATTTTCCCACAGAGAGTAAAGGCAGCAAAATCTTATTTTCCCTAACTGAGGAGGGAAAAAAAAGACAAATTATTTTTAGATTAGCACTGTTTTCCATTTCTTCCCAAATCCACAATAAAGTTTTATTTTTCCCAATTCTAGTTGCAGTGCTGTACTCTTAGAAAACACAGCTGTTGGCTTGGTATTTGCTTGTATGCAGTTATTGCATTACTTACTATATTTTCACATGGATTTTTTAAATACAGAAGCAACATAACGAAATGAGATCTAAAATGCATCAGCCATGACCCTTTTTTCCTGTTGTATCATATGCTTTAATCAATATATTGTCTCCACATCTCAAAGGGATGAGATATCGTGTAACGCAAAACAGCACAGAAGCCAAAATGAAGGGTGAGAAGTTAATTCTGTGTCCATAGTTAAGAAAAGAAATCAGAATCTCACTTGCATACAGTGCTCACGGTACATACAAAAAAATTTAAACTCTTTTAACTTTTGTCTGCTCTGGGTTGATCTTTCCATGACTTTCTATGTTTCAGTCCCGTAAGAAATGCAGCGGCCCAACAGAAATTACTACAATAGGAGTCAGTAAAAGAAGATTAAAACCCTTGCAAAAGTAAGTTGAAAGTGTCAAAACTGGCTGATTTAAAGCATCACAGTGTAAGTTTCCTTAACCAATGTTTCACTGTAACCAGTATTTTAACAGATCACTAATACTGAAGTTTCCTAAGACAGCAGCAGGCATTCCAACAGAATGCTGAAAGCATTTAATATACTCCACTCATATTCCTTAAAAAAGCTGAACAACAATGATTTAAAGTTTAAAATTATTCCATTTGATTGCATATAAAAGAACATTTCTGGTAACATTACAGAAGTTTGTCAGGCTTTTTTTCAACAGAAATGAATTGTACAGACAGAGAATAATACAGACTGCCCACAGTTAAAAAAAAAGCTTACTTATTGTCTTGGTTCAATTATAAGTATTTTTAAGGTATTTTGCTATCTTAGAATCTGCTATAGGGGAGTAAGCAGCTAACATTTTGGACACTTGGGACATGAACACAGATTAATCTTACAATGTGAATGTTTTCCTTCACTGATACAGCAGATTAAAGCACGACTTCAAATCCTTGGATGCAAAGTTTCTGTAACACCAGTGCAGTGGCAGCTCCTTCAGTCCCACTGGTTACAGTTGACTTAATACAATTCTATCCACAGACAATTACACGTGCAGATGATGAGAAGGAGCAATCTTGCCCCAGACCAAGGTTGCCCTAAAGAATACACGTTATCACAAAATACAGTCCAGAGCAGTTTATCCAAACTTTCCCATGAATCATCATGAGCTACGAAACATTTCTCAGTACCCTGTAGCAAACTCAGGGCTTGTAATATAAGTATAAACCACTAAAAAGATAAATAGTTAAGTCAGAAGCTACAGCTTACAAGAGAAGGAAGAAGAAAGACCATTTTGTTAATGACAATGGCCTCAAGGCTTTGGCTGTCCAAATTGAAACATTTCAAACCTTTCACCTGATTTTCTGACGATCTCCAGTTACAAGGATGTAGTTCCACACAGCTGGCTGCTGCTGTCTGGCCTCTGTGTTTGCATGGGGATAGAGAGAGAGAATAGACTGCACAGAAAAAAAAATAGATGAAAACACTGATAAAAATCTGATTTTTATTCCAAGTCTGATAATTACAAAGCCTGCAGTAAATTTAATGGATTTCTTTGCAAATTCTATCAATACATTTCCATGCAAACAATCTGTATTTTGACAGCTGGTCAGGTTTCAGAATATGCCAAAATGCTCTAAAGTTTCAGCCTTAACAACAACCATTAACAAAAACCTTGAACTCAACAAGCAAAAAGGGAAGCAAGCATTTGGCAAATGACAATTGCTCTTACCAGTAAGAGAGATTTTTTGATTTAAAGAGTGTTTGATTTTTTTGTTTAAGAATCCTTCCAACATTATACAATCGGAGATATACACACACTTTAACCTCACTTTTGCCTGGTGTAAGAAATGAGCACAAAATTGCCAGGTAGATCTTTTATCCAACAGTTCAAAACAAGAACCCAACCTGTTTGCTACAGCTTTGGCACCAAAGCACATCATTAGGCACCAAAGTTGGTTCTGAGAACCAAAAGGGCAAAGAAAATTACTGTCTCTGGCAATATCCAAAATACACCGGATTGCGCAGCCTCTGCAAGCCAGCTGCACCTTTTTTCCTTAATAATTATCTCCACAGAAAAAAAAAATAGTTACTGGGTCAATATTCACTTGATGACAACAACCTCCATGTGGTAATGCCCATGTACTTTCCCTAAAAAGTCTTCTAGGGAACACCAAATTAACACCACCTCCCTACGGAAGCACCACCTACGTACAACTGTACTGCAGCACAGAGAGCTCCACCCCTCACGCTGACACCCGTGTTCAAAATCCATTTGAATTGTTTAAGAACGACTTGTACAAGGTCAAGTCTGTCACAGTCCTCAGTGTGTTCGTGGCCTGACATTATTCCTGTGTAAGAAGGGAAACAGAGCAGTTGTGTCACTTCAGAGCCGTGTTTAACCACAAAAAGGCTTCTTCTCAAGGCTGCAATTATAACACAAACCCCAGCTCATCATCTTTCAGCACTAATGACAATTTTCAGAGGGCTCTCAGATTCCAAAAACAGAACTTTACCTGGAATTAGGTCTAAGAGCTCTCAATTTTAGGCAAATCTCTTCCTAGACACGGCTCTCATCTTGAAAGCACAATAACTGCATGGGACAGGAAGCACACGTTTTCTTCCTTTAAGTAAAACGCTTGATTTGCTTCCGTTCTTCCTGAGTTTCTTTTCAGAAGTATGAAATACACAGAGACAAAACATGCAAGATACAAATCTACCCCAGCCATGATACATATTGAGGATAAAGCGTGCAAACCCTCAGAAGTCAGTCTTCATGAGCTCAGGAGATGAGCCAGTGTCAACTCCTATGTAGTGACAAGGGACCTCAGCCCATTCTCCCAGGTTGCCAGGCAACCGTTCCTGTATCCTTGGCTGGATTCATCAGCCATTAAGCACCATCAGGCTCCCTTTCTTTTCTCCCTCACACAGGCTCCCACTCTCAGAGATGGGTGAAAGGGAGGGGGAAGTTAAACAACACGACTTTCTTTCCAAGCAGAAGCAGCATTCTGAGTTTTAACAGCGGATAGATTTCAGCCAGTTCACACAACTCAGATAATTGTTTTGTAGTGAAAGGTACAGCATGATTGCAAGGCATGGTTGTATTAGGGTTCTGTTAAAAGCTGACATTAAGAGACATCTAATAGTATTAGACAATGATGATCTCATGCTGACAGTACTAAAGTGCCCTTTGAGTTTGTAAAAAAATGAAGCAACAGATGACAGGTTTTTTAAATCCAGAAGAATGGCATTCAACATGAGGAAGTGCTGTTCTAAACCATGTCAAGATAAATAATAACCAATTCATAGCAGCAGCAGAAATGTGCCATCTTTAACTTATTCCAGGGAAACAAAGCAGTACTTCAACCACTGGAAGTACTGATCCAGTCCTTAGTATCAATGTAAATTCACCCCACCTCTGAAGCAGTTGTGTCTCTGTCATCCTCAAGCCACAAGTTCAATTCCACTTGCAGGCACCAGCAGGGCAGTCCTGCAGCCCGAACAGAGCTGGGCCGTGCAAATGAAGGTGCAGATTCCTCCCCTCCCAGCCCCAGGCTGAGCTCTCAGCCAGAGCAGCTCTCCTCCAGCTCCTCACACAGCAGCCCAAGTGTCCCCCGTGGCACAGGGCAAGTGGCAGGGCCATGCTGAGGACAGAGGGGAGGACACAGCTCTTTCAGCTGAAGTCCACTCTTGTATAACCTTAATGCTGCCATCAAATAATCAATAACTATTCAATCTGATTTGGTTCTAGAAGTAGCTGACACTTAAAGGCAAATCCTGGGCCTTTAAACCTAATACACAGCTGAACATACTTTGACAGTGACTATTTCCAATTTATTGTGCTCCTGGAACCTGGGTCTATGGCACGTGCCAGCATCATGACCCTAATACTGGGATATGAAGTAGCAGATAGTTTCTGTTATGTTTACTTGCATTGGTTAAATTTGGGGAAAATAAAGCTTTTTGAGTACAGCAACCTCAGTGGTGCCTTCATCCACAGACACAGCAGGGCATGGAGAATCACAAATTTCAAACACTGAGAATTACCCACTCTGAGTGATTTCAATGAATGAACAAGACATGCTAAACATTCCAATGAGGTACAACCATGATAAAGGACACTTAGTTGAGATTAAGAATACTTAGCTGTACTCACAGATAACTAACTGTTCACAAAGTTTTCAAAGAAATTCTTTTCTGCAATGATTTCACAAACAAAACAAGCTTGCCACATTCTACTATGGAACACAGCAAGTTAAATAATTCTGGAGGAGAAAGACTAAAAATATGCAGTTAGAGGATACATTTTCCATATACATGAGAAATCAAAGCATATACATATATAATGAAAGCTGTAGAGCGCTGAAAATTAGTCTCTGGTTTGGCTCTTACTTTCCTACAGATATTTAATTACCCCTTCATCATTTTCACTGCCTTGCTCCCTATACCAGGAGTATGGTACCATGAAAGTAAAATTAAGAGGAAGAAAAATGTGAATTCCCGTTCTACCAATTTTTTTTGCAACTGAGCTCCCAACATACAGAAGCTCAGAGATGCAACCTGATTTTCAATTATTTATACTTTGTTGCCTTTTTAATTTCATATTTTCCATTCAATTAGAATGATCTCTCCTTCATATGCATATTCAATTTTCAGACAAAACCAGACAGTTGCCAAGGCAGTATGTAAGACACATAAGCATTCATGCCACTGTCTGTCATTTCTTTTAATTACTGAAGCCAAACCCAAATTACTGGCTTATGCTTACACTTTATTTTGACTAAGTTTTAAGCTTTGCAACTTAACCCCTTAAAATACTTTCTTTATTCTGAGCATGTGATATCCTCACATTTCTTCCAACCTGAGTAACAACCATGATGAGAAGAAAAGTTAGAAGAGGTGTTTGATAGGTTTTTTTCCATTTACCTTAAAGCCAAGATGGGATCAGCTTCACAGAGACTTTGTCACGAAGGCATATTTTCAATCAGGCCTCTACACTAATTCCCTGCAAAAGAGGAACACATCACATTTTATAATACCACTCATTGAAACAGAAAACTGACCATTTGCAATGATGCATATTGTAAATATAAACAGAAGATGTGTTTTCCTGACACAGCAGCAAAGTAGAACGTATATCGAAGCACGATGGTACTTAGGAAATATTTTTCTTACTTAAAGAAACCAAATGACTGTCTAAAATGTTAACATCAATGTCCTTGTACCCAGCAAGGTCTGTTTCACAAAGCAGCTGATTCCTCAGCAGGGAATTTGTGGTGGCACTTCTGCTATTCTACAAAACACTGGACAATAAACACTTGACTTGGCTACCCATCAGTAAACTGGAAGTGTTTTTATAACAAAAAACCCAAAACCACTGATATTATGATAATTTCAGGTTTTCACCTACTTGCCAGTAGCAACCTCATTACCACCCATATAAATCTCCCTCCTTCTTTTAATGAAATTCAGAAGCTGTCAATGTGTTCCTTCCCCAAGCAAAACAAGGTAGTTCAGTACATACTTAAACAGCCTCTGTGCATATCACTGAAGTTCAGTCGTAATCAAGGCTTGTTATAAACATTCCACAGATTGCTCTACTAATAAGCTTCCATTGCTGCACTACATAAATTATAAAACAAAAGGGGAAAAGGACCAATAGCAACCAAGTTTTGTCATAACTTTCTGTAAACACAACCATATAAGTAAAGAGGTAATTGAAAAAAAAAGAGAAATGCATCATGACTGTTTAAGGAAAGACTGTGGCACTCAGTGCCATGGTCTGGTTGACATGGTGGTGTAGGACCTCAGAGTTCTTTTCCAACCTCATTGATTCTGTGACTTCTTTTCAATGTCCAAAATGCAGGACCCACCCAGCTCTTCCACTACTCCATTTTGTAGGACCACAACCAGCACTAATCCAAATAAACAAATAACACACTGAACTAGCAGAAGTTCCATCTCCCAGACACTTGGATTTAATATAATTTTACTGATTTTACAGTTAAAGCAGGAATAGCAATGTTAGACTGGGATGCTCAGAGCTTTGTACAGTCAAGTAAAACAGAGAGGAATACCAGTCCTAAAGAAAACTCATGTTTTGCCCTTCAAAAACCCAGTCCCTCTTCGCAAAGAAAGTTGAAAATGAACTGCAGCAAAGCAGCAAAAATTTAAACTGAAGGATGGATTTAGTGAGTTCCAAAAATCACATTTCCTTCACAATCATAAATACAATATTGTACTACTCTTCTGCAAAACAACACCTCTAGACTATACAGCTGCTGTAAGCACATATTACATTCATGGTCTTACTGGGCAAGATAAAAGGAAGCTGAAAAAAATAACAAAAAACCCCAGTCCTTTCCCTGGACCAGAAAAAAACCTTATTTGCTCACAGGTCCCAGACAAAAGCTTCACATTCAAACATTTTATCTTTCTTACAGTTTTACTGCTCAAAAGATGAACTATGAGATTAAATCCAACTTTCTATTAAGCTCTAGAGACAGTCACATGCCATGCAACTCATAAGACTTCAGAGTTTGGACACAGTAGTAGATAGTGAATATATGAGGGAAGCATTTCAAAAAGGCATTAACACTAATAGGGCTTACATATGTGTATCAGGGGAAGAATAGCTGCTAAATTATGACACTACTCAGCCCTGACCCACAAGTACAGAAAGAAGCTCTCAGTATAATTCCACAGAATTCTGAGAGATTCTCCTAAATTCACCACTTAAAAGACTGATTTTTTTTTTTTTAAGCATTTACTGAGAGGAAAAGAAGGGAGGGGGAAAAAAAAGGTCAAATCATACACTAATTACTCAAATGTGGTTGTGTTTTACCAGTTTGAAGAACATGTGCAGGGGAAAATTTAGCAAACATAGTATGGGTTTTTAGGTTTTTTAATTGAAAACCAGAGGGAAAAAAACCCACAGTGAACAATTCCACAAAATGTCAACAGATTATAGTTTTGTCCTGTCTCTCACATTTGGACATGCAGAACATTTTAAGTTTTGTCTGCCACCATGACTAACAACTGCAGGCTCTCACACCCCTACACCTTCTAGATATACTGTTAAAAAGGAGCAAAACAATTCGTCTACTGACATAGTAACAACAAGATTCAGGACCAGGGAACTGAAAATAAAAGGTCATGTTTCAGTTTCACCAGCTAGAGCCATTTATTTCATTAGTGACCACCTTCCTTGGAAGAATGACTCTCTTAATCATATGTTTCATAATTTTTGTCCATGCCACCTATATATAACTTTTATGCAGCTAGCAAAGGTACAGATAATGACTCTGAAGTAATTTCAGTAGGGAAGCATTAGCCCAAGGAAAAAAAATCATGTTTACAAATCCCGAAGAAATTATTCTCTCCTCAGCAAAGTTCATATTTGAGAAGATAAGTATTTTTTGCTGGGAGAGAATATTGCAAATTAGAGCAGAAATCCCATTTCACTTAAAATTGCAATTCCTGTGTTTCACATGAGGCTCAGAAATCAGTGGATAGAGAAGGCAGGGGAGGAGGGAGCGATGCAAGGATACAACAGCTCGTGGATTAGATGTTGCCACTTTCCATCCATCATCACATTTTCTCAGATTATGAAAATGAATTTTTCCCAGTAGTACATTTTATGCTTGACAGATTACAGATCAGTTTACACATTCACAATTGGAGCACTCGGATTTTACAGAAGTTCAGGTCTTTTGAGACCAGCATTTGTTATATGGTTTGACATGAGCCAAGAGAAACATTCTATGAGACAATGCCAGAGACACTTTCTGGCAATGAAATGGGTGAAGTCACAAACTCCTTAATGAT
The DNA here is from genome assembly GCA_013397815.1 of Aleadryas rufinucha. Lineage (NCBI taxonomy): Eukaryota > Metazoa > Chordata > Aves > Passeriformes > Aleadryas > Aleadryas rufinucha. Next base: position 89,721 of record VZTH01004384.1, on the reverse strand, counting down.
CTCTGCAGCCAGCCTGAATTTAACACATTTTCTTTGACTTTACAGCTGGCTCAGAAAGGTCATTAGACTATTATATCCACTGTTATGTAGAGCAGCACTATACACATGTAAAGTTTCTATAGCAACACTTTCTTAATTCACTCTTTAAGCAAAACACCAATTAGCTTTTTATTATAGCCAATTAAAAAAATCTGCACACTAATTGACAACCTCTCGACACAGAATTTAAGCTTATGCAAAAGAAAATTGCAGTAAAATTTTTTATGGTAATAATTTACTTCCTATTCTCCCCTCTTAAGAGAACAGTAAATTATTTGTGATCGGGGCTGAACATTTATTTTCCAATCTAAACCATTTAGACACACAGAAGTAACCTATCCTGATAAGCCTTAAATTTGAGGAGAGCCTAAAGATTACAGGTTTCAGAAAGGCATCAGAAATGTAATCAGGTGACTTATTTCTGCATTGCAGGAAACTGGGCATTGGCCTGTGCACCTGGAGATCATGCAAGAGGCAGCCAGAAAAATGTTTCTCTTTCAGAGTAGCCAAGCATGTTGAGCCAAGTGAGAAAGATGGCAAAAATACACTACCAAAAGTCAAATTTAGCAGGGCAGAAAAGACATTTTCATTTCCTTCTTTGTGTTGGTTTTCTCAGATGTCTTCTGCACAGCTGGTGATGACAGCTTCTTTGTATGTCACTTCGTGTAGCAAATATCAAGACATATTAGTCAGAAACCAGTCAGTGAACACATGAAATATGAAAAGGAACACATCATGATACAGAGTATCAGAAGAAATAATCAACAAGAGAAGCTAAATCATCCTTCTTTGTAAGATCTTCTGCAGGAAGCGGCACAAAAAACATCGTTCCCCTTACAGTTCTTCCATGTGAGGCATTGGGATTCACCTTACTAATAAATAAATAAATACACACAGAATGAGGAGGCAGATGGCTCCTCTGACAAGGTCAGCATGCTCCAATCAAGAATTAATGGTACCTGAGGTATCAGTAGGCCTGCTGGTTCTTAAGGACAAACTACAGACACTGCTCCTATTCTCACCATCTTATTTACACCCACTGTCTTATAGTGCTGTATTGACACAGAAACCTAAGGCATCTCACAAGTTATGTGGGGAAACCAAAAGCATTTCCTTGAAAGGCTGACAAATGGAAAGAGGGGTTAGAGTGGTCTTTCAAACCTACCGCTGTAGAGGAGAGATCAAGGTATCCACACACGTGAAAGACATCAGTGTGTGTAACCTTGGAGTTGCTGCAGCTTGAGAAGGGTCTGGATACACGGTCAGGTCGTGCAGTACACAAGGACACCAAAGATAAGGGACTAGAGTCAAGCAGCAGAGTTACAGGCTTTTATTCTCAGGTCTTTAGAGAGGTAAACTCCCAAACAGTTCCCTGAACTGCCAGGAAATGGTAGCATTTTCAAGCTCCAAGCCTTCCAAGTGCAAAGTGCCCCCTGTCAGATGCAGAGCTGTACCTCCTGTAGGGAGCCTGTTGTAATCCAAGACACCATGCACAGTGCGGCACACAGAACAGGGGATAACTGAAAATAATGTCATCATTTGCTGTCCCAAGGCTTTGAAGATTCCTCCTCTAGTAAACCCTTGTGACCAGCACCTCACCAAAATATGGTCAGTTCACACACCCCTGGCAGAGAACATCTCTCCTTTCTCTGCCCTTGAAGGAAGGAGAGCAACCCATGGCCCAAAACAAGACCTGTCAGTCACAGTGATGCAGAGGTGAATACTAGGGAGTACCAGAGCAACCAAATAAGCTTTTTCCTTTTTTCATTTTTTTTAAGCTTTCTGCATTGGCATCTCAAGCCATTTAATATTTCAGCCAGTCATTCCACCCTGCCAGTTAAATATTACACACACAGTGCATTCAAGGAGAAGGGTTAGGGCAAAGTTTAAAGGCAGCTGGTAATTATTGGCAGCAGTCAGGATCCCCTTCAGATGCTTTCCAGGAATGCACATTCCCAGGATCAGAAAGGCTCCAGCTGGTGACACTCACTTTTCAAACACATCAGCACCAGGTATCTCTTTCTTGCTTTCTTCCCTGATGTGCTCTTCACCCAGCCAGCCTGCTCTGAGCAGGCACGTCCATGTGGTCAGGCAGGTGGTGTGTGATGTGAAAACCCTTGAGGGAGTACAACAACAGATATGATTTCTGGCAGTCTCATCCCTGCCAAGAAAACACCTTCAGTGGCCTAAAATACGAACCCAAGCCAGCTGTGCAGCCATCCCAGCCTTTGTAAAAGCAGACAGTTCACAAATCAAGAAGATCAGGCAGGTAAGAGCCTCTCCCCTATATTTCCTCCTGTTAGGATCAGCGTTCAAAGTATCTTCATTAAAAGTACAATTTGCACATCCAGCTGCAGGTAAAGAACACTATTTAACTACGCTCCACTTTAAGACCACAGAAAAAACATTTTTTTCTTGGATTGACTTTGTTTTTACTGTTTCGAAGGAGAGCTGACTGCAATTAAACTGTCTTTGTCTAAATATAAAAGCTCTTTTCTGTTACTTCCAAGAAGTAATGGGATGGCTTTGTTGCTCTTGTAAATTACTCACCCACTGTTACAATCTACCATAGAACTAAAGCAAATTAAAACAATAGCCAAGGCATCACTGAGAGCAAAGATTTCCAACATCCTTTTTGACTCCTTTCATTTACTTTTCTGCTTTTGAGACACATAAAACAGAAGCATGATTGCAGTAAATTTTGATAACTACCACAGATTTCTCCCACTCTCTCAATGAAGGAAAGTATTTCAGAAAAACCTTCCATCCAAATTTATCTTTTCAATTTCTGCACAATCCCATGTCAGCAATAGTATGCACCCATTACACTGGATGATGAAAAGAAGAATTTAAAGGAAACCATAATTTTCCCGCAACATTTTTCAACCCCTGAAAAGAGGACTTTCTCAATCTCAAATCTGGACACAGAATCTGAAAGAAGAACGACTGTACAAAAGATATTTTTCTGTCTTCACATCTTGGTGAAGAAAGAAAAGTACAACTTTACAACCTGCTACACTTCAATAATTTGAAGTTACTACCCTCAAACCTAAGAAAACTCAGTTTTATTACTTTTTCTATAATATTCCTATAACACATCTTTTTATATATTTATTTATAGACAATGTTATTTATTATATTAATGTTTGAAGTAACTAAAATGTTATCCAAATAATGCTATTTTATCACTGCTCTAATTCTTGGTATTTTATAAAAGATGTATAGCAAGATCTGACATGCAATCAGATCCAGTAGTTAATACTGAAAGGTTCTCCTTCCTCTGTGCTTTCACTACTTTATTTACTAGAAGACTGAAAGTCAGAGGTAGGTTCAATAATATTTTAAAAACTCCAGCCCTGGATTCCCAATTGCCACATCTGTAAGCTCTGAAATCAGGAGCCCTGAGTAAAGAGAACAAGTGAATGTTATGATCACCGTCAAGTTCTCGAGCCACGTCATGACAGAGAAATTATTGTATCTTTGTAATTGTCATAAGGTCTCCCAAAACTCACACTTTTTTAAACTGGCAAAATAAATACAACAAATCTCCAGTCCTGCTATTGAAAATGGCCAGCTCATATCTAAAGGACACAATACATAGTTTTCCATTTTACCATTTTGAAGTTAAATTAAAAGACCTAAACATATGTTAGATTGAGCTGGAAAAGAGGGAACCATCTCCAAGGATCCCACCACCATCTCACAGTAGGAAATTTTGGCCAATTAAAACAGGCACAAACCCTGAGGAAAATATAATTAAATGCTTCTATGGAGGAAGAACACTATTAAAACAACCCAGTCTATCTCTCAGTCTTCTTATTTCTTTCATCTAAACCTTCCAGAAAACATCTAGACATAGTAGTTCTCACATCTTGTATTAGGGGTAGAGCAGCATATATTTGTATTATATGCACGAGAGAAATCAATAGATGCAACTGAGATCTCGGCAGCACGTTCAGTTTGATGGATACACAGCTCTGGGGAGTGCCAGGAGACAGCTGGGAAAGAAATGTCAGTGCTACCACCAACCCTTGGAGCACCTGAGGGATCCACTCTGCATCTCTGGGCCTCAGAGAAGGGCTGGAAGAAAGAAGAGCCACTACAAGTCACTACATGAGGAGAAACAGGGAACTTATGTTGGCCTTTTGCTTTGTCTTTGAGATAAGAACTCCAACGGTTTCCCTTTATATATTCAGATAAAAATAACTGAATATCTACCACTCAAATTAAAGGACACAGATGGCTGCTTTGAACTGAAAGAAAAGGTTAAAGAAACTGGCTTCAGTTACAAAGTCCCCTAAGAATAAGCAGAATGTTGTACCTTTGTTGGGTGGAAGGAGCTGTTATCTACCTTCCCTGCTCCTAATGGGATTCCCTGGGGTCTCCTTTTCATCAGTTTCAAAAGGTCAGTCTTTGTCTCCAAGAGCTTCTTGTCAATGTTAAAGCCACACTCTGCTCTTTGATACCAAGATAAAAGAAGTATCTGCTGGCTTAGACCACCACAAACTGAGAAAAAGCCCCACTGCAGTGTTTCAAAGCAGCAAGTGCATCACACAAGATGACCAAGGGAAGGAAACACCCTGCAGGAGAACAAAATAACTTGCCATGATACACCCAGCGACACATTTCACTTTCAGCCTGGTCCAAAATGCACTAAAGTTTGCAGAACTTCTGCTGATTTTAACAGGTTTGGGAATATGTCCCTTACACCCTGTGAAATTATATCAGGAAAGGAGTATCAGTTTATCAGGTTTAGTGGGCACACACAACACATTTTATCTTTAAGCTTCTCTCCTTTAAAGAAAAGGAAGGTTCACATGCTCAGGGAATTCAGACACAAGAAATAAAGCAAATGAGAGGGAAGGCAGATTTCTCAGTGGGAGAACAAAGACAACAGGTTCATCTTCAAAATGGTTTTTATTTTCTCCCTCAGCATAAATTAAAAAAAATACAGATAATATACATTTTATTTTTACTTGTATTTCATCAAGATTCATCTCAGTTGGAAAAGAAGGTATGTCTCTCTATATAAATAGATTAAATCATAAAAAATAGCAAGAAGTCAATTTCCAGACTTTATAACTATTTTCATCTAATAAGTTGTTGTATTTTGCAACTGCTAAGATCTAGACCTCCCGAAAACCAGGTTTATATAGCATGACTATAGATAATCATCTGCCAGCATTTTTATTAAATTCCTTATATCAGCAGAATTCATAAGCTGGAAATAATATATATATAACTCCAACAGAAATGCTCCATTGTGGGGCTCAAGGTTTTTTTTTTTTTAAGTAAGGAGAAAAAACTAAACCACACATCTCCATCTTGCCCCAGCACACAGCCAGCCAAATTTCAAAAATTAAAACAATTCTTGGCCCCCCAGCAAAGGCTGAGCTGCTGCGTGAAATGTGCTCATCACTGTGCAACCTTCAGCCTTGATCCCCCAGTTCTGCCCTGGCTGGGATGGGAGAGCTCAGGGGCTCTGTGGGAAAAGGTGACTTTGGGCACTCAGCAAGTTTAACACCTCCTCCTGTGTCCAGGGAATCACAGAGGGTGTGTGAGCCCAGGACAAGGGGATTCAGCCCCCGTGCCAACAAAGCGTACGGAGACAGTTTTGGATAATTTTTTATCTAATAAAGTGTTTTGTGATGTAGAGATGCACCAAGCAGGAATCAATGAGCTCATCCAGGCATGTTACACACAGCAGTAACTCAGAGCTGGGTGCTAATGAAACCACACTGCACTCAAGATACTTATCCTGAATTATGCCGGGTATTCCTGCCCAGCCCTGAATTGTGCTCCCTCCTCCCACCCTTCAGGAGACACCACAATTAAGTCACGCCATGTTTTCACAAAGGGGATGGTCAGGGAGAAGAGCCTCTTCTTTCCCTGAGAACCAATGAAGCACTCCTGAGACAAAGCCTCACCAGGGCTGACCCTCCTCTTCCTCACCGCTCAGGATCAGGAGCACTCAAAGCCATGGATTCACCAGGAGAGAAGATGCATGAGCTGGTCCTGCCTGGAATTTCATGGCTAGGACACGCCACGGATGTGGGACCTACATCCCAGGTCTACCCCTGCCCAGACAGGTCTCTGGGCTTCTCAGCTTCAGTCCATTGGCATCTTCTGGTCTTCGTCCTCCTTAGATAATCCTGGTTTAGGGATAACCACCAGGTCAGCCACAGCACCAGCAGCCTGCCATCTGTGCAAGGTTAGAGGAACAATAGGAGCTGATTCATTTTGAACAGTTCAGCTACACTGAGTTTTGCTGACTTATTATTGGTCAGCATATTTATTATGCTAGATATAAATAAAACATTAAACATTGTACTCAAAATATCCAAAACAGCCTGCAATTCTACTTCCTGAGCAAATTAAATGAGTTTTTGCCCCAGTAGCTTTTGCTTTTTTTATTATTATTAAAGAACCAACACAGAGAAAAGCCATGACAAACTATGCTTTTTCTAGGGAAAAAAAAGGGAATAGCCATGAGATGATACAGACAAACTTACACTAGTGCTATAAGCTGAATTCTGTGCCATTGTTGCTGTTGCATTATTTTGGTAATCCAATTAACTTCTGATGTTGTCAAATGCAAAATCAGAATGGGTTTGCACAATGTGTACTTACACATAGTAACACAACTACACCAATTCCTATTAGCTTCTGCTGTTAAATACTCTCAAAGGCCAAGGGTAAAAGACTTATTTTACAGCAGTGATTATGAATTCCTGTAGTTCAGGAGACGAGTACTGCAGGTGGTGTCCAACAACAATAAATAATTCCAAAATCTCATTTTCTTGCTTTCTAAGTAAACCCACTGCACTGCTGCAATGTATGTTTGCAGTCTGCTGCCCAACTTAGCTATGTCACCAGCAAGTATCAATAAAGATCCTATTGATTTAAGAGTACACATTGCTAAAAGTCAATGTTCCAATAGGTGGGACAGAGGCAGTACCAGAACTGCAGAATCCTAATTAGTTGAGCACCTAAACCAAAAATCCCATCCCAAGCCATTCTACCAGAGTGATCTTCAAAATGAGAGCAAAGCCTAAACAGGGCAGAACACATAAACTGGCTAATAATGCGAAACCAGTGTTCTTGTTCATGCCTGCAGAAACAGAAAATAATATCAAGAAAATAACCCTAATACGTGTACCGACTTTAATCTGAAATAACTTTTTTAACCAATTGCAAATTCATCTTGCCTAGTTGAAAGGCCATGGAATGGTGACTTGTAATTGTTCCAAAGGCCAAGCCTGACACTGTTGGGCAAGACAGGAGCAGTCCCAGTGGAAGTGAAAGCTGCTGAGATGTTGTGGAGGGCAGGTCAGACACAGCCACCAGCAGCAGGGTGATTTACTGTCTCGCTGACAGTGTGTCTCTGAAAAGATCAGGAAAGCTCTCATTGCCTATTATGCATTATTAAGACACAGATCAATAGAGAAACCTCCAGAGGCCACTAAGATGCACAGCACGTGTGATTTCACCTTCTGCAGACGCAGGAGCGAGCTGTGGGAGCTGGTTCCTGCAGCTCCCTGGCCAGGGACTCTGCACTGTACAACCTGACACAATCATGACACATCTTCCTTCAGGAAGGTCACACGTGGCTTCCCTCCTCTTCCACCTTACCTTCTTCCCCTCTTCCTTTTTTTTTTTTTGGTGCCTACCAAAATTCAAGCCATCACATCTTGACCTGCGCTGCTCCAGCTACACCCACTGCCATTAAATTTCAATTTAAGCATTTTGGGGCAGAGGCTGGGCTGGGAGATGGGCTTGTTTCCAGGCAGCAACCAAATGCAAACGGTGCCAGACTCCCGCTGCAGCCTCTAAACGTTACTCTAAACACCAAGAGTAACCTGTTATTTCGACATGTTTTTCAGCTGAGGGATTGATTTTAAGGATCAGAGAACAGAAATGGCTCATTTTGGAAGGCTAAAAAATAAAATATTAGAAACTCCAGATGCTCAGTAATTTTCTTCACAAGACAGGAATACTGCTAAAATTATCCTTGCGACCAAATAGTATCCTTTTCTTGAAAACCTGAAGGTAAAGGTAATTTCTGAACAGTAGCATGTGTCATAAATACATGTACCAGCACCACTCTGAGCCTCACACCACTTTGCCAGCAGAGCTGGGCAGATTCGGGTGATTTACGGTAAGCATAGTTAATAACTTACAATAATCATGCTTAGCATCAAGCTCAGAATGAACTGCTGCCAAACTGACAAATGTGGCTATGAAAATTGATAGCTTTGAAATTTGTTTCAAGGTTCATGTACAGAAAACCTTGCCAGCAGACACACAAAATTCAGAAGGCTTTTAAGAACAACAGTATTCTGCACATGACTGAATTAGTTAATTATTCGAAAATCACCCACCCAGAAGAAAAAGTGTCTCCAGCTTTGGTGATTGCCTGTTTATTTCCAGCAAAGAAATAACTTTATTCATTGTGGCAAAGACGGGTAACGGATTCTTTGCACCTTTTGAAAGGTAGAAATCAGCATGGAGAGTAAAGATAAATCACTCATTTAAAATAGGTCTTCAGATCTTAAAACCTTTTCAATTGCAACATCAGTACAACTCCCATATGATTCACCTTCTGCCCAAAGTTAAGTGATCCTTACTATTAATTCATACATTAACCTGTTACAGAAAGGAGATTCTCCTCCATCCTCTTGGATTTATTCTTCTAGATACAGAAGAATGCACACTATAAGGAGTTGAGCTCAAAATCATACCAGAAAAAAAAAACAAAAACAAAAAAATAAAAAAAAAAAACCAATAAAATAAAAAAGCAACACAGATTCTGAAAACTGGACACTAAAGGAAGAACTGGCAACAAGACACAATAGAAAAGAGTGGAATAAAGTAGCAGTTATTTTCACACAGCTTCCATGGCAGCCAATTCACTCTATAGGCTGGATGGCTGAACTATCACTGCATGGCATCTGGCTCCAAATGCCTCCAACTGCCAGATTTTGACCCTGTGGGTTAAAATTCCGAATTTCTCAATCCAGGAGCAGATGTTTCTACAGATTTCTGAAATGTGATTTCATTAATTCACCAATAACAAACAAGAAATCTGCCCACAGCACGCCTGATTGATTTAAGGGAAATGGAGAGTTCAGAGCTCAGCAACTGGGACAAGAAGGGCTGAGGAGAAGCAGCAGAGAAAACATGGAAAGGCCAAAGAAAAGAGCAGAAATGGACCCAGACAGCAGTGAGACTCGTGGTCAACAGTGCTCTCCAAAAGTCTTACTGCAGAGCCTAAAATACTCCAAACCACTGATTTCTCTTGCTCCTCTGGAAGCACAAGAGCACCATCCTAACAAGCTGTGCATCCCTCATCCTTATCGAATGCAAACTGCTCATGGTCTTGCTCTTTCAAAGATAACCAGAAGAGCCTTTTCACACATCTCTAGGTCTCAGGCTCACTACGAGGTGCTGGTCAACTCTGTGGGCATTGCATGGCTGAATAGAATTCTTCAGCCTGCCTAGAAAACTGAATAATGAAAAAAAAAGGAAAAAGAAATAATATTGCAGAGTCAAGCACTCAACAGCCATGAACTTTAAATACAGACATATTTATTATTATTCTTATTTAATCCACGCATCATTCTGTGCTCTAAATTGATGTAAGTGGGGGTAAAATGGAAGGTGTAGTTGCCTTGTTCTTTACTTGCATGATCAGTACTCTCCAGTGAGAAAAAGAAATAGAAAATCTTACCCAACAGAAAAGCAGTTACATAAAAGCTTTAAGAGAGCCTAGTGAACCAGAAGAAAAACTGTACCATCTTATATTTAACACACACATATACCACAGAAAGCTGAATCAATATCAAAGATGAAGTGTTTCTGAACTGAGTAGCTGATAATTGAAACTTCAAATGAAAACATTTCTTTGTTTTGAAACTGGATTCTTAAGTATTTGAGGAGAAAGAGAAGTGTGGGTGAGGACATGGAAGAAAAGAGAAATGTGAAGGACAGTAGGAAACAAAAACAACTTGGAAGTTGAAATCCACTGCAAGAGAGATGGTGACTGTTAAAGACAGCAAATGAGTCCCATGGCAAAAACTTCAACTGAGACTAATCCTGTGCTCCAGGCAAAACAGACTGCACAGGACTGTTATGTGCAAGAAGATGGAGTAAAACAGCACCACGAGTATATGGTTGTGTCTGAACACAGTGACACAGCATCATCTTAAATTCTAGATTCATACCTCACACCTTCCTACCATTATCACTGTAAACAGTGCAGTTTACTGTCCGCCTTCTATGGTTTGAAACTGCTAATGCTGTTTAACCGACTTCTGCCCTTAAAATAATACTCCATTTCTCCATAAAATATTTATATTAAGCTTCTAGCACAGGTTTCTGCTCAGGGTCTGTTAAGCTCTCATGATGAGCTGAGTCAACGTGTCATGTGCTGAACCTTTTAAACTCACTGTTTCTTCCAGGTTACATAAAACCAGAAGAAAACTGGAAGAGAGGGTCACACTTTTCAGTTCTCACTGAATGAAGCTGTAACTGATATTAAAGAATAACAAATGAAATAACATGCATGCATCAGAAACTTCTTTAAAAAACGCTGCTCATCTCCTCAACTGAATTAAGCTCCAGCAAATGAAGGTATTACTCCAGCATGCTCTTATCCCATCCATCTCCTACTCTCCTACACATTATCCAAGTTCTGTGCCAAATGAGCTCATTCTACTATATCCCACACCTGCTGCATAATTGATTGTTTTGACATTAAATGTTCATGCACAGAGACACACATCACATCATCTCTGTGACCATGGGAATGTGATCTTTGAGATGCCAGCCTGACAAAACTTCCACAAAAGTCAACGGGCAGTTGTGCTCACATGAAATGTTCCCATTGTTCCTGGTTTTAAGATGATTCCATGAATTTCATGGACCTCAAAAAAACATTCTCTGAAATTCTTCTTTACAGCCTTATTTCCCTTGAAGGGAAATATCCACGACTTGCATGACTGAGATCATTTGAACACAACCTCATGTTTTTTGCTGACATTTGGCTATCCTCACCCCCAGGCAAAACACTACAGAAATTTACATGGAAATTACTCAGCTGGTAAAGAATCTGATAGAAATCCCAGCTGTCATATGAGAAATATATAGAGGATTACGGGTATCTCAGCCATTTATTAAGTTATACTTCCCTGATATTAAGATAATCATGAAGACTAAAACAGTCTTGCTGATTTTTTTTAAGAGGAGCCAGCTGAGATGTATTTGATTTTATGCTCCTTGAATTTATACATATACTTGTGATAGTTCTACTGCAATTCTGAGCAAAGAAATGCACCTTTGCAGTCACACCACCCAGGAGTACCCACATCACAGCAAAGTTTGAGTTGTTTTGCCTTTTTTACTCTCCCCCCCGCACCCCCCACCCCCCTTACAATAAC
>VZTH01004384.1:8113-78225 GCA_013397815.1 Aleadryas rufinucha | reverse complement strand
CCCCCGGCTATTGGACAAAACCAGAGTGACTGAATTTCTGAGATACAGATTCAATTAAACAGCATCTCAGCTGCTGCAACAAGCACAAATGCAGTTACTAGAATTTAATAAAGGTGCTTCAGCACTAGAATCCCCTCTGTCTTTACTACCTGATGTTTAGAGGCTGTACAAGTATCACACCCTGAATCACACAACCATTGTTAGTCACACAGCACTTTATTCCACAGCAAGCTGGATGCTACCAGGAAAGTCACGTGCTGCTCAAGCACTGAATATAACCCACTGCACTGAATAGAACTGCAAAATACATACAGTCACACATTCCACATCCAGAGCTCTGCCATTGTATGGCACACTGTAAACCCTGGAAATAATGGCATGATAAAAAATAATAGATTAAAAATATCACAGTTTGAAATAGAATTTGTTACAATTTCGAACTGGTGGAGGATTCAATAAAATGGCTTACCACAAGAGAGCATACTTGCATATAGAAACCACTCACCAGTTAGGGAATTCCAGCAGAGGAATTTAATTTTTTTTTTCGTTAATTAAAAGATGCGGCTAACCTGCGTATCATCATCGAAACCAAGGACTTTATCAAAGTGAAAAGCCCAATTAGCATCAGTCCTCTTTGGATGTATAGGCTAACATATCCCTCATCAGCTCAATAAAAACCCAAGGGTGCCTCTGCTCTCCAGAACTGCAAACTAATAAACAATTTCATTTAATTTGAAACCGACTACACTGAAATCCAGTTTACCTCAGAGCAACAGTGGATTGCATGCTTTTCTCCAGGGCACGTGTGGAAAAGTAAGTATTAAAAACCTAATACATGAAAAAGTACATTGAAAAGACTTGCATTTACAAACAGAGGAGAGTGGCACATTCATCAAATTTGAAAACAGCATGCTCAAAATCTCTTATGAAATGCATTGAAACATGTTTCTATAATATCCTTTAAAGTATATATATTTCTCAGCTGAACTAATATGGTAACCAAAAAGAAATTTTTATTATTATTTTTAAGAGGTTATAATGAAGTGCCAATCTGCTACCCAGTATTTTATTCTGGTTGTTTCCATCACCACCAAATGGACTGTCCAGTGTGAAAAAAACTACAAACTGGGGAGAGATTCCACCGTTTTACAGAGGAGCCTTTCATCACTGGAAAGAAAATGCCTTTCCAATTACAATGGTATTTCTGTGCCTGTGCTTCAATAACAGAGCTATTACTACGTAACACAGTGCTTAGCGTTACGTTAGATCAACCAGATACATTTCTGGTGCATCCTTAATTGTTGCACAAATCCAAATGCACACAGTGTTTTTCCTTCAAGAAGAGGGGGGAAAAAAAAAAGCCAAAAAGCCCATCCTAGAGGTGGGATTATCTCACTGCATGGCAGGAAAGCCCCCAAATGTTATAGTAATAGGCAAGAATAGACAGAAATACGTTTTCGGTGCACTCTGAAAGTTTTAATAAAGGATTTACGATGAAATAAATGGTAATAATGTTTTTCTCTGCAGTTTAGACCTAATTCCTGCAACTTTTAAAATGGTACTAAGAACTAACAATACTTTGCTGATGCTGCCCAATAGAAACAGTAACTTTCCAAAATTTGGTTCTGAACATAATTCTCTCTAGATACTCTTAAATCCTAATACCTGAGTTAATGCTTATAAGTCAGAATCAGGACAATCAGCCAGGACACTGAGGCCAAGGTCAGCTGGGCTACTCCACAGAGAAATGAAAGATTTGTATTTTCCTGTTCTTCATTAGAAACAAAAAGCCCACACGGCACAGAGCAGCCACCCCAAAACAGACTACAAGACACCTACACAAGAGCAAGGGAGGGAGAATCATCAGAGAATCACAAAATGTTATGGGCTAGAAGGGACCTTAAAGCCCACCTCATTCCAACCCTCCTGCCATGGGCAGGGACACCTTCCACTGTCCCAGGTTGCTCCAAGCCCTGTCCACCCTGGCCTGGGACACTTCCAGGGATGGGACAGCCACAGCTTCTCTGGACACCCTGTGCCAGGGCCTCCCCACCCTCACAGGGAAGAATTTCTTCCTAATACCCAATCTAAACCTACTCTCCTTCAGTTTGAAGCTATTCCTTCTTGTCGATCACCCCATGCCCTTCTCCAGCTCTCCTGAAGCCCCTTTAGGAACTGGAAGGGGCTCTGAGGCCTCCCCAGAGCCTTCTCTTCTCCAGGCTGAACAGCCCCAGCTCTCTCAGCCTGTCTCATAAAGAGATGCATTGTAAATCCTTGCCTCACTGAAACCAAACCAGATCTGCCAATTGCAAGATAATAAATCTCATTCCAGGTGACTCCCAAAGCATTTATGTCAATGTTTCCTCAAAGGTTTTGGGTCTCATTAAAACATAAAACCCCAGCCACCACCAAACACAGAAAACAGTTTCCCTGAACAGTTCTGACCAGCTCTAATTAAGATACATAAACTCTTACAGCTGCACACCAGCTTGGTGTTTATACGAATAACTTAAGTATTTAATAGATACCTTCACTTTTAATTACCATAAATGTCAAGAGCTTCCTGTAGGATAAGAGGTCCCCAAATGTTTCAATGATTTTTGAGCTTTATCTGAAGTGGTTAACTTTAGGATTTTGTAATGAAACCAACCCTACAACATTTTAAAAATTAACAACCTTCATGCCTACACATTTTCACCCTAAAACATATCCAAGGACCTTCACTGAATAATAGTGCCTCTTCTTGCACTTGACATTTATTAGTCATGATTTTAAAGTGAGGAGTATTTAATTACAAATAAAGAATCCCTGACTTTGATAACTCTCAAGGAACTGCTAAGCATGAAATAAAATACGATGCTGGAGCCTCTCCTTCGACTTTGCCGTGCATATTTCTTTCTTTTGATAATTCCAATAAAATAGGCTGATTGTCAAAGTCTAATTTTAGACTTAATGAAGCAGTAAAGGTTGGGTGATGAAAAAGAAGCTGGAACAATAACAGTAAAAACACAGTCACAGACTATGACGATCCAAGAAAAATTTTCTGGCCAATTTGATTTGATTGTGTTAAACAATGACAAAGTACAGAAGCAATTAGAAATCACATCCAGTATTAGCAAGTGGCTAAATGCTGGTTAATGGCAGTTTATGCTTCCTGAAGACTGGCAAACTTCTACCCCACGTGTTTTAAACGAGAATTCAATTTTGCCGTCAGGATGGTACTTTTCCCTCCCATTTAATTGTGACCAAATTGTTTCCTGAATTTTATCCTGCTACCAGCTTTACTATTACAAAACGCTATTAACATCAAAAGGTTTCTATGAAAAAGTTGTTCACATATATTCCAGCACTGACAGTGACACAAGAAATTAACATGAAAGCTCAATGAAAGAAGACTAGCACGTGATTTTTGAATAAACATATACACATTTTGTAATAAAGAATAATATATAAATTTTAAAAGATAGGAACTGGTAAGGTCCAGAGATATCCACCCCCCAAACTGAAGGTCACTTTAGCAGGCCCAAAAAGCCACAAAGCCAAACTGCTCCACACGCTCTGAAAAGCTGAAAGCCCAGTTGTTGTAGGATTTTAAAACATACTCAAAAAAAGGGCTTTGAATCCACAAAAACTCACATCACACACACACACAAAAGTGCTTTATGTCAGTGTTGAGACTGACAGTTATTCACAATGGCTCAGCTGAACACTATGGCAGGGAGTCCTTCTTGACATGAAATTAAATACACTCAGCCTTAACATTCCATAAGCATCTTTGTATTCACCAAGGGTGTACAATGCCCTGGCCACGAACACACCGGAAAATGTGGAGCCAGAACAATAGTTAATATAAATGCTCACAGCCAATTTCCTCAGTGCCTCAAGATAATAAAAATACACATCTGACTGCTAACACCACAAGCAAATCCAAATTACTAACGTGCTTTAAATCAGTGCCCCTGATCTTCATGTGGCTGTGAAAATAAAGAGACAGGAGAATTTTCAGAAGGCACAAACAAGAGTCAGCAGCTTAATGGACTTTCTACGCCTTAACCTTCTCCTCCAGGTGCTGCAGCGGTCATGAAGAATTTCTCCTAGCTTACCCCCTCAAGTTTTCAGACAATTAATTACCAGGAAAAATTAATTCACAGGAGATCCCATAACAGCTTTTCCACTGGGGTATTACTGAACACAAACAGCGAGCATCTGTCTGTACTACCTCCTGTGATTAAAAATCAAACTTTATAGATTTTTTGTGAGTACCGAGCAAGTCATGTGTCAAGTTGTCTAACAGAAACCCAGGTTCAGCCAGGATTCCCATGGTCAAGCTGTAATAACAAGTGCCCATACAAGGCAAATCTTGTTTTACTGACAGTCACATGGCATGTGGGAATGTCTGAAGGTTGGGTCATTCCCTGCTTCACTCTGACTCTTTCAAATATTAAATTCAGACAAAATTATCTGCCAAGAGATACAGCAAGCTCATATTTATTGCTCAGTTTTCGTTTTCAAGATCTAATTCTTTAAAGATCTAAAAAACCCAAAATTAATTCTTTTCACACAAGTACTATCATCACATGTAAAATAACCCAGTCAAGTTCACTCATCACACAGCAAGGAAAATAGGAACAAAAAAAGCAGGTCTACAGCTGGACTGCTCTTCTATTGAAGCTTTGTGCAATGCATGATCCTTCAAATCCTGACACAGATGCAGCAATTACAAGTTTAACATAGTTCCTTTTACTCTGCTCTCACCTTTAAGCAAATTCCTATTTCAGTGAGGGATAGGTTCATCTTTTATCCCTCCCTTCCACACAGTGGAAGAGATAGAGGAACAGTGCTCAGAGATAAGAGGATTTATCAGAGGGTAGGAGAGGCATTACATTTAGTGTTTGCTTAGAGCAAGCTCTCTACCTTTCTCTGTTCTCACCTTAGTCTTGTTCTGAATTGTACATTCATCCATAGAAGGGCTGTGTTAATCCTGTCCTGTGACCCATTACTTTGGATAACGGAATGAACTAAAGATGGGAGAGGGTTTCCCTGGCACAGACCAATTTCAATATTCAGAGTAAAATCTTAAAAGGACGAAGGAATAACAGGCATGAATTCAATCTAAAACATAGCTGGCCACTATGGTAACACTACAACAAAGCTGCTTTTCCATTTCTCTGCTCAGATAATCATGATAAATATCACCACTTTTTAAAAGGTAGGGTTAAGTTGTTTATAATTATGTACAAGTGCTGGACAATGACTGCAAGATCACAGTGCACCTTTTACAAAGTGGGGTTGGTTGCTGCACACACTTAACTCACCTGTGCTCTAAGGACTGCTGTAACAAGGAACAGAATCAATTTTCTGGCAAAAACCTAATTCTGAAATTGAGTTTCCCTGAATATTGTAGAGTATCATCTTTTTTAGGCCTCCTCCTTTTCAGCCTTCCCCCTGACATTGATAGAATTTGGGTTAAGGGTTCTGTGAATCTTTTTCCAAATGTCTACTAAAGCATCCTTTCTGGTTTTTTTTTTTTGTTTAAAGACAGAACAGTGAGCATGGTTTTAGTAAGCTCCTTTAAATGCTCATAGTAGAACTGTTTGTTTTCCCTCTCATTCTAACAATATTTCCTCAATTTAACCAACTGAGTTATAGTACTCTGCTGTAAAAGGAACAAGACTGGAATCACCAGGTACCATGCTCGTTTAACCAGAGCAAGGTTTAAAAAAACCTTGTCCCACTTGTAGAAGAACGTTTTTCAACATTTTCCATCCCAAAAATATCAACTTTTACTTCTATCTACTGAGACAGACTGCCTAGAGAACAGCAGAAAGAGCAGCACATTCACCGCATCAAGCAGCAACACATGCACCGTGGCACCTTCTCACCTTTGTGTACCACCAGCTTAAAACCTGAACATAATCAAAGGGAAGCAAAGGTCCCACATCCCAAAAACAAGAGAGGGTTTTGTTTTTCTGTAGTTCAGAATAACTGAATGGGAGTAACTGCTGGATGTGGAGGGCAAAGAGATACAAGCACAGCTGAACGTGGAGCACAGGGGCTGGAGCAGTGCTGCTTTTCACAGGCAACTGAGAAGTTATGCCAGCTGTCTGAGGGAATTTGTAGGGCAGTGTTTTTGTCCAAAGGTAGCTTTGCATCTCTGACACTTCCTTAGGGAATTTGCCAGTGACAAGCAAAGGGAAATTAGCCAAGAACTGACTTACCCTCAACTTTAACAGGAGATCCCATTCAACCACTGGCAAGGCCCAGTTGATCTGTAAAAGGCTTGTCAATTATTTTTGGCCAGGTCAGCCTTATTCTGTAAATCAGATCATTTAAGTACTGTCTTGCTCTTGTTCCTGATTTCAAATTTCAGTTCTGTTTCCCTGCATTGTCACTGCTTTGCATAAACACTGCGCAAGTTTTAAAAATTGCATATTATGGCCACATCCTCTCAGTGCTATTCTGAATCTTTAATTACTAACAAATATAAATAATCAATTGAAAATAATGCTGTATGTCCAGCAAATTAAATATTTAATAACTATTTAAATTTAATATTTTCTAGTCTTGGAAACACTGAAATTAGTCAAGTAAAAAAATTATTTTAAACTCAAGCACTGGAAACGAACATTCTGTGCACTTCATTTCATTTTATAGTCTCTAAGAACTATTACAGTTTTTAATAAACTTGTATCTGGGATTTGAAGCCAAACGCTTATGCTCAAAAGGCACAAATTATTAACTAAAAGACACCCAAAGTGGTAATAAAATGTATTCCCCAGTGGTATATTGCAAATGGGCTGTAAAAATTACGTTTTATTAATCCAGCTGCAATTAAACAATAACAGCTGTACAACTTGTATTGCAATGCCCCACTTTCAGGGAGATGACAAATATTGTTCATTATTCATTATATATTGCTGATTGGCAAACATTTTTCTTAGTCCAGCAGTGATGTCCCTTGGGTATGACTGCTTCTCTTTATGATTGCAAACCGAGTTCTCCTGGTATCTTGGGGTTTGCAAATGCTAAGAGTCTGTCTTTCCTCTAAGATGTTCCACATTTCAAAGAGAATGATAAATTTCTGCTGAAGCCAACAAAACTAAGCAACACATACATATAGACAAGTATCTGGCTAACAAGTTTTTAAAGTGTTACTGACAGCTACTTACTTTTCTACAATTAATAATCACTATCCCAGGCTCCATCTCTTTCTTGGGATAACACATTCAAATGTTTGGCAGGTAGGAAATGAGAAGCAAAGACAAATACTAGCTAAAATTTAGCCAAGAAATGTACACAACCACCCATTAATGTTTACAATGAAAAACAGCAGCTAACAAAATCATCCTTCTTCAGAATGTATATTACATGCAGTAGATAAAATATGGGCATCATTCTGCTTTCACGTTTTTTTGCCATGTTCTAAATATTGCTCTGTAAACATTAGGGCAGTTAGAAAAACATTACAGTAAGAAAACTGGGATAATTTCTGGAAACTGACACAAAGCCACAGTAGGTCAAAAAAGTGTGGTATATAACAATCAAATATTGGCATTTTGCTGTGTACATCAGACCATCTTAACTACTCAGCATCACTCTGATCTGATGGCTCTAGCTCCAGCAAAACTGCTTCAGAGTTCTCCATTTAAATTTAATTTTAATGGAAATGTTGTCTGCAGCCCACAACATTTTTTAATTAACATTTAGTCAATTTCTGACAGGTTTTTTAACCATACAGTAAAGATAGCACTGATCCCTACCTGAGATAAAGATCACACTGAACTCTTCAGCCTTGTTTTTGTTGCTGACTACAAAATAACTGTTAGCTGGTTAACCTTGTGTAAAGCCAGTGATCTTAAGAGCACAAAACCAACAAAAACCACCTTTCAATTCACATCCTGACACTAACAAAGTAAAATAATTGGGTATGTCTGACAACAACAACAGTACTATCCACTGTGAAGGAAATTAACTCTACCACAGCCAGAACCAGCACAGATATGAAGCCTGAATTACCCTTGTATGCACTTTAGGAAATTATTTACACATATACAAGTCATCAGGATTGATGCTCATCTCTCAATGAGGCCAATGTAGCCAAAATGGGATCCCTCAGGATTCTTGGTACCAGGGATCCTTCTGACCAATCTTTACCAAGGCTGGGTGCAGAGAAAGAAGCAGCTGGAAAATCCATTTCTCATGACTTACTGTCCTCCCCCTAGGAGCTCTTTTCCCCCATCTCCCTTCATCCAAAGGAAAAAAAAAAAACAAAAAACCACAGATAGTCTTTGTGAGAAAGCAGGCAAAGGTTTGCAAAGTAAATGGATGCCTTCTAACTCAAAAGGCTGCAGGATACACTAGATATTTTCTGCTTAAAGTTTACAGTCTGATAGCAATAAAAGATGGCTTTACCAGACTAGTAGCAAAACAAAGATACTTTGCAATTTAAGCAAGGTTTCTTTACAGGCAATTTTTTTTCTCCCATTCCTTTACATCTTCTTAGATTAGGCAAACAAAGGCAGGCTTGTCATTTCTCCCCTGCTATTCACTGCATTTTTCTTTGCTTTCACTAACAGAGTCTCTCAAATGCATCGACAACAATATCAACTTCCTGACTTACCTACATCATCTCTGATATTCAGTGGTTAAGTGACAGAACATGAAAATCTATTTTTAAAAAGCACATGGAAAGCTAGTGATGGCAGGCTGTCTTCTTGTTGTGGGCTTATTGTCAGAGTAGGAATTACCACTCCATCTCGAACAAAAATGCTGCTATAATAGTATTGTTTACTTATAAAATATTAGTATTCCTTATTTCTTGTCATATCACATTTTTTAGGTAAAACTTTCAGACTGAGAGTTCGTAATCACTACTACAGAGAATGACTTCAGAGTGTTCCTTCTACAGAAGTAGAAGTAATCCTTGACTTGTAGACACAAGGACTGGGTTATGAAGATACTTTCATCCCAAAAAATCCAAATCTCACACTTAATCTGAAGATCTGTAAAAGTCTTGATGTCACCCTGAACCAGGACCTTCTCTCCTGATGAAACATCTCTCCCTCTCCTTGAAGAAATGCTACTAAATCCATCACAAAGGTCTATAGAGATGTGACAGTCTCTACTAAGCTTGCAGCTGTCTTCAAATCTCATGCACACTGTGGCATTTTCAAGATCTGAAATGCACATTTTGAAGGTTTCCTGTTGACCCAAGGCAGCTTCACAGCATGGTACATCTGAGGACTGGGAGGAGGACAGCAACAGGCTGCCTATTTGCAGAGCCTCTGAAGGAAAGAGCAGGACACTTCACAGACCTGTCTGAGTCACAGAGAGAAAGGAAGGAGCAAGGAAAAAAAGCATATAAGAAGAAGGAAAAAAAAAAAAAAAGCAGGGCACAACATTGATTTTTACTCTTTTCAGTGAATTCATTAATTCACTGAAATAAAAACAGTCATCTAGGAATGTCAGATGAATGCACAGTATCAACTTTACTCACCAGCTGAATCCCTCAAAACTGCATTTACTGCTTGCTGTATGAGCTTCACTTCTTCATAACCTTACTTGTAATATGGTCTAATATGATCTAATAGTTTTATCAATAGAAGTCTGGTAGCTGGCATGTGGATGGGGGTGGTGGTTTTGTGCAGGTTGGTTTTTTGTTGTTTTGGTTTTTTTTTTAAATAAAGAAATATATGAATAGTCATGAATTGCCACTTCCAGGCCACAACACTAAACTGACCTACTTGAAGGATTGTTTTTTTGGTTTGTTTTTTTTGGTTTTTTTTTTTTTTTTTTTTGTTTTTTTTTTTTTTTTTTTTTTTTTTTTTTTTTTTTTTTTTTTTTTTTTTGGTTTTTTTTTTACATTTTGGAATTTTGTATTCAACCCTAAACCTATTTCAGTACAGAGTACAAGAAGACACGATAAACTTACTACATAAAATCTATATTAAAAAGTTGTGCATTCTTTGAACTTGAAATCATACGAGGAGAATGAACAGAACCCCACTTTGTGCGCACTGGTGGCAGGTGGTAGAGGAGAAAATCAGTTTCTCTCTTCTTCCTCTTAATTTTCCAACAGAGCAAAAAAAGCTCTTAAAAATGAGAACCATCTTTGCTTCAAGAAGGGGTTTACAGCTTGTGCAAAGCCTGAGTCCTGCAATCCCACCCTAGAGCAGACAGCCCAGACACTCTGCCTGTCAGGTTCCCATGCCAGGTCCAATGCTCTGCCTGTTGCTCTAGGCCAGGCTAAAAGGCACAGACTGCCCCAAGTACACACTCTTTTCAAAAATGTTTGCTACACAGAACTTTTATTTTCACCACAAAGTTTAGCATTACCTTGCTTGCTGCTCAATGAAGTATTTTTAAAGGACCTCAAGCGTTACAGACACTTTCCATTAGGAGAAACGTTTGGAAACTTCAGATAAGCTCAGGAAAGAAAAAAATAATGTGTAAGGCCTAAATGTAAGAACACCCAGCAGGCTCTCACATATTAGAGCAGTGTGGGTTCCCGAATTCAGCTCTCAAAGAACCCAAATACAACAGTAATGATCTTGGCACAGGGCATTTCCTGCAGATTAATGACCAGCAGGGAGGAGTTGATGGCCCACAGCGCAGCCAAGGGCCATTAACCCCAGCCAGTCATTAATCCCCAGGAAATGCCCTGTGCCAAGATCATTTTCCTATTTCAAAATGAAAAGCAGCAGAGACCATATAGGTTGTTTTGTTTTGTTTTAATGAATGATGCTATTGAACTGTTATCTCCAGGGTGTAACACCTCTGCAAGTTAACTTGCCATGGTTTAACTACGAGAATGAGAGTGCAGAGGATGGACAAAGCACAGGACCCAAGCAGGAAACACCGACTGTACACGAGGCTGACAGCAATTAGGGGATGGCTGCAGTCCTGTTCCTTCCTCAGAAACACGAAATGCTGAATCACTGTGTCTTGAGCAAAGATGTTGCTCTGAGCTGCATTTAATCATTCCCAACTGTGCTGCTGAGCACACTCTCAGTAATAAGATACATTTTGCCTCGTCCTTGCACAAAACTAGGATGTTGCTCCAGAGCAGACAGCGCCATGGACTGTGTAACACTCCACTGAAGAAAAAGGATAGTTATAATCAGTACTATTCCTGTCACATACACCTCCTGGTAACTCACGCATCCCAAAGATCACATCCCAAAAAAACCTCTATCACAATAATACAGAATAATGTCTTATTTGCATGTAGAATTTCATAGGAGGTCTCAGTTTACAGCATGTAACTATGGATTAGCATAGACACACAATAAAAGAGAACAGTAAATCCATGTTTACAAGCTGACCTGTCATCATAAACTTCAGTCTTCCGTTAACAGGCAATCTGAGTGCTTTGCTATGGTGTTTTTTCAAAATGGGTTGCAAAACAGATGGCTGGGGGGGTTCCCAGTGCAGCTCATGAGTGAAGCCAACTCCGCAGGTACAGCTGGGATCCCGTAAAATAACCCTCGTGTACCTTGGACTCCTGATGGATTTCACACAGTAGCCTCCAAGATAAACCTTTAGAAGGTAAGACACTTGCACATGGAGAGGGATTTTTCCAAGGGTGTCAGGTGAATAACCACCTTTGAGACACTGAACCTTATCAATGTGCTGAAATCCATACAGCCTGTCACCAAACTGGCTGGCAAAGCACTGTGCAGGAGCAAGCACCAAATTCCCCAAAGTACATGTTTCTAGGATATTTCTGTATATTGACAGTATGGGGATGCAGAGAGAGGAAGTCTTATCTATAAATTTAGCATATCACTGGGTTATCATGACTGCACGTCGCTGTGCCTAATTTTGTTGGTCTATAATCATGCAATTAAAGCTCCTCACTAACAGCATTATCACTGCTTTAAATACCAATACATCACCAGACTTCAGGTTAAGAGACTTTGTTCTATAAATACCATCCTAGTGATTTACAAATTAAATGATGTCTTGTCTGAAAAAAAAGACATAGCAGAACAAAAGCATTAAAAATTATTCTAAGCAAGTAACCTCCAAGAAACTTTAGTATTGTCTTACTTGGGAATTGTCTCCTCTCTAACTAAACACAGTCTGCAGCTGCCTCACAAGGGGAAGCAGAGGGGCAGACACTGATCTCTGCTCTCTGGTGACCAGTGAGAGTCAAAAAACCAGTCAAGGGAGGTTTCGGCTGGATATTAGGAAAAGGTTCTTCACCCAGAGGGTGGTTGGGCACTGGAACAGGCTCCCCAGGGAAGTGGTCACAGCCCCAAGCCTGGCAGAGTTCAAGAAGCATTTGGCCAACACTCTCAGGCACAGGGTGGGATTGTTGGGGGGTCCTGTGCAGGGCCAGGAGCTGGACTCTGATCACTGAGGGTCTCTTCCAACTCAGGATAGCCTATGATTCTATAAACAACTGAAATAGTCCTAAATAAATAAACAATTCTCTTTTCTCAGAAGCCCATCTTGTTTCTCCTCCACTCCAGCAGTCACAAATTCACCTGCTAACTTGGTGCCTGTGAAAGACACTATTTCTCAGATTTTTAAGCTGAGTTTACAGCACAGAGTATCTCCCCTGCACAGTCCATTCCTAATCTTCTGTGAAGTGTCATTTTCAAAGACAATGCCACATAAAAATAGATTTTTCTGTACTAGGGAAGAAGTCACATGTGTTTTTATTTAGCAGTAAACAACTGTGCGTGGTTACTTGCTCTTACAGCCCCTAATCTTGTAGAAGCTAACAAGCATCCTCCCCCATTCAAAGAGAGAAGCACATAGTTTATTTTGGAATATTGGGCTCGCATCAAGTCCATATGTGAGCAGAGGGGAATGATCCCAGCACTCTTTTAACAAGTGTTTGCAGTGCTCTGGTTATACATAATTTACTGGAAATAAAAATAATTCATGAAAACGATTCAGGAGGGACTGGGTAAAACCAGCAATGCTTTTCAGGAATTTGTTGCCCAGCTGCTACAAAGGCCAGCTCTTCTAACCTGTTGAGTAGTTTGATCTGTTTATTCCCACAATGAAAAGCAGAGCTGAAGGGTTTTCTGCATTAAGTATTAGAACAGCACATCAAAACCCACAGTGCATTAACAGACACCAGATTATCCACTCTGTTTGTCCACAGAGTGCAGCAGTGCTCCACAAACCAATACAAATAATACACAGAACTAAGTCAGCTCCTTGTCCACAGGTGTATCCAAGTGTCACAGGAAGCAGGACACGTGCTCCATAAAATGCAGCTTTGAGCCTCTTGCCCAAGTCTCCTACAGATACATCGAGGTGGGAAAACAAGGGGAAGGTGAAAAAGTGCATTAGGATGAATGAAAGAGACCAATCTACTGGAATGGAGGGGAAAATCTGTTTACTTATTCTGATACAAATCTAGCAAAACTTCACTGATTTTGGAAAAAATCACTAACCAAAACTATGTTATTTGTTAGTACACAGTATTCAGACAGAAAAGGCAATCCCAAGACAAATAATATTATTTTGATTAAATTTGAAATTTAAAACTTAGTATTAAATTTAAGATATTAACTGAACACAGTAGATATTAATACAGACAAGTGTTTCACAATAACCAATCACTATTTAGCATGGACTTTCTGCCTTAACTTCTTTATCAATATTCTCATGCCTCAGTAGAAATAGCTCTTTTTAGAAAATACTATGGTCCCAAGTAAGAAACCGGTTATTACCTCAATATGTAATCAGATCCTGCCCCTTGGTGTGCACCTGCAACACTTGAATTCTGTCAGCTCCATGTATTGGATTTTCTGGTCAAAATTAGAGAACACATCAATAACCTCCACACTTGACAGAACAATGGACAGAACAAAGTTTAAATATTTATTCTTTCACCAAAATCTTTGAATGTTAGTGCAAAAATCTTTTCAATAGGAAAACAATTCTTTCTCTGCTAACTGTGGGATCTTCAATTCCTGGAGATGTTAATTTGTGCTACAGCATTCCAGAACACATCCAAGTTTTTTAAAAAATTAGCGCAATTTTTTTAAATTTGCTTAAGAAGTTAGAAGCACAAGTTCCAGATTAAACTTAAGAACAATATTGTGTTATTTAAATAGATAGATATATATATAAATTCCCTTGAAGTCATTCTTGAAGCTCCTCTGATAGGAGATAAAATAAATGCTAACAGTTCTAAAAGAGCTCAGGATCTGCTCTGACCCCTCTACTGAGCAGCGTCCCAAGTCATCCCCAAATTAAAGAAAGGTTACATGTTTCTGCTAGTTGGCAACTGTGCAAGACCTGCGGTTGTTTGTTTATTGGGGCACAGGTACTTTGGGGACAGGTTTTCCATCCACACACATCACATCCTTTTTTCCTCTACCTTGAAGAGACAACAAGAGAGGGTTTTTTGTCAGGGGAAAAAGAAAATCACTCTACACCTTACACAGAAAATACAAGAAACCTGATTTTCTCATAGATAGCTGAAGAGGCTTTTAAAAATTCCATGAGCTTTTCAAGAAAGGATGTTTTCTTAAATATTACCTGTTCTCCACTATTGGTAACTCAGTTCTAAGTCTGAATGGGACTAACCAGTTCAACAACGATCACTGCAATTTACAGAAAAGTGAAGAGATTATTCGCAAAACTAACAAGGAAGACACACACAGAATCCAACCCTCTACACAACTACTACAAAGGCAAATTGTACTGCCTGCAGCTTTTACTTTGAAGGTCAAATATTCTCCAAGTCATCAAAGAAATTGCTCTTCAAAAGGTGAGAATAACAGTCCCTGTGTACAGAAACGTTCTGCCCAGCTATTTTGTGCAGAGAGGCCCAATGATAGCCTTTTCCATCCCTAGCTGGGAACTGCAGGCCAAATGTCATGCTAAGATAATAACAGGGTGATTTCAGAGTATTGAGAAGCAGCTTGAAAGTGAAAAGCAACTTCCAGAGGATGAAGAAATGGCAGCATTTCCGTACAACTGCAGACCAAGATGATTTAGGGGAGAGAACAAATTATTTGCAGCATCTTTGTTCCTCTAATTTATCAATCTATAATTACTGTCATTGTCATAATAATCTGTATTGGTTGCAATTTGTCCAATTAAGAAAGAGGCAGATGCTAAAACCCAAATTACATAATTACAAGTAAGAGTGCTACTGATGTGTGTGCTCCAGTTTGCCATGGTCCTTAGAGTGGACAGCTTCTCTTCACCTCTGTGGAGGCAGAATTTCACATCCTTCTAATATTTTTCCCCATAAACAAACATTAATCACCATGCAAAAAAGCTCCCGACTACTGAAATTGCTTCATTGTGTCAACGTTAATAATGCTGAATCTTAGTATACCATTTTCTTGAGCAGTTAAGAAAAGTTAAATTCAAGAGAAAAAAAATAATAATTTAAAAATTAGGACTATACCAACCTGTGCATTTCCACTAAGTTTCCACAGTTTACCCAGAGAAATTTTCCTGACTGTGGAAGTCAAAGCTTTCACATCACCCTTGAGGTGCTGGCTCTCAGGAATGACTGACACAGGCATTCCTACACCCAGGTGCAGGTTTTTGGTGGGAACACAATAAAAAGCTCACAAGCCTACTCCTCAGCATTTCTCTTCCATACCATCACTGTCACCATCCATTCACATCCCTTAATTAACACTCTCATTTTGCATTACTGATAGGGTTTATTCAGCACAGATGAATGAATGCTTGAGCTCTCCTTCATCTTACACCACTGCTGACCTCCAGAAGACCTTCGTCATCTTTTCACTTTCACCCCTGCTATGAAAAGCAGAAAAGGTCAAAGACTATTTTGCCTCTCAATCTCACCCAGATTACTCGGCACACAGGGAAATTGTGGGGCTGCACACTCTTGTTTACACCTTACAGTGCTCTATCAGCATCAGAGATGTTCTTTTCCTTTCTCCACCCACAACTAACAGAGAGTCAATGCAATTTACCTCACTCATCCCATATTTCCACAGTGAAATGTCTCATTTGAGAGCAAATTTTTTCTCCACACCAGATCATGAAGAAGGGGAATGCTGTTCTCCCAGTGCTGCTGTTAGAAACAGATCGAAATAGGACTGAAGGACTTGCCTGTGGTCACAGCACCACAGCATGTTGTGGTTTCCATCATTTTCGGCTGGTCTTTCTAAATACCTTCTTTAAAATGTCACTTCCATATCTCCCCCCCAGTTAAGTTTATAAATAACTCCATCCTACAAAACAAAAATGTAGATTTTTGGAAATTCAGCAGCTTGGAGGCATTTATAACTCATTGGTATGTGGATTGGTTGTGGGCTTTTTTGTAATCCATTGTAAATACATGGATAATGCCATTCCTTAACACCCCCTTTTCAAACTGTAGGGGCAAAGGTCATCACAGATTTTGTCCAGAAATATTTTCATTTTGTGTCCTTTTCATTCCACAAGCAAAGCAGTTAAAGAGCCCTGCAGGAAAACACCGCTGACTTTATATTTACTTTCTTATTTATTCTGCAGCAGCCAGACACATGGCTGTTTGCACTGTTCCTGAGAGCTGTTCCTGCTAAAAGGTAATCTAATTGAGCCAGAGCCTTCAACACATCAAGCAGATGGCTATAAATAATGCAAAGATGCTGAACTTAGTGGAGCCATCACAAAAAACATTTGCACCAGTCAGTCCAACTTGTTAGAACATCTTTAGTCCGAGTCACGCTATACACATCTTTACAGCTAACTCAGGAAATTCGAGACTCATTCGTCAATGTAGCAAATTCTTCTTTGTCCATCTGTAAAGCAAATACTGTGTGCACTTGTAAAGCCCCTTAACGTTCTGTTTCTACTTACACTGCTTTGAAAAACTCATGCTGAATACATAAACTGGGAAGTACTGGGCACTCAGAAAAAAAAACAAACAACAAAACACAAACCAGCTAAGCCTGTACGCTTATTACTCTGCAGATTATCACATGAATGCTCAAAGAATGAGATATTTTCTTTCTTTTTTAATACAGAGATCACAGAAGTCTATGATGTAGGCAAGGATTTGTTTGCTTCAGTGCTAACTTCCCAAGCTGCTGTCTGTCAGCTGCTCAGTGTGGATTCTTGTGTAGAAATTCTGGTTTTAGGGGGGGAAATAAAAATCTGAAGAAAAAGGACAAAAATTGGGACTCCTATTTTTCTGCTTTAGCTAATAAGAAAGCCTGAAGGTTTATATTCTCCATTCCTTTACCACTTTCTTCTATTTGTGTGTGTCTCTGTAGCACACTTAAGGATGGCAAACAGTTCTACAAAATTTAGCTAGCATGTCAGAGTAACTTCTGTATTTCATCTTTAAACTGATTACAATAGCAATCTTTTCATTTGAATAAAAGCTTGCTTAGCTCTTTTGCAGAGAAAAAGACCAAAGAATCAAGCATCCCTCTCCACTTGCAAAAGACTTTATAAACATATAAAGATAGTTCATCTCTAAAAAAGAAACACTTTAGGAGCCATTTAAAACTATTTCACCACTTTTTAAAATGTGTGTTTTCATAACTTGCTGCTTGTATAGAAAGCTTACACGTAAAAGAAAGTGGAAATTCATGTCATAAACATCAAGTCTTTCAGGTTTCCACCAGCTACAGAACAAAAACAGCCTTAAGTTGTCAACCACCACTTACCCCCGGCTTTATTTTAAAGGAAGTTTAGGATTCATACTTTCAGTAAACTCCAGCACTAATCGTCTCAAAGAAAAACTACAAATACATTAAGCAGGCTCCATCTCTAACCTCCACCCTCCAGCAGAAGCAGCCAGAAGTAAACCTCTGGGAGAAGGATATTAGTCTACCTCTCGGCTTCAAGCAAGCCTGCAAAAACCATGAGATTTAAGAGAGCTGGGAAAGCATTGACAGGAAATATTAGCAGGAATGACAACACTGGGAAAAATAACACAGGATATAGAGACAGCTGATAAAAGTCACTCTTCCTTTTACAAAGTAAGAGAAGCTTTTCATCAGCTTCTGATTTTCAGATATCAGATAAATAGAAACAAATTTATTTCAAATATTCTTTATCTTTCCATTCCTGTAATTACATAGTTGCTTGACAAATCATATATTGCCCTACTTGACTTTTCCTCTCTCTCAGAAACAAGTCTGTCACTCTCCTCCCCCCCTTTTTTTTAATTACCAAGTTTGTTGCTATTTGGGAACAGTACTGACATTATTTTGCCGTTTGGGAAACAACCCATAGAAATAATTAGCCCGTATCACTTTCAAGTGACATAAACCACAGCTCCAGTGCAGCCAGATCCTCACACCGAGGGAAGCAGTGCCAGGCTTGCTTTGTACACCCACTATAAAGCATCCCAAAGTGCCACTCCAAGCAAGGTAAGCAGACAATTTGGCTTCTGTTAACTAACATGTACTTATGTTTATTTATACATATATATGTATTATATACGTACCGTATTTTTTAAAAGAATACAAGGCAGCATGGATCAAGGAGGGACATGAAAACAGATTAAAAAAGGGAAAAAACTGTGTAACTGGTGACTGCACAACGCCCATTTCCTCTGGTAGTAGTATAAATAATCTGCATACTAATTAAGCCATGCCTGAAGTGAAGCCCGTTAATTTTGCAGGAATGGAGACCTGCCTGCCATAGATGGCTTCCCCAGTACCTGCCTTGTACTTGTTTTCCCTGCCATTAACTATGCTCCAACGCTGCTGTAAGTTACATTACAACGAAACAAAAAAACTACTTAAGGGGAAGAATGGCAAGTGCTTTACTTCCAAGGAAAAAGAAAAGCCTTGCAAGAAAACTTTCTAGACCATTCTAGAAGAAAGCTTCTGAAAGGGCAAAAACGAAGGGACAAAATGAAGAAATAAACATAAATCATTTTAAACAAAACATTCACACAACAAACACCTACAAAACATTTTTTCAACTACTTCTAACAGGTTTATTTGCTTTTTCTTATTCTTTTTACATACTTAAAATACATTCACTGAAGTGTTATGCATTTTATTTCTTACAGTGATGTATGAGTCTTCTCTAACTTTTTCCCTGAGATATAACTAAAGTGCATCTCAAGTGGTCTTGTCACAGTTTTCACACATTATCAAGTTCTGGTAGTCATATGAATTCTGCTAATATTTATCTAGGAATACACAACATAAAATTATTTCAGTATGAATCATGCCTTAGCGCTCCACATAAACATCCCTGATGTTTCACATTTCCATCCTCTACTTATGGCTCTTAAGCTGCCAAGCATATGGTTTTAGACAAGATTAGAGACAGATTTAGAGAGATACAGGGTACATCTATCCACACCACCTTACACCAGTATTACTTAATACCAGAGATATTTAAGGAAAAAATTACCAAGTTTTAGCTAGAAAATAATATGCCTTTATTAGAGTACCTAGAGAGGCTCACAGCCCTCACCACCAACCCCTGTGAGGTTCCTCATGCATCTGGTAACACACAAACCATTATTCAGCAGAATGTGAGAAAAGTGGGAGTCTGGAATGACACTTCAGGACCTGTCCATGGCCAAGCACAGCCCAGCAGCCCCATGCCCCACCCCATGT
Source organism: Aleadryas rufinucha (assembly GCA_013397815.1). NCBI lineage: Eukaryota > Metazoa > Chordata > Aves > Passeriformes > Aleadryas > Aleadryas rufinucha. The sequence continues at coordinate 58,693 of VZTH01004384.1, read as the reverse complement.
GCAGGCAGGAAGCTGTGCTGGTGACTTGCACACCTCCCAAAAAACTTGCCAGGTGTAGCACAGAGACCTGAGCTGCTGTCCCTGCCACTGTAGAACAAGTGTCTTATCCCCAGGAGTGGCATCTAGGTCCAAGGTTTGGGAATTCCCAGCCTAGAGCAGGCTTTCTAACTGCATGCCCTCTCTGCAAAATACTGAGAGACACATACAGATGGGACACTGAATAAAGGAGGTAAACCTTTGTAAACATCACACCTGTAGACTGACCAGCATCGCCATGCAATGCACTTTCTAAATATTTCAGAGGATACTGAGTCAATTAAAATACAAACTAAGACTCAGTTCTATGTGCTAAGTGGGAAAGTCTCTCCTGCTGCCACCTCAAAGAGCACTTATAGCTTTTTTGGGTCACACATCTGCCTGCCAGATGCTGATTAAGTGCTCTGACACTGTCTCCTCACCCTCTGCCTGGAGAAGGTCCCCTCAACACAGCAGCAGTGGCTTTGTTTTAAATTACATAAAAAGAGGATCTTAAAAAAAAACCCTTTAGAAATAACAATATCTGGGGTTCAAGAAAGCCATAATGTTTAACTTACCAACTTTAACCTATTTAGACTTGAAAAGCACTATACTGGCACTCAAGCCTGCTGACCCAAATGGCTGCATTTCCTTTCAATGCTGGTCCTGTCTCCCGCTGCCCAATCTGGATTGCACGACCCTGGGCAAGAAGCAGAGTAAAGCCAAGCAACCACTGAACCACTTCCAGGCCAGAATACTGTGTTGTTGAATTTTCTAACAAATCAGCACAAATTCAAGTAACTTTAATACATGCAGAAAACGTGGAAGTACTGGAACACAAAACTTATCAGTTGTTTCGATGGCCACACAGAAAATAATCATCATTAAATCGGCAGGCATTACCCAAAGTTCTCATCATCCTGTGAGCAGGTGGCAGCAGGTAACACAGCCTGGGTGATCTGATTCAGCTCAGTTATTTTTTTATTCCCCTTGAGGCTTCTTAGCAGCAGTTCAACAGTTTAAGAGAGAAGGGACACACAATTTCCAGAACACTACACTTTGAATCTGTCCTGGAATGAATAACTGCATAGAAGTTTAGAAAATGAAAAATACCGAGCCAGCCTCATAGATCCGTAATTGAATGCCCCGCAATGGCACAAGTTGGGCAAGTCAGCCATAAATTTTTACACCTTAAGCTTTCAAGTGGCAGAATGGAGACTTGGGAGATATTTCTGCTTCCATCTATCCATCAGGCAGTTACAATTTGCATTAGTCTAACACCAGGAAGATTCAGCCCAGTGAGACAGTAAATTGATGCTACTCTAAAACTCTAAAGCAGCCCCAGAATCAACACCGTCCCTTGTGTGGTACCCAACACTCCCCTTGCTAAATCCCGAGCTCTCAGCATTCCCCTACCACCAACCACAACAAACATCCAATGGGCTGCCAGAGCACACAGAGCAGCACTCCCAGAATGCAAAATAAAACATTTCATTAACCTACAACTGGAGATTTATGAAAAATCAGTGTCGGAATGTCACTGAAAATGTCTTTTTCATTGTCCGTTTCCCTACTCCTGTATCCTTGGATACAGCAGTCAATTATTCCCAGGGTTTTTTTTTTTTCATTTCCCACTGCCCAGCCTTTCAGGAAGGGAACACTGTACCCTACAGCACTCTCTTCTCTGCAAGTCAGGAGTTTCTCTTTGTCATAGATCATCTTCCACTGCCAACCAGAAAGCATTACTTTGTTCTAATGATATTAATGTCCAGGGCAACTGTATTTCAATACTGATTTTCCCAACAACCCTATTAATGCTGCCCTATTAATAACACACTCATAAGGCTAAATGCATCTCCTTCAGGCTAAGTTACCATGATTACTACTATCTACAGATCCATAGTCCAATTAAACTTTATTTAACCACAAGAGTTATTATGTGGGCAGCTCTAGAGAAAGAAAAACAATTTCTTTCACCTAATTATTAAATAAATGCAAAACCAAACAAACCACAAACAAAAAAAAAAAGCACCAAATCAAACAAATAAACAAAACAAAACAAATCCCACCAAAACCACTTCTGCCTCCTTGTACTCAGGTTTTTTTACAGGTGTGAATCACAGATTCATTAAGGTTGGAAGGGACCTCTGGACATCATCCAATCCAACCCACCCTGCCAAGGCTCTTGCAGGGGGTTGCTACATTCATGTGTCACACCTACAAACCAAGGAGCATAAGCACACTGACAAAGTCTGATATCAAGTTATTTTATAACAGAAAATAACACAACCAGTCACTGGTGGATTTTGGCACCCTGAGGTCACCATCTAATGACCTGCAATGATTACTAAATCTAAACTAAACAAATGACTTCCTAAGGACCTGGGGTATGAACAGTTTTGATCCTCTCCTGTGCCACCCCCCGATCACATTTTGCCCAAGCACAGGTGATGACGAGCATCCCCTGTGATGATCCCCCCAAGAGCATCCCCTTATCTGCTTTGAAATTTTCCCAGTCATACCCATCCAAAAATCTATGGCCCACCTGTGCCCTTCTGCTGAAGATGCTTAATGCCACGTTCTTTTAAGTTTAAATGTTCTGCTAATCCAGCACTAAGGAGCTCTGTTCAGGTTCATTGCAGGTCATTAACGAACACGAACTGCATTCAAGGAGATGAGTTATTGAACTCCAGTATGATCAGTATTGCAGCTAGAACAGGTCTGTCCTTCTGTAAGGACAAGCCAGAGTTTTGACCCTTTACACTATAAAATCTTCCAGGCATTGTCACCTCTTGGACAGCTAACTTTATGAACAGTACTATGTTAAAGAGCCAAAACCCGTACCAGAAATCATCCAGAGTTTTATTAAATAATGCAATTTTACAAATTACCTCTTTTTTAAATCTCTGAAACATGTTCTTCAATGATTTTTTTTTTCCTTTTATTCTGAAGAAGACTCAATTATTACATCAAAGGAAAAGCTAATGTGAAAATTAAAACAGAAAAAGTAATTTAAACAGGAAACCAGCAAAAAAAAAAAGCTGTAGGTGGTAATGGATTACATTCCATTTGTTTCCTATGAGATGAGATATGGAGACCTCAAATTAAAAAATAAAAGTATATACACTGAGTAGTTTATGGGAGTAGAAATCAACCTTTTGGTCTAATACTCTGATGAGGATCAGGAATGTTAGAAACTCACTTAAACATTGGCACTAAAAGAAAAAGGTTTCCTACATGGGACTATAATCACTAACTTTATTCCACTGGAGTCAACAGCACAGTTTCCATGAGCTTGCTGCAGCCCAGCTCAAAGTGCAACACCCAGACTTTGGATAAGGAGCGCCAGAGAGCAGAAACAATCAGGTGCACCTGCACCATTCATCTGCCTGCACATCTGCACCCTGATAAGTTTTAATAATTGATTTTTTTTTGTGATCTTTATTTTTGAATGACAGCCTAGAAGTGGACTGACATTCACAATAGTTCAAAAAGATTACTACATAGCTTCATAAATGCTAAAGAATAAATTTATGAGAGAAAAATCTCATACAGCATGTCTTGTCTTTTATAGAAACCACAGTGAGGGGTCAGCAGAGAATAGTGCCTGTCACTGCTACTGCAATTACCATCCCTGCCAGAGTCCCATCAGCTTAAACACTCCAGGGTGTTGGTGAGAATCTTTGCTTTTGACACACAACTTATGTCATTTATTGACCAACGCTGAACGAGTCAGAAGCTTAAATGAAAACCTTGAGAAATTGGTATTACCAGCTTTGCAGTAAGAGAGGAGGAGGTGGTGAGGCAAACTGCACAGTCTGTAAATGCATCCTGCATTCTGCAAAGCATGTAAGTGTTTTATGATGCTCAAGCGTCAAATTCATATCAATAATATAATAAATAACAGAGTCAGAGATAACCTTTATATGTTGTGGTGCACACAACAGTGCCCAACTGCTGTGAAGAGACTCAGTGCATTTTTTAATGCATATAAAAGTATTTAAGTATTTTTAGTATATTTATCAATATGTATAGAGTATATATTTATGGGCGACAAATATACATATGTATGTCTTATGCTTTTTTTTTGCAAAATCTTGGAATTTTTTTCCTCTTTTTTTTTAATTGTTCTTTGGTCACTAAGACATACAAAACCACTTACCTTACCAAAGCCCTTAAAATCTCAGAAGTTCTGAAATACTTAGGTCCTTGAACAGAAAATGAATAGCAGTATTTTATTAGACAGAAAGCCAGTCATAAACAGTAACAATCTGCTGGATCAATTGCACAGATTGGTCATTAATCAGAAGGATAGACCTATTGTCATGTTCATAGGATTCTAATAGAGACAAAAATAAAAACCAGGATGTGCAAGGATCTTGATTAATTACCCTTTTCACTGACAGTTCCTTCAATATAAATTTTATTTGATGCCTTTCAATATAGTCCTTCATCAGCATGATAGTGCTTTTTTTCTTGTATTTTTGATGCAACTCCTCAGTAAAATGGGTGTTATGCCTTTAATTTAAATAGTTCTCCTCCACAGAACTGCAGAGCAGCAGAGTGAAGCACAGTGACTTTAATACCATCACCACAAGAGAATTACAACTTCCTTGATGGTGTAAACAGATTTAATCAGGCACTGTCAAGGTAAATTGTTTCTATGTGGAAGCAATGTTAAACTGAAAGGCCAAAGTTCACGGCCATTGCTTGAGGAACAACCAGTTTTACCCTTTCAGCCTTGTCAGAATCAGCTGGATTTGCATATTTTTTCCTTAAAAATATTTTCCTTTGCAGACAGAGCTTCTTTTGCAAGCTTCATGGAATGGTAATCTTGGAAGAAACCTCTATGATGGACAAATACAATAACTAGGAATGGCCAAGTAACATGCTGTTTGTCTGAAATATTCCATTCAAATCAAAGATTAATAGGGTTTTTTTGGCAAGTTTCTTTTGAGGGTTGGGTTTGGTTTTTATTATTAGTCTCAAATTTAGACTCTCAGGAACAAGAAGTCATTTTGTTACATCTTCACAATGAATATTCAGCAGTGCTCTTAAGGAAACTAGTCAATTCAGACAACACTTTTAGATTTTGAGGGTGTTTAGGGAGATTTCTATCAAACTTTTGGCTTTTGTACGAATTACCTTCATATAGGTCAGTTCTTTGAATTGCCCTTGACACAGGACAATTTAAACTGTTTAACTCATCCTACAGGAAGTTCTTAATTATTCAACAGCTGAACAGAGCACATTTTATACATACCAGTACATCTGCAGCACTCAGATAAAAGCTAAGTTCTGAGAGATGGTGTGAACTTCACATTACCAGAAATATTTTTTCTGGGTTTGGATTTTGGTTTTTTGTTTGTTTGTTTTTTACTTGCTTTATTTCAGCCACTTGGTTTCAGCACATGCTGCCAGTTACTTGACAGCAAGTAATGAGGGGCTCAAACCACATTCCATAACCATTTCTGTCTGTTTCTAGAACATGACACAACTCACTCGCCCTGTCAGAAGGGAAGGGTGGTCCTGGTGATGGTCAGGGATTTGACACTAAAAAGCAGCAGCATAAATACTCACAAATACCATTGTTCTTCAGTTTGAAGAGAAGCATCATATGAATAACATTGCTAACAAAAGCAGAGAGCCCACGCAGCACAGCACAGTCCCAACACAGTGAAACAAGACTTCAGCAAGGCAAGGGCTGGATTGCCACACAAGAGCAAGAAATTCTGGCACAGAAGTCCACTGCATATAGAAGAACAGATCCTACTAGAGAAGCATGTTTTAGCAAAATAGAGAAGGGTTTAGGAAACAAAGAGAGAACCCTTCCAATATTCCAGCTTTTAACATGAACTTTCACAGCAGTTTCTTCAGACCTTAGACAATGATTTCTTTGCCTATTTTTTCTGGCCTACTGCATATCAGAAATTCTATTTTTAATATTCAGTTATAGATGATGTGACAAAGAAGCATGGTATGACAGAACTCTATGGACCTGGGTATTACACAACCCTGTACAAACACCACTCAAGGTGTACTGGACGTTGAGCAGGTGAATAACTTGTATTTAGTTTCACTGACAACCACAAGGATTATTGTGCTCAAAATTAAATACTGCTTAAGAGCTTTTCTCATTGCAGCTAAATACAAGTTAATATGACCAAAAAGCATCCACAGCATCCTGCTTTCCTCCTGATATGAGACTTTTTTACAGCAAAACTAAGTAAAACTGCTGCAATTTCACAGAAGTTTCACATGCTTAAAACTGGATTAATGTCACTGGGGAAAAAAATTCACAAAGCAAATAATTCACACAGTAATATTTGTATAACACCATTTTAGAAGCTTTTTCCTCCAAATGAAAGTGTGCCACTGCACAAACAGATTACTTCACATTTGGTTGGGTTGGAAGGGTCCTTAAAGCTCATGGAGTTGCAATACCCTGCCATGGGCAGGGATATCTCCCACTAGACCGGGATTCCATGAGGACCAGGGCTTGTGAGTGTGAGGCTGCTCCTCTTTGTCTATAAAAGGTCTCAATCCACTCAGTATTCCCAGGTGGGTGGTCTGGAGCAGACCTCCAGTATAAATCAGCAGTGAACCTGACTTACGTGGTGAATAAAACAGCCTCTTTTAAGCAGATCCACAAATCTTTTACTGTAGTTGATAATAGGAGCAGACACAGCGCAGAAGTCTGGCAGCTTTGGGTATCACTCCCTCATTAATGCATACTCCACTTTATCCAACTTTTCTTTTTTTAAATTTAAAAAAGTACAGGAGATTTTCACCTTACCCCTGGGTAAACAGGTCATTGTTTCTAACTGATTTGCAAAACTAATTCTGAATGCAACCATAAGCATCAAGAATATTTTATTTAGGCAGAGTTGAACTGCCTGATATGAGATAAGCTTGATGAAACAACTGACACAGAGAACAGCAACGTTATTTTGGTCAGTGGCATACGGAAACTGTCACGAGAATTAATCAGCCCAGGGTATTTATTGTAAGTGAGAACCATGCTGCATTCTTGTTTTCACACAGCTGCATTTGTATTCATTCATTTATTTCTGGAAGCAAGTTCCAGGCTAAAATCCCAGGTCAGGAAGAGGCTGAGCCTCTTCGAGCAACACGGACAGGAGGATCATAAAACCTGTCCTTGGGGACTCTGACCTGCCAGCACTGCCAGCCTTCACACCAGCTGTGAGAGTACAGGGACATAAGCCAAAAAAATCACTTGCAGAGCTCAGCTAAGTTGTTCACTGCATGCTAAACGCTCCTAACTCCTCTCCTCAGACTACCAGGAACACATGACATCAGCGGAAATGTAGAATTTGATGACAGAAAACACTTTCCATGTAATTTCAATCATGCTGCTAGTAAATGCATAAGACCCCCTGGTTATTCAAACTCATTTTTCTATTTTCAAACACTGAACAATTCAATTTGTTCCATTCAGCAAGGCAGAAACACTCCTCCTCCAGTCAAAGGACACCTCCACCCATGAGGATCCTTCAGAGGTCCCTTCTCAGCAGAGCAAGCCTCTCTGCCCAGCTCTGCTCCACATTTTCTCAGGAGTGACAAATACAAAACTGTATTGTTGGTAACGACTGAGTTTCCAGGGACAGCCACATAAGCCCAGTGTATTCAGGGACAAAAAGCAGCTGCAAAAACACTGACCTGTTACAGGAAGGGCAAAATGATTTGTTCCCGTAACAGAATTAGGCTCCATCCTACTTCCCAGCACCTTTAAGTAATGCAGGGCACATTTTTTTTCTTCCCTGTAAGAATGATCGATGTGTAATGTGGCCAGAAATGTTTTCTGCTGTTCTAACTGCATTTTCTTTCTTACCTCACACAACACTTTGTCCGGAAGGGATGGATAAATATTTGACATGGCATCATTCCCAATGCTCCCCCACAACCTGAAAGTTTTTAAAAGATTAAATCTTGTGTTTTCCTGTGTAATAATTAATGAAAAAGGGGGTTTTTTTCCTGCTTCTGTATTCACTGTATAATTACAAAACAAATTACGTAATTCCACAAACATAAAAATCCTCTGATGTTATTTTACTGGTTCTGCCAGCAAGGATTTGAATAAGAACAGGATCACAGCTAATGAAGTCAGCACTAAAACCCTCATATAATCTTTCTGAATACCCACAAACTTCCATATGGAATAAAAATAAATCATTTTTATGATTGCTTTCTGACACAGGAGAAATATAAAAGACACAGACTAAAAACATGAGAATTATGAAAATATGTGAAGTGTAGGATGTGACACTGGGATGGGAAGAAGCCAGTAAGAGATGAAAGCAGTGTAAAAATGTACCTTTGGGTTTATTAGTGACAAAGTTTGTACAGTGTACTTAAAACTAGTTACAAAACTCTGTGGTACTGAAATAAAGACTTAAAATTTGCTGTGCCTGCAATCTGTCACAGGCTAAACTTAAGACCAAAGATTTGCAGCTTTTTTCTCTTTGTTGGCCCATTAGTAACATACCAAAGAATAAAAATGTCTAAGGGAAAAAAAAAGAATTTTTCTTTAGGGAAATAATTCTATTGTAGTTCAATACAATGTATTTCCATGCTTTCAGTCAGAGAATCACAGAATGGTTTGGGTTGGAAGGGACCTTAAAGCTCATCTCATTCCAACCCCCCTGCCATGGGCAGGGACACCTTCCACTAGACCAGGCTGCTCTGAGCTCCATCCAAGCACCTGCAACCTGTAGAAGGAAATAGGAGCAATAGGAAGAGTCATGAGGAAGGTGAGGATGAGACACTCGCCAGACAGTGAAAGAGCATTCAGTCACCTCACGAGCTGCTAAACTTGGTTTATCATAGAATCATACAATCTCCTGAGTTGGAAAGGACCCATAAGGACCATTCAAGTCCAACTCTCAGCCCTGCACAGGATACCCCAACAATCCCACCCTGTGCCTGAGTGCCTTGTCCAAACACTTCTTGAGCTCTGCCAGGCTTGGGGCTGTGACCACTTCCCTGGGGAGCCTGTTCCAGTGCCCAACCACCCTCTGGGTGAAAACCTTTTCCTAATACCCAGCCTAAACCTCCCCTGACAACTTCAGGCCATTCCCTCAGGTCCTGTCACTGGTCACCAGAGAGCAGAGATCAGTGTCTGCCCTTCCTCTTCCCCTCATGAGGAAGCTGCAGACCCCGATGAGGTCTGACCTTGGTCTCCCCTTCTCCAGGCTGCACAGACCAAGTGACCTCAGCCACTCCTGGTATGGCTTCTCCTCCAGACCTTTCACCTTCTTCATAGCCTCCTTTGGACGCTCTCTTAATACTCTGTATCCTTCCTATTTTGCAGTGCCCAAAACCACACACAGGACTCAAAGTGAACTGGAGTTTCTGGAACAGACGACACCACGCTCAATTTTCCTGCTGGAGAGCCTAAGGCAGCAAAGCTCTGGGTTTCCCCAGCCCCAACTTTCCTTTCCTCCTTCCCCACACAAGCACAGAGGTCCTGTCACCTCTGGATAGGGGGATGGCTCAAAATCAGTAGTTAACATCAAATGTTCATACTGCTTTTACACACTTACCATTGCTCTTGTTAAGTCATCTGAGGACTACATTAGAAATTTCTTTCCTGAAATGGTTTTAGGCTTTACCCTGGAATTAACTGTCTCTATAAAAAAGGAAGCATTAAAAAAACATTTAACAGCTGGATACAACATCTGCCTTTCCTAGGTCATTAGTACTTAAGAACAGTTAATTTATGAGACTACAAGGTTACAGAGACTGACAAAATAAAAGAATCACACTTCTCTCTAATTTCAACCTTGTCTGTCAAGTGTCCCAGTTAAACAAATTGTCTTTTTTTCCCCTCATTTTTTAAATGGAAGTTATGCCAAAGGGAAAGAGCCATCAACTCTTCAATATTTCATTAGCTTTGTCACAATAACAGGCCATTTTTCTTTGACTCCAACTTACGGAGTTCTATGATTTTATATATTATTTTCATAGCTCAGATTTGTGCTTGCAAAGTTTAAAATATGAACCTGGAAGGTTAAAAAATAAATAAGAGAAGCACATGGCTTCTCCTCCAGACCTATATACACATGATCTCCTTCTTAGACACCAAAACTGAAGGCACTCTCAAGATTTCTTTGGGATACGGTAGGTATTTTCTGAGGATGTATGTGAAGCAGGCACCACTTAGTCCCATGCACTGGTTTCCTTGCTTTGAATACCTGGACTCTGATCACATAGTGGCACTCAGTCTTCATTACCAAAAATAACAAACCACCTGGCAATTCAGCAATGGTTTAGGAATATGAACTACTTTTTACTCATTAATAGACTTTCAATAGTCAGCATCCATTTTTCAATGAAACTTATCATCAAAAGCCATGAGTCTGTATAGAAAGGTGATGTGACTCCTGCTTTCAAAAGTAAAAATAAACATAATTCTATAAAGACTAAAAAACTGAGCGTGAAAAGTGCAATTTAACAACATAGCCAAAAAAATAATTATTTTGAAACAGTCCAATTATACACTCAATAGGGAAGCACTGGTTCCAATTTATAATGAAGCATCTCTGTTCTCAAGATCAGAATACTATACTACTGTTGAAATTCCTTCCCTGCCAAAAGTAAGAAATCCCAGGCTTTTCATTTCATGGTTTGAAATCTAAGTTTGAAAGTGGTTTGTATTTTTTTTTCCCCTAATCCAAGTTCTAATTACACTGATGTAGGCTGGTACCTTCTACAGGTATTTCCATTATCAGGGCTTGTTAAGAAAATATTCTTTCTTGGCATGCAGGTACCTCAGTATGAACAAAACCAAACTTTACAAAATCTGGCATCAAAAGTTACTTCTGGAGAGAGCAAAGGAGATCAAAACCTCATTTGCACACCCACACTCATCCAAATAGATAGTTTTGAAGAAGAAATGAAAGAAGAAGGGCATGAAGCATGTAATGGATAATTGGCTACAAATTAATGCTCAGGGGGATGCAGAGGCAGCAGGGACCCACACAGAGCCCCTCTTTGTTCCCTTCTCCATCCCATGACTCGTGTCCCTGGCTAAATGGCCGTGGGTGGGGAGAGCTTCCTCCTGCTCAGATTTCAGTGCAGAACTGGGACCTGCATCTGTTGTGAATTATGGCCCTAACTCACAGCTGATTTACCCGCACCCAGAGCAAAGCCTTGGCTGGCTCAGGCACTAACACCATCATCACACCAGCACTGCCAGAGCAGCGCAGCCCCCGTGGCACACCGATGGAGCTGGAGCCTCTCTCACATCTGTGTAACACTGCCCATGTCAGACAGCAGCTACACTCATAAATAAAGGCAGTCTGGGGGCTGCAGGAATACATCCTGGAAACAAAGCACAGCCTGCCCCCAAACACAGGGCATCCGGATCACACACCTGGGCTGCAACAAAACTCATCCATAACTTCAGCCAAGAAGTTTTGCTTCCATTCGTCTGCCCTCTGGCAGGCTCTGAAGAATCAGGCTTAGCTTCAGTGTCAGTCCTTCTCCCGAACCAGCTGCAACTCATCATGTGATAATCCCATCTTCAATTGCTAAATCTCTCCTTTTCAGTGCACATTTCCTTGTGTTAAGCCACTTACTTGCCTGTGGCTCCCTATTCTTTCAGACTTTTCCAAGACTCGCTCTTTTAATATCCTGTATATGGTTTTTCCACACACAAATAAATTGTTTCCATCACTCCCAACATTTTAAATAGACAAACACATACACGTGGCCCAAGATGCATGTTCTAACCCACATATTATACTGTAAGTCTGCCAAGTTCCATTTTTCAACCTCTGAAGCATGGGGGGGAAACTGTTAAATCAGGTGTTAAAAAGTTGTATATTCTCCTACAGTGAGAAGTTTCATGCCAAAATTCAACACAGGGTGCACAGAGTTTTACAGTTACGTTAACAAAGCTGTGAAAACAACTTTTTTCCTGGTGAAAATTGTGAATCACTGACTGTCTTCACATCCTCAAGGTTGATTTGTGTGAACCACAGCTAACAACAGTATCATACACAGTAATATAAATCACATCCTACATTAATATTTATAATATCACTATAAGCTACATAATTATGTAAGAATGAACACAGCAAAATCAGATAGACCGAGATTTATAAGGAAATTGAAAGAACTCAGAATTTCCATTAGAGCTCCAACTTCTTTATTTTACCTCTGTGTTCCTGCTTTTCTGTTCACATGCACCATGCTCTAATTTCAAATTCTTGCAATGCCCAAGTAGAATAGCAGAGACATGATGCAGTGAATAAGAAATACTGAGTTAAGTCATATGTGCAACTCAAACATATCAAGTTACATTTTTTAAGTTTCCAAATCCTTATTTCTGTTTTTATAATTTACACTGCATGGGGAAATTGTTTTAAAACCAAATCCAGATTTCAGAAGTATATTGATTTAGTATAATACTCAGTAAACTCTCTAGTATATTTAACTGGTGTGCTTGCATAAGTGGATATACACATGCAGAAAATGCCTTTAAATCAAGACTTTAATAACATTTTCCTAAAAATCACAGCAAATTTGATACTCTGCTATTTCATACAGCAGGTGTTATTCACGCTTCTCCTTTGGGAAGTAAGCAGAAATTAAAAAGTCTCCAGCAGTGTCACGGAGAGACCCTGATGAACTAACCCAGATACCCAGAGGCCAAGGTAATTCCACTGCGTTCCTGGAGAATCTGTAATGCTGCACCATCCACTACAGGCAGGAGCTCAACCACCACAACACTCAGCACCCTGACACAGATACCAAGGAAGGGAAACCCATTCTGCAATTTCTTCCGTATATTTAATGGACAGTTAAATTATCAACCTCCAATTCTATTTATCATTTGGCTATAAATGGCTACATTTGAAGTTATAATTCAATTCTATCAGTATTTCTCTTCAATAAAAATGAAAATCCCAAACCTAAAAGTCACTGTATTTTCAAACTTAGCTAGTGTGATGTAGGTGGTACACAGAGCAACACCATCAGGAGATTTGAGTGATACACAAACCACATTTCACACCTCCACAGAGCACCTTCACATGGCCATTGCTTGTGTATCCAAAAAAACCCCCACCTTTTTGTCTATTTTCATTTCAGAGAACTTGATTGTCTTCCACATTACACTTAGATTTAAAACATCCCACCCTGCCTATCCAAGGAAATACTGTGCCCTGAAGACTCCACTAAAACCACCCCAGCCCGACCTGTCAGGTGGCTGAAGGGGCTCACTGGAGAGGATTCCAGCTCCCAAGCTCTGCCAGACAGCAAGTACAGGCAGTTCATTTTACTAAAACTTAATGGAGTGTATGGCCCTGGGTGCTTAATACAAGCACTGTCAAGGCATCTAAGCAAAAAGTCTCAGCTGTCAGCGCTGACAAGTGCGCAGAATTATTTGTCACACTTGACTAGATAAGAGACCAGTCAAGTGGTGTATGCTGAGATTCCCATACATCTCCACACTCAGTCCCAGACTGCAGGCATGTGCTTCCCTCCAATTCGCTGCCAGCATAATGGAATCTTTCTACAGGGCAGTGTGGCTAAAATGTTATTCTTACACGTAACTACACAATCCTTCCTTTTGCTCAGTGTTTTACCTCTTAATTACGCAGCCTCCGGCTTCCCCTTCATATTTTCTGACAGAATGCAAGCCCCTGAAAAAATCTCCAGGTCATTAGCTAGCATAATTCATGACATCAGTATGTCATATTAACCAGCTAAAAAACTAACCTGATGCATCTGTTCCACAATATAAAAGCTTTCATTCGGATATTTCTTCTAACTCTATCAAAAAGACAATCATTTATTATCTTTCAGCACATGTGCACTCATTAACAAAGACCTCAAAAAGCTAATTCTTTCCTGGCTGGTGTTTACACACCAAAGTTCTCATTTTCCAGAGCACTGGATGTATGCAGTCTGCTTCTTAAGGGTATATAGGATCCTCCTACACACAGAAATGGGACCTTAAAATTCTACTATTCCTCCTAATAGAAGAGAAATCAATCTTTTTCACTTATTTACCCTGCAAAACCACATTAACACTGAACAGCTATAACCACAGAAGTGCAGATTCCACTATAAACTCATCAATTACCTGAAACTCAAATAAAAATTGTTCCAAATTATCAGTCAAAAACTACAAAACAAACTACTTTGGACAAAAGCCAGGCAGCTCTGTGTGATGCACAAGTGTTGATCTAGTCCTATTATCTATTATGCAACCTCAAATATATTTATTTAATTTCTAACTACTACTGTATTGCACTACCACAGACTTCACAACATCATTTTCTGTTCCATCAGCCTGCTGCAGCTTATCAAATCTAATATGAGAGTTATTTTGGACAAATATATTTTTATGCAATGATTCTTGGCAAGAAAGCACAGTAGAGATCAGGTTCTCAATAAAGGCCTCCTGATGTTAACATAATGCAATAGCAGCCTCACTAATTCACATCCAGCATCACTGCCCAATGAATTCCCATTCAGACATCTGGGGTTTTTCAAGAGCCTGCCAGAAAAACATAGGTAGGTCTGTATCCTCTGTGCTCCTGTTCAGTCCCTTTGCCTGCATGGTGTACTTATAAAATCAGCTCCATGGATGATGGAATTTCTCTTCTGTTTGTGTAACACCTTGTAAAAATAGGGGCCTACACTGGACTAAGCCAAGTACTCTTGATTTTCCCACTACCTAAAAATATTTAAGCTTTTATTATGAAAGCATATAATGTCAAGGAGTGTTTCATAGAATGCATATAGGTGGGCTGTACATCTATAATGATTAAGGATCACTGCAGTCAATTAACTGCCTGATATAGAAGATAATGAACTACCTAGAAATGTTATTAGTTTGCAGAATTTCTTCTTCAAATTGAAAGGGAGTAGGTTTAGATTAGATATTAGGAAAAAATGCTTTTTTTTGAGGGGGGTGAGGCCCTGGCACAGGATGCCCAGNGAAACTCAAATAAAAATTGTTCCAAATTATCAGTCAAAAACTACAAAACAAACTACTTTGGACAAAAGCCAGGCAGCTCTGTGTGATGCACAAGTGTTGATCTAGTCCTATTATCTATTATGCAACCTCAAATATATTTATTTAATTTCTAACTACTACTGTATTGCACTACCACAGACTTCACAACATCATTTTCTGTTCCATCAGCCTGCTGCAGCTTATCAAATCTAATATGAGAGTTATTTTGGACAAATATATTTTTATGCAATGATTCTTGGCAAGAAAGCACAGTAGAGATCAGGTTCTCAATAAAGGCCTCCTGATGTTAACATAATGCAATAGCAGCCTCACTAATTCACATCCAGCATCACTGCCCAATGAATTCCCATTCAGACATCTGGGGTTTTTCAAGAGCCTGCCAGAAAAACATAGGTAGGTCTGTATCCTCTGTGCTCCTGTTCAGTCCCTTTGCCTGCATGGTGTACGTATAAAATCAGCTCCATGGATGATGGAATTTCTCTTCTGTTTGTGTAACACCTTGTAAAAATAGGGGCCTACACTGGACTAAGCCAAGTACTCTTGATTTTCCCACTACCTAAAAATATTTAAGCTTTTATTATGAAAGCATATAATGTCAAGGAGTGTTTCATAGAATGCATATAGGTGGGCTGTACATCTATAATGATTAAGGATCACTGCAGTCAATTAACTGCCTGATATAGAAGATAATGAACTACCTAGAAATGTTATTAGTTTGCAGAATTTCTTCTTCAAATTGAAAGGGAGTAGGTTTAGATTAGATATTAGGAAAAAATGCTTTTTTTTGAGGGGGGTGAGGCCCTGGCACAGGATGCCCAGAGAAACTGTGGCTGCTCCATCCCCAGAAGCATCCAAGGCCAGGTTCGACAGGGCTTGGAGCAACCTGGGATAGTGGAAGGTGTACTAAGCTGTGGCATCACAAAATTAATATCATGAATTTGCAGAATTAAGGCCCAGGGAGCAGAAGGAGATAAAATTGGAAATTAATATGAGAAAATTAGAATGACTATGAGACAACAGTGCATACAGTAAAGGCAGATGCCTTCTAATCCACAGCTTTACAAGTGAAAAGCTAACCTACTTAATGGGTGCTCAAAGGACCTAAAAAAGCCAGCACAGACAGCATTAAATTTCATTAACTCACACTTTCAAAAAAGTTCTGTCACTATATAGGCAGCAAATCGTGTTTTGAATGCAGTTAATCAGCCATACAACGAGAACTGAGAGGGACAACCATCAAAATAAATACAAGTATTTCAAAAGCATTTCTTTATAATGCTGGTTTGGAAAAGGACCTATGCTTAAATTCTATTCACTGATAAGTGAACTCCTCCCTACCCAAGCATTTAAAAATGTTGTATCGCACTTCCTAAGGAGATATCATTAACTCAATATCAGAGACCAAGAAAGAAGATTACAACATCCTAATTACACAGATATGCATAACATCAAATGGGCCAAGATAATCACATAATTCAATAGAAAACTAAGAAGGTTAAACCACTAACACTTTAATCCAAACCAAAGTAACAAAATCAACATGAAGTTACAAATTACAAGATGTAATGTAAACAGAAACCACAGATTTTTGTCTTGTACAAACACAAGAGTCCAATGGCTGCATTATCCCACCCTAAAGCCTGACTCTGCTCAGCCCAGCACAGAAGGGAACAGAGCTCAGGACAAGTTTTCCTCAGCACTTACCTGCAAGGTCCCTCAGCAAACAGCACTAGGAAAGATATCAGTCTGAACTCCTCAGCATCCCACATCCTATCCCAAATCTCACAAATTCATAATTACTAGAGCATCAGGAGACAAGAGAACGGAGGAATGGCTTACCTGTAAAATGAGAAAGCAGTAACTAAAGCAAGTAATTTCTTCCACTTTTCAATATCCTAGTGATTTCTGAGCTTTAATCAGCCATTTCCTTGCCTACAATCTGCCATCCACCAAAAGACATGCTTTAGAAAGGAATTTTTAATACCCCGTGGGACCAAAGTGATACATTTTAGCCCATTTCTTCTTAATACATGTAATGATTTTAATCAAATTTGTTCAGAGGACAGAAGATTAGTTAAAGAAGAGAAGTAACTGGAACATTAAATTAAGGTATCATTGGGAATTAAAAATTTAATTTTCTGTTATTATCAATGGTATATTATGAATAAAGAACATAGAATATGCAATTAATATGCAACACAATATGAACAGCATTTGAGAAAAATGAATTAGATATGTAGGACAAAAAGAGATGAATTCTTAAACCAAATTCAATTTTCTTTACTCTGTTCAATCTTCCTATGGGCCTCTGTTTAAATATTTCCAGGCATGGGAAGAGTCACCACTAAATTCTGATGTATTTTAAAGGGATTAGGGCTCATGACAGGCAACTCAATATATTTCCTATACGAATCAAGGCATTACTTCTGTAAGCTTGTTCTTGAGTAGATAGCTGCTGCTCACACGGAGCTCCATAGAAAGGAGCAGGACAAAGACCAGCAGTTTGTAAGCCAAACAGGAGAACTGTACCATTAATTACAAAGTTAAAATATACCTAAAACATAACCTAAACTCCCAGGTTAAACTGTGTTATTCATGGTTACTAACCAATGCCCAAAATTACATTTTCCTAAGTCAATCCCTGTTCTTTGTACAGATATTTTGAGGGAGAAGAGAAGTAACGTCCTATCTGTAAGTAGTACCTTTCTCCTCTAGGTATCAACAAGGAGAAAAGGAAAAGCATCAGAAAGTAAGACAAATATGTCCCATGTTAAAGAATATCCATTTGATTTAAAGGCATTTGCATTTACACTTACTTGAAACTAGTTTTTCCTGATCAAGACAATTGAGACACTGACAATCTGCTTGATTTCAGCATTTCTTGTGTAACTCTAATATTGCTAAGGAGCTAATTAAGTTTTCCTTAGCTAAGGCTGATTACCACATAGGTTCTGAATTCACAGGTATTTGAAACTCTTCGGAAAATAAGCAGCCAGTATAGAGGTTCCTTTTATTGCCACTTGACTCCACTCAGGTGCAACAATGCATAAAACAAACCAAGTGCAGGTGTGTACACAGGCACATTCAGGGCTCTGTGGTGTCTGGGAGCCTGTTTTCCAATTCCTTAACCTTCCTTTTCCTATCCCATCAATTTTCCTCTTCCCCAGGCGACCAGATTCTTTAAGCACACTAGAGCTCAAACAAAAACTTTATACATGCAGTCCTGTTATGTATATTAAATACATATGGAAGGACAGAGACAGTCCACCAGTTCTGCAGATCTCGCAGGGCTGCAACAGGCAACTTTATGTGTGTGTTAAAGTTTAGAAAGTTTTGGGGTTTTTTTGGTTCAATAAGATAAACCAATGTTACTTGCATGCTTACCTGAAACCAGCAATTTTTTCATCAGTTTTTCTAAACACATTCATTTTATCCATCCAGTCTAATTGCATAAATTGACACTTATCTGCTAATTCCACATTGATCTATAGACATTTCATTCCTAACAACCCCTGTTTCATGCTTTTTCAAATACATCCCTCTTCATTTTTGACAACCAGCATTTTTAGAGGGCAACTGTGATCACTCACACTGACCTTGTACACTGCACAGGCCAAAGAATTTAACTCAGCAATTTCTGCACTGAGCCCACATGCATCTGGCTGAGCTAGATCACATCTCTTACAGTGATATACAACCTAGACTTAAATATTCCAACCAACAGCAAACTATAAATTGGTTAATTACTGTTTGGGATCTCTCTTGTTATAGCTGTGAACTTCAGATTCAAAAAAATAGTGAACTCGTTCCTTCCATATACTTAGTACATATAAGCTGAATTTCCATCTTATTCCTAAGGTTCAAATATTTGGTAAATCCTCTCAATTTCAAAAGACAATTATTCCTTCATGTCAGTTCTGAGGCCATATGATGGCCCCAGATCTTCTTCCATGCAAAAGGAAACTCAAAGAGACACAGCTATCAAAGAAGTTCTGGAAACTGGCTGATTTATCCACAAAAAAAATGACCTGCACCAAAAGCAACAAGTGTTGAATAACACCACTCAATGCCAAGTATACACTGGGAGATTATCCTTAGGAGTTCTGCTGCAGCTCAAAGATGAATAATTCCGTGCTTAAGCTTGTCAAGTCCCAACATTGCATCTCACACACCACTTTTGAATGATAACAAAGAAGATGTAATTTTAAGAGTCTTGTGAAGAGTTTTCATGAAGGGGGGGTTGTGAAGTACTTTTTTCAGAGATCAGCGACAGTATATGTGTTTTTTCCTTAAAAAAAGGAAAAAAAAACCACTGATACATTTGTAAAATTCCAAGTGCAAGGATTTGGGGTTGGTCTGAAGTTACAAAATCAGTTGTATGTTCTGAAATAAAACTACAGACACTGTACTTACGTCACATGAGCACACAGCTGGGACACCAAAGGTGCTTAAAGACCTATCAGTTTTTGGAACCAAGTGACACTGCCCTCATATAGTGAGAATTACTTACAGGGATCTGTTCATTAACTTCCAGTACAGCAGCTTTGGACAATTCCCTGTTTCATGGCTCTCAGGGAGAGCCACATCTCTCTGTAAATTCTCATCTTCTTCCTCACGGTCAGAGATGATCTAACCAAGCATGAGAGCAAGACGACAATACTTAAATCATATTACCAAAAACCTTTCTTGGATCAGAAAATCTAAGTTAACATTCAAAGGAAGTCCTTAACAAACAGGCAAAAGAATTGACCTGAAAATATGTCCTTTATTTTACTGCTGTTAGCCTAATGTCTTCTGATTCTTTCTTAATAAGGATGAATATACACTGCAGAGACATTTTCTTGAGGAAATTAGATGGCTCTGAAAACTTCAAAAGCAAATTTCAAGCCATAAAGCTTGTATTATTTTAAAGCATTTAGCTGTAATTTGCCTTTACCTTATCCCTTACTTCACTACTGCAATTATTTTAGATGATCAAGTTTAGGAGAAAAAAAAAAGCAGTACAGTAAAACTGAAAGCAAAAGGCAGCAAAATATTTTCAGTGATTTAAACTCTGCTTTTGAAATTCGTATTCACATATGGTTTGGTGAGCTAACAGGAGATCTGCACATTAGGAAGATTCTTCTAGGTGAAAAGGAAAAATAGGTATCTTTTGAGACATTTATTCACTGCTTAACTTTTTTAATTCTTTACTCCTGTAGAGAGCTATAAAGAAGCATGATGTGTTCAACTGATTAGACAAAGGTATCTGCTTACTCAGCCTAAATAGAGTTTAAAACTTTTGCTAAATCCAGCTCTTAGAACTCAAGGCCTGTCAGATAAAAAATACTGAATATATTATGGTTTGAGAATAAACCCATACATGAACACTATTTACTTTAAACTACTGAGAAGAGTATTAATTGGTGTTGCATTTGCAGTACAGGTGTGCTACTGGAATGCAAACAAGCACAGATTATGCACAACGAAGGACAGGCAGTGATTTTGAAATGTTAATTAGAAACATGAGGGATACAACAGTGTGGTGGAAAAGAATGAATGTGCTGATTGTGAGAAAAAGAGAAACCTGCTAGAGCAAAGCATCCAGAATAACACTTCCAGTGAAACCAGAACCATGCAGTTGGCAGAATCAAGGGTGTACATCCCCAGTGCCCACAGTTTGTGCAGAGTGCGGGGCACTGACCATCAGGCCACCTTTCTGCAGCACAGCACCCCCAGACTCGTCAGGTTCATCTCAGGCCAACTGCATCTCCCACAGAAACCTCCAAAGCTCTGTCATTGGAAAGCAACAGCTTCATTCAAATAAACTCTGCAACTCCCATTAAATTAGAACTGTAAGTTAATTAACACTCAGAGCAGTTATACCAGCACATTTGCTGTCTAGATTTTTGTGAAAGCCAAAAACCAACACCTTAATTTGAAATGTTTAAGATGCAAGAGATACTATTAAAAAAGTTTCCCTCTAACAGTTCACTTCTACTGGACTCCAAAGCCACAAGAGCTTTGACACAAAATTTTCACTTTTTCTACTCATATCTTCCGTGTACCTTCTATTGAGGTATCTTTTTCAAGCTTCAGTCAAACCATAAAACAAACAAAAATCAAGCCAAACAAAACTTAAGAGATAAATAATAAATGAACCTGATTCTAATGCAGATTACCACAAACTGTAACATCAATTTAATCCCCCTAATATTAATGAAATACAACCGAAAAACTGAGAAAAAACCTTCTGGCTGTATCTTCATATGGAGCTCTGTGCAAGGAGGAAGTTCAGATTGAATTGTTCAACACAGCACACTAATGCAATATTGCACCAACAAAGGGGGTTGTTCTGAAATAAAATCCTTACAATCAAACACACATTGAACTTTACTGATCCTTATATTTTAAGACATGGGAATCATGAATTTTGTTACATTATCAAATGAGGCTTACACACAGTTATTTCAAATAAAGTCAGCCTTTTAGAATTCAGAATTTAAGTTCCAAACACATCTAATTTTATCTAACTAATGGATCACAGAAGAGTAGTTACTAAACACATTAATGACATGAATTACATTTTAATACAGTCATGATAATTATAGGAGTCTTACATGCAAAACCAATGGACTATAAAGCTTCATTGTTTCCGTCTGTAATACTGAAATCGTATTTCTTTTCTAAATTAATCACCCCAGACTCACCTGTAAAGAAAATAAGGGGTTTTTTTCCTACAGGAACATGAAAAATACTCCTGTGTATACATATATGCCCTCCTCAATAAAGTCATCCATATTTCTAGGAGTTGTTTCTTGTTACTCAGGCACCAGTTTTCCTTACAAAGGAACAAGACAGTAACTTCATTTCACCAGTTTTCCATTAGAGAAGGAATGAAAAGGCACCATATGAAATCTGATCCAAATTTCCCATCTTTCACACGAGGGTTAAACCTACGTTTTGGGTAGGTTTTGCTGCAATACAGCAGCTGCAGATTTAGGCTGCAGCCTGGGAGTTACCAGCTGACAGTGCCTATCTGGACTGCTGAATGCCAGAGGGCTCTTTCAGCTTTCTGTCCCCACTGATGGTGCTACCGAGCCTGGTTTGCTTCCTCTTAAACAGGAGACACAAGGAGAAACCAACAGCCTCAGGAGTACACTGATACTCATCGTTCTCTGTATTTTGCTCAGATGCTAAAACTGTTTCATTAAGGTTGATTTGTTTCTGTGTGTTTTTGTTTCTTTTTAAACAAACATTATTAACAGATCATTGTCACGGGCACACGCACTTCAGGTAATTATGAAATCCTATTTTCAAGGAGGTAACAGTACTGCTAAGACAGCTTTGTAACACTTTGGTTTTAATTCCTTGAGCCAAGACTAATAACCCACTATTTTTAAAAGGCATATCTGATACTTTAACAGAGCAAAACCAATCTGACAGCATCCCATTCTTGTACACACACATGCACAGACTAACAGAGCACATCCCTCACCAGCTTGGGGCCCTGAACCACAGACACATTTCAAGCCAAGTTGTAGATACACCTTTTCTGACAAGCCAGAATTGTTTGTAGTAGGATCCCTGCTGCAGGTATGTGCACACCAATGTGAACAGAATGTCAATGGGGGATGGACTGTAACCCTATTCACACCAGACCATCTCTTCTCAAAGGAAAATACCAACAAGATCAGAAGGTACAAGAACATGTTTCTTAACACTCAAAAAAAAAATTATAATAAATCCTTAACAATAATAATAATAATGACAAAACACAACCAGTTTTCTGATGGAATTTTTATGTTTGGACTGAACTGTAGGCTCCAAGACTTCAGGGGTCCTTATGTAAAATGCAGATCTACTCTTGCAAGTTACTGTTCTCATAATTGTCCAATATGTCAGACACCAATAACCTGATCCTGGATTTTCAAATGTGTGTGAATGGAGAACAGTGGAGACTGTAACTCAATGGGACTTCTCAAAAAAATTATGTCAGACTTGGGAAGCATTGATTTGCTCAAATTCAAGCACGCTTTTCACCATGAACCTTGTACCAAGCTCCTCCTCAAAACAACAAAAGAACTGCTGCTTCTCAATCGGAATTTCAGAAGTAAAAAGAGAAGGTCTGTGGCTCTGCAAAACCATTACTGCTGATTCTGTAGGGAAGGCATTCACAAATTCTGAGAAAGGATTATAATAAAACAAATATTGCATGGATTAACAAGCATTCTACATTATGAAAAAAAAAAAAAAAAAGGAAACATTTGAAACACTCAAGAATTACTTCCTTTGCTTCAAATCCTAGACCACCGCTGTTATGACTCCATCAGGTACATTCATGTGGGCCAGGACAGAAAATCTCACACCACAAGTGGCTTCAATGGCTTAGTAAACCCCAATCTGCCATTAAATGAACACCAAGAACACAACACCATTTGACTGCTGTTTTAGCTCAGTGGTCATTTTGAACTTAGCATGTCATACTCTAACACAGGCAGCCCAGAAAACGTTCACAGGGCCTTTTCCACAGCAGGTAAAAAGACCTGATTTCCATTCCACAGAGTTTGCAACATAAATTGATCTCCACACCACAAGACACTGAAGACGATGCATCAAGGACAAATGTAAACTAAGCAACTTTAGAGTGTTTTATGTCATTACCTATTTTTCAGGTTAATACGAGATCTTTACACTGGTACATTACTGTGTCTGAGGCCACTGGAGTTATACTGCAGTTTCTTTACCAGATTGCATTATATTTCTTCACAGTTCCTATCTACTTTCAAATTTAAGCAAACCCCAGGGAACGCAGCCGTTCCATATTTTTGTTGATAGCTTTGCTGCTCTACCCCCATCTCTCTCAAGAGAGCTTGTTAGGTGTAATACCTCCAAGAAAAAGGTTTAAGCAACAGTTTGTTCCAAATCCTGAGAAAAGTAAAAATAATTTTAATTATGTTCTCATTTCCATGCCAAGCCGTCTTCTTTGCTATGACATCCAACTACATTCTGCACTGCAACAGATTCTGAGAAACAAATGAAAAAACATCCCTGGCTCCTTAAGCTAGGAAGGCAGTTTTATTTATCCAGCAGTAGGTATCTGAAATGCCTATCATAAAACTACTATAAAAACAGTTGAACAGATATTTCTTGGAGCAAAGAAAACCAAGAGAAAAATCTGCAGTATAGCTGGAAGACAAGTCTTCACAGCTGCATTTGTCAAGCTTCAGCTGATTCTGAATATATCCATTCAGTATAGGAAAAACCCAAATGAAAAACAACAGGAAAAAGAAAGACGTCAGGCTGCTTCTATTGGGTTGAAGGAACTAATATCACTATAAAAGCTATCAAACAAGGTGCTCTCAACTTCTTATTGCAAATGTATTCCTACAAACACTGCAGAACCACCAAACTATTCAAAACTAAAATGCAAAACACCACATCCCCTGTCAGCTGCTGTGTCTCTGCCAGAGGCTTCAGTTCTGCCCCAGCCTTTGTTTTATTCCTGCTCATGTCTCAACATGTACCTGTGAGACAGGTTTGTCTGTGTTATGAGGAAGACAAGTAATGGATAAATGAAGATGTGAGTATAGACATAGAAATTTTTTCTTAAAAAATTGAATTTAGGAGGTCCAAAAAGGAATGGAAGATGTTTACTGCTTTCACTGTAAAGGGGGGGTGGGGAAATACAGGGCATTTTGGTTTTTTGACACATTTGTAAATGAGGGAACGTGGAGAAATGTCAACTTACACTTAAAAATAAAAGTTCTACAGTGATTCACCAACAAAACTGTCTTTCACATGACGTAAATTGCGCTCATGAAATTGTATTTCCAAAATACAATCTATCATTTTCTGAGTGACAGTCACCACATAGCTGTTGACTAAAACAGTGACAGTTCTACCTAGGATAAAGGACAGTTATCCAAAAAAAGTCATTTTGCAAAAGTAACTGTTAATACACAGCTTGTAATAAATATTACTCGGTGAACTCACAACAAATCCAGAAGGTCTGCAGTGACAAAGTCCGTGACTCCCTGGGCAGTGTTTTAGGACATCAGGCATAGCTGATTTTGACAAAGGGCACAGGTGGACTTGGAGGAGCCAATGTGAAAACAATACACATACTTAACCCACAGAGAGAAGCTTCCTGAGAAGCTGGATCTGTCTGCCTTCAAACCCCTCAATCCTGTCTCTTAATGCTCTTAAACCTGAGGCTTCCCAGTTCCATTGTCTGCAAGCCTCACATACTAGACAGTCTCCTTGTTGAAGCCAAAACCTCTGTTACTTTAATTACAATAAATTTGTTCTGCAAGTGTTTTGTTTGGGGAGGAGAGCTGGGCTGATTTTTTCAATCAAAAATTGTTCCATTTCTTGGTAATAGCTTCAGCTCTTTGTGAAAGTAAAACCTTTGTAAAACATTTATCTCGGTGGAGATGAGCTCTCTTCCCGAACGCACTGAGACGCCTTGGAACACCGAAAGTGTTCATCCGAGGATGGTGAAACATTTTGCTTTGAGCAGTTCTGTATCCATGCATACAAACTGAATCTCCAGCAGGTAAGATTCATAATGTTGCTGAAATCCATCAGAGCCTTGTCAACCACATCACCAGGATAGGGATGGTTTATTCATAGAGGGAGGGTCATATTCTTTCTAAGAAAAATACTTTAAAAATCCTTGCAATTGACAGTGTGTTACATAAAGGGGTCTCTTAAGCTAACAGCTGGAACAGCTCGATTTCCTGATCGCTGATCAGTATTGTTGATCACATTTAAATGTCACTCCAGCCTAGCATTTGCACTTGATTCTGCTTCCATTAAAACAAATGTCAGAACTCCCAAGAAGATTATCTCCTTCATAGGCCTTAAGGCTATATGAAATACTCTTTTTGAACTCAGATGTGCTATCATTAGAACAGCAGAGTCTTAAAAAATTAAGTATACTGAGAATACCATGAGGATGCTAAATATTGCACCTCTGCAATATTTACAGCAGAGTGTGAAGCATCTATTTCAGATTCCATATTTTCTTTAATTTTTCAATAGTCATGTGAGAAATAACGATCTATACTTTGGCTAAAATTTTGGTTTTGTGCACTAGATATTTAGCAACTAACAAACAGTGATTATTCTCCCTTGTTTGAAACCAAAGGTTCCCTTCATGTGTCATACAAGAGAGTCATTAGCTCTAATTTGCACATATGGAACCACTCATGCCTTTCACTGTGCCAAGGCATGCAGCCTCTACAAAAATCACGAAATTATTGACCTGAGTGAAATAGTCACGGCAGGCCTTAAATTCAATGCTTCCTTAATTAGACTTCTGAATTTTCGTTGCACATTCCCAAAGCCTCTCCCATAGCAAACTAGACAGTTTCTTCAAGAAAAGGGCTTTATTTTGGGATATGGCAGCAAGGGCCACTTCCACCACTGCAGCTGAAAACATAAGTATAGGAAGGATTAATGCTGAGTACAAACTGAAACACAGCAGAAACACACAGGTCTGGCAGGCTGGAAAGAACCTCTCAATTGCAACACACTTCACAGCACAATCAGAAAGATTTTCTACAGGGGAATAATAAAAAGACAGTAAAATAATGTCCTTGTGGGCTTTGGAATTCCTGCTGTAAGCAGGGAAACACGTCAGCTCAGAGGGGTTGCACACAAAATCTTTTCTGATCAAACCCATTGAGTATTTCCAGTCCCTCCCATCTGTGCAGCGCACGGGCAGTGTCCCTCCCCTTCCAGCCAACACAAGCCTCTATTACAAACTCATGCTTGGAGCATTGGTCAGTTAACAAAAATAAAAATCCAAGAAAAGCCCAATCAAGGCTAATTTGCAACACTGTCTCACTATACAAACCCAGCTCTCCACCCACTGCTGGGAAAAAGAAAACTGCTCAAAATTCTCATCCTTTAAATTTACAGTATGCAGCCGTCGCTGGATTAGTTTACACCAGCTGCAAAAACTCATCATCTGCAACAAGAGATTCTTCTTGTGTTGGCACAGACCTTCTAAGAGTCTTCAGTCCTCACAGAAGACAAATATTTCACGTGCAGTTTTCTATGAGGCAAAGTACACAGCATTCCATGTCGATTTTTAATTTTAAGATAAATACTTTCACTTCCAGTTTGCTACAAGCAAAAATCACTAAAAGCATGAGCCTTTTACGAGTTTTGTAAAATAAACATGCTGGTCTAGAAAAACTGTTCTTTGTTTTACAGATGATTTTATAGTTCAGTGGCATTTCCATGGCCACTCATGCACTACTGCAGTCAGAAAAGATGAATTCATCCCTCTAAGGAATTAATGCAATATTGAAGGATTATGTTATGGTCTTCTAATTACTTTATGGCACCCTACAGAGAGAATCAACTTTGAACAGCAACACATTTCTGTTGATGAAAACATTGCTCCACTTATGTATCATTTTAGTACGGCATGTCAGGCTGTCACAGTCTACCTCCTGCATGCAAGTCAACCTTTTACAAATGTTAAAAATCGTAATTATTACACTTAATTCAGGAACACTAAGCCAAATTCTTCCCCAAAACAGTAGAAAATAAGGGAATACTCCAAACAACAGATGGTGGGGGATGGAAGGCTGTATTTGTTTCCTTTATATGAAGACATTGTGCAAAACATCACTCTGCTAGAGACTACTGTTGCTGGTGACAAGTTTGCACAACCTGTTTCTAGAGCTACAGAAGACTCACAGGAATTGTATTCAGCACTCATAAATTATAGCTATAATTCTGAAAGAAACCCAAGGACATACTTATCAAACAGAGCCAATACTATTAACACAACAGCAATTCATTGATTTTTCTTACAGTAATTCCAATCTATATGCAGGCATATGAACTTGGAAACCAATTCTGAATGGGATTTCAAACACTTTTGTTCTAGGAAATGTAAAACAAAAAACCCACCACCCCCAGCTGTAATTACCATTATTTGGTGCTTCAACAAATACTACAATTTCATAGAGAAAGTTCAAAATGCATTAGGTCCTGCTAATGCTTTTCTATGCTGAAAACATTCCCAAGATGCTCTTGCTAAAATAATGACCCCAGGAAATGCAGTCAAAGACACTTCCCTGCCTCGCCCCGCCCAAACAGACTGTGCAGAGATGATCACACCACATGCGTTTCAAGGCAGGTTTTGACCAAAAACTCAAGTTTCTAGGGTTCAGCACGTGAGCTTCGACCCCTGCCTTTGCTCTGCTGAGTTGGCAGCAATTGAACCATTTCACCATCAGGGTGCTCCATGGTATGTTTCCGTATGGTTTCAGTGATTTTCTGATGGCTAATCTCTCAGACTATCGTTAACACATTACAGCTAGAGGCAATCGTGAGAGAACAATCAATTAAGCACATGATTAGCAATCTTCTTTGCCCTGTCCAGCCCCCTCAAATTAAGTGGCTCAGGTTTGACCGTTGTGCCACAATGAAAACGAGTAAAACACATTTTACCTCATTATTCCTGTTTGAATAGCAAATTACCTAAAACCAACTCGTTCAGCCATGGCAATGAGGACCCGCAAATTGTTTGTTAGCATTGTCTTCTCCACATGTCCTTTCTGCTCTGAGTTCTATTACATCGCTTGCAATTTATAAAGCAACAACACGTAAACACTTCCTCGGCCTTTGCAGCACTGCTTTTCTCCTAAGTGCATGCCCCATTTAGATGTGAAACGCTACAGACTTCCATTTAGATTTACCTCAAAACATGCATTGAAAGAGGGATTTTTGGCTGTTTGTCAGACTGCAAAATCTGTGTGCATCATTACTGAAGAATCCCTTCAGAAATACAAAACCGTAACAAACCAATTCCTTCTATACTGTGTGAGTTTATTTGTTGAAGTTAGTGGAAAGTAGTAATCTCTTGTCCTATTACTATTTGCAGGTTACTCTTCCTGGACATGACAGGATGCAGCAAGGACAAAAATTACGTTAAATGTAGCACTAGGGCTGTCTTCAAAAACCTTCAACTCCTATTTAAAGGATCACAGGTATTTCTCTGGATGTTAATGAAGTTTCTTTCCCAGCAGTTTTAGTAAAACACTTTATTTTTGATTGCAATCTCAAAAACTGAAGCTCATGGAAAAATAAACTAAGCCAGTTTTGTTAGATGTGATTGCAGTTTAGATACGTCGTATCTAAACCGTCTCAACTATTTCTTATAATGACATTTCAACAGATATCCAATCTTACGGTAGCACTTTTGCATTAAAAGCGGTAGACTGATATTGCTCATTAAGTTCACTTACACAGCCAGCAAATACATAAGAAAAACAACTTACCTTTTGGTCTGCTTACAAGCAGCAAAATGCACTATAACCATCTAACATACAGTGAAAGAGTGAGAAATTATAAATATGGAAGAAAAGAACACTATCAACTTAGATGTACATATTCTTTAGAAACAAATAAAACCACATAGCTATTCATATTTTATGTGGCTACTACCACGGCACACATTTTGCAAAGTAATTACCATAATGTACAAAGACTTCTATAGGAGAAACTATGAAATAAATCTGGTTTTTAGTGCTATTCTCAAGCGTGGATTGTATTATGCAGCTTCCATACACACTCATAAGGTAATTGGTAAGAACTTCCAGCATTTCATCCTTCACAGGCACTGAAAAGTCAATGTTATTTAACTGTTGCACAAATGTTAATAAAAAGTCATAATCCAGGGAGCTTACCCCAGGTCAACAGAAGGAATCCAAGAACCAAAGTTATTTCCAAAGTCCAGACAAGAGATCTGAAAGAGAGAATAACAAAGAGTTTGTGACAAAGCTGACACAGAGTCCTCTGAAAGGAGCAAAATCAATTGTGACATTTTTCATTTATTTGTAAATGCCTCTTTGGCAGTATGCTCACTCCAAACGACAGCTGACTCTTATAGAATAGGGGAGGTGATGGTAAAATAGAGGAATCCTGACAGTTGCTTTAATGAGATTCTGCATTAGGATCACTCCACCACTTTCCCTCAACAAGGAGTGTGCCCTTCACTTTCAATCTTATATCCTCCAATTTGGAAAGCATTAACCCTATGAAAAACTCAACTCAGCCTCCTCTAATCACCATCACAGCTCTTCTTTCCACCTCCTTCACCATCTCACTGACATTTATGTATGGAGTCCACTCACAATTTAAAATACGTATAAGTAGCATAGAGCAAATTAAACTTCAACCTGATAGCATTACTTTAATCAAAGTCTAGTTGCAGTGTGTGTGCTGAGAGGACAAGAATCTTGAAACAGACCTTGGTTGATATTAGGAGTGCAAACACACAGAGCTTTCCTTCCAGCTCTAGGAATTACAGCTGCTGGAAGCATTCATTGCAGGAACCTCTGATGCTCACATTTTCTTTATTACAAAAATAAATAGGGAAATGTGTAACATGACAGGGAACTTGCCTTGCAAATATTGAGAGAATAATCATTCTGGGAACAGAAGCAGACAAGGAATTTCAATAACTGTAACAACAGGGAACATGATACCAAGTATTTCAGGAAGAGGCCACTGGCTTGAGATCCAGTGCTTGAGTGCACTTAGGCTGACATAACTCTTATCTGACATATTCCATTCTTACATTTTCCAACAATAACACATTTTTTGTTGCTCAAACTTGTTTTCTAGTGCTATATCACATATCTTTCAATTAAACTAGATGACAGCACTGAATGTATCATGGTAGCCTCAGGCTGCACTGAAATTAGTATTTTATCCTCTGTTAACATCAGTAAATCATTTGTATTACGATGGTAAGGTTTTGTAAGGAAGACACAAACACACACAAAAACCACCTCTCAGTGGCATTGCTACAAGAAGCCTGAATCCCAGCTCTTTTGCATGCTCTAGCATCTTCTGAGAGATGAAGCTGGTGAAGGCACAAGAGCACAAGTCCTTTGAAGAGCAGCTGAAGGAGTTGAGGCTGTTCAGCTTGGAGAAAAGGAATCTCATCACTCTCTACAACCACCTGAAAGGAAGCTGGGGCCAAGTGGGATTGGTCTCCCAAGTAACAAGCAAAAGGACAAGAGGAAACTGCCACAAGCTGTGCCAGGGCAAGTTTTAGACTGCCTATTAGGACAAATCTCTTCACTGAAAGGTGTGTCACACACACCATGGCACAGGTAACCAGGGAAGTGGCTGAATCCCCATGCCCAGAGGTATGTACAAATGTGGCACTGGGGGACAAGGGCTGGTGGAGGACTGGGAAGTGCTGGGTTAATGGCTGACTCGATCTGATTCTAGGCAAACAAGGCTTGATTTGAAATAACTAAAACATCTGCAGTCATACTGGTCAGAAAACAATTCCATCTGACCTCTGGATGAAAGCTGGCTAGTAAGTCATGTTTGGGAAGTTTGCAATTAATTACTCTGTACCACAATCTGCTAGACAATATACAATAAATACTGAATAAAGATGATTTATTTATTGAAAGAAGAGAGATGGGTGAGGTGATCTTCACGAGTTACAGAGCAGTTTGCCTGACAGCCTTCACTGAACCAGGGGAGTACTCCACGGCTCAGCAAAAGTTCTGTTTTTCATTGGATTAATTTGTTAAAAGAAACCACACAGAAATGAGGCAGACTAAAGGCTTAACTTTGGAACCTTTTACAGAATCCTTCCTGGTGTATAAGATCTTTAAGAGCCTTAATTGATAGAGTCAAGGATTTGTGATTCATGTTCAGTATCAGCATTTTTTTCTCCGAGATTCACTCTTTGCTGAAACTATTTTGAATTAGCGTAACAAAGCCCAGCACAACGTTAAATCACTTCCCAAGCATATCAATCTGAGTTAACAAAGAAGAAAAACTAGAGTACACTTCAAAATAAATTCTCTGGAAGNGCAAAAGTTCTGTTTTTCATTGGATTAATTTGTTAAAAGAAACCACACAGAAATTTAGAGTATTGTGGAGCTTTCTATAGGAAACCTTTTTGGCACCTTCAATTTGAGGAGGCAGACTAAAGGCTTAACTTTGGAACCTTTTACAGAATCCTTCCTGGTGTATAAGATCTTTAAGAGCCTTAATTGATAGAGTCAAGGATTTGTGATTCATGTTCAGTATCAGCATTTTTTTCTCCGAGATTCACTCTTTGCTGAAACTATTTTGAATTAGCGTAACAAAGCCCAGCACAACGTTAAATCACTTCCCAAGCATATCAATCTGAGTTAACAAAGAAGAAAAACTAGAGTACACTTCAAAATAAATTCTCTGGAAGTTTTTTTCTGATTGATATCAAATTTCCTAAGTTAAATGACCCGTCATGTCTCATTCCTAGAAATACACAGTTACTCCTAGCAACCTTTCCCACTTGGATGGAAAGCAGAAAAGGCCAGATTCTGGCCTCTGCTCTGGTAAGGGAGCACCAATGAAAAATAATGAAGTCAGCATGCATTTGGAAAAAAAATTACTATTTAGCTCCAAGGAAGCTTTATAATTCAGACAGGTGATCCGGATGCCCAGCAGAGCAATAATGACTAACATCACATACTAGAGGGAGTATAAATTTTAATGATATCACTCATAAAACCCACATTTTAGAGGTTACAAAATAGAAACAAGCTTACAAAGAAAACACATAAATCATTCAAGGTGTCAGGTTCCTACTCCTTAGCTATTTTAAGAACTAGCAACCTGTCCATTGCTAAATAAACTGGAATATGCTGTACTCATTTATGCAGGACTGAAAAGGGACTGTACACTAGAGTTCAGCAACCATTCACCACTACAGACTCTATTCTTAACAACACAATAGCAATAGCCATTTGTAACTTCACTGATTTATTCATTACTCGACAAAATTAAACAAAACCCCTTGACCAAATTCACTTACATCTAGACAAGATCACAACACACAATTAGCACCATAATTACATGGACTTCTAATCCAGAGACACTAATGCACTTCACTATTTGCTCACACACACTTCATTGTAGGCCCTTAAATATGGGGCATTAATGGAGGATTAATGGGGCATTTCCATCAACAGACCAGATCACTTTCATCCCATGCAGATGAAAGAGAAACAGAGGCTTATACTATCATTTTTAATTACTGTAATTAGTCTGCAATTACAACTGCATCTATTGTTGTCTTTATACACACACTATCAACACAGAACAATCTAAATGGCTGGTCAGTGAAATGGTGACTCAGGGCCAATAAACCACTGTAAAGAGTGAACTTTGACAGACCTGTCATTCAAATCCACAAATCACCTTCTGAGCTGGATTTTACAGAAATGACGTGTAGTTTGGCACTTTGGTCATTTCTCTTAGTCACAGAAGCTGGCACCTCTATTTCACTGCAAGAGACTTCCATCTCTACTACACAAACATACTCTGGGCTCCCTTCTGGGAGCAGCACCCCAAGGGCCAGGCTCACCACAAAAAAGCTTCCACTGAACAAGGCTTTCTGCATTCCATCTCAGCAATCAGGCCTTCAGGATTTAGTTTTCAGAGCTCACTCTGTTTTAACATTATTTTTTTTTCTTAATATCCTTTTATCTTTGAGCTGTTTAATGGATAACTTAATACTGATTTATTCTTTTTTTTTTAGAAGTAGACACACATTCAAAGACACTTGGACAAGGTCATTTTGCCTTGCTGCAAAGTCCAGCAAGATTATCAGTAAAAGCCTTATCCAAAATCCTCCCATGTCAAACAGAATATTTCTACTGGCTGGATTTAATGCTGAATGCAGATTTGGGATCTAGTCTCAATCCAAATGGGAGGGCAGCAATCAACCACACAACTACAGAGCTCTCCCTGGCAACACCTGTGGGATTTCAAACTGCAACCTTGCACTTGACATTTCTGCATCCAATTACCACTTATCAGAGGCCACCAATCTCTTAAACTTTAATGGTTAAAGAAAACTCAGTGTTTGGTTTACAAAGGCAATAAACACCTTAATGCTTTCAGTAAGCTGTTTGCCTTATGCTGTGTTTTTAGTTCTGGAATCTTTTCCTGTAGCTCTGGAGGAACTTGATTTAAGTAAACTGCTAACCTATCATTTTTCCAGTCTTTGTTTTCTCTAGGAAATTATTTAAGAAGAAAACCCTCAAACAGTGATCTCAGCATTCATAGAGCAGTGAACTTCAGATACAGTAATTACATAGCTGTGAGCTATGACGACTTTCCCATGGGGGAGAAATGACCTGGTAATTCAAGAATGACAAAGTCAAAAGTAAGGTAAGCTGGGGGAGGGAAAGGATTTCCCCCTAGGATGAGATAAATATAATTTCTCACAGCAGTGTATATGTCTCTTAAGCCTCAGGTGGTTTTAAGTTAATGAGATTAGTTCCAGCAGGCAGTGAAATCCCAGGATATGGGATTTATATTTCAGCAGTTTTCACTTCATCCAGCAAGCACGATGGAGTCAATCTTTGTGTCATTTTGTTATTGTCCTGGTTTGGGTCTTGTTCTCAGGCTTGAACCTGGCTAAAGCACCTCATAACTTTGACTTAAAAGCTTAAGCATCATGTAAAGAGTGTGTTTAAATGTTTAAAAGGGAGGAGAAAGGCACCAGGCTTAATCTGTAGAAAAGGACTTTTTTGTTTAACTTTTCAAATGTGTTTTTATTCAATGGAATTTGTTCTTGTACTGTAACTAAACCAAGGTCACATGCACTTTTATCCTGAACACACAAAAAGCCCCCAGAATGCACTGCTGTAAGAAACACTGCCTTTAAAATATGTACACCCTAAAAAGATGGACATAACAGGTTTGGATGACTGGCTAGCTTGGTGTTCTACCTGCTCAAGGATTGCCAGCTTGGTAATAACCAAAATGAGCTCCTATCCAGTGACCACCCACTGGATGTACAAGCTGCAGTTCCACTCCAGTCCCCACATCTGCTCACACAAGAAAACCTTCGCTCCTTTATGCCACTATAAGAGCTGTAAAACAGAATGCTTTTAGAAGATTAAAAAAAAATAAACAGGGAAAAACGGAGGTTCTGATGATAACACTGATTTCCACACACTAAGAATTCTTCCACACTCAGCCCAATTTTGACTTACAATCACTGAATATGAATAACTACTAATTTAGCAATTGTTTTACACTCTAGATACTATTTTTAGCTGGGAATTTAAATTTAACCTTGTTGACATCACCACTGTAAAGAAAATGCAGAAAAATCTAGTGTTGCCAACAGGCTTTAGGAAGCTCTTTCCCATCCAACAGGGGAATGACCTTTATTCCTCTCATGAAAATATGCAGACATCACATCAAGAAAATGCACATATTAGTCCCAGGCTTATATCCAAGACAGTCTGATTAAACTTCATATCCAGAAAGCACACAGAGGAATTATTTTTATTAGGGTAATTTAACCTCAAAATACAATATAAACTCTATTAAAAAGACTTTTCTAGAATGCCAAAGTCCATTACAGTGCAAGCTGTGTTTATTTAAGTTTTAACTTACAAACCTGACTTTAATACAGGCAAATCACACCCAGACATCACTGTTTGAACTTTTTTGCTGGTTTATTTATTTACTTCTACTCACAAATCTGCCTTCCCATTCTGTGTCAAAGCACTACCACATTATCTTTACTCTTCATCCTGTCCAGAGATGTCCTTCCTACTTCAGGCTTTAGCACTTCATTAACCAGGTGCTCTCAGTTACATATGAGAAGTGACATACGAAGAAAAGTTCAACCATCTCTTTGCCAGAAGAAAGAGTGAGTTCCATCATAGCTCAGAGTGAGAAGTGGCAAAAACTAAACCTGTTCAAAATTCAGAGATTCATTTCCTTTTTTTCTGGAAGAACCTCAGCTGGTACAAACATGTATCATGTCACTGAAGAGAATCAACATCAGCAAATGAATCTGAGGACAAGAGGCCAAAGTCTGACCACGAACTGGTTTCTGGCACAAATCAAAACTCTGGAACCTGATATGCTGGATAAACACCCAAGCAGCCAGTATCCACCACTACTTGGGCTCACTGTAACTTGGAAAAATGCAGCTGTACAGGGATGTACTATCACATACAAGTAAGATAAAAATGCATTTGCCTGTAAGACACACAAATGTTTGCTTACCTGCAAAGTAAATACACATTTGCTGTGAATTTAAACCCAATGAGAATTTCCACACATGCACAGATCAAAGCATGCAGTTTTCAATAAAATATAACATGCAAATATGAATTCCAGCAACATGAAAATGAACTACCAGGATAATTACTCTGGAAGTACTGCAATTATGAGTGTCATCAGAATGCACTATGCTTTGTGTTGGCAAGAGAATTATTTTGTAATGGGTCAGAGAACTCCTTTCCACACACTTCAATAATCAGCACACAAGCTTCAAAGGGGGTATCTATTTTAAATCTCTGCCATCATTTCACTATCAGCTTCTGAAAGAAGCAGGCCTACTAGAAAAATACTTCTCAAAGTATGAAAACCAGGTGCATTACCTTAAAATGTTTTCAGAAGAAAACAAAATGCAATGCTCTGCAAGGATTTACATTTCTTTTAAGGTCAGGAAGGTCAATTAAAATGAAGGATTTTGATTTCTTGCACAATTACAAATCAAGCCTCATACATAAATACCTGCCACAGAAAAAAGACTTTAAAAGAAGTGTTCATTATCACATGTACAATATTCTAGAGGATTTTTGCAGGAAAAAAAGTGCAGCTTTGTCATTCTATTCTAAATAGTTAATGTGTGTTCAAGTGGCCTTAATCTACTCTGTCTAGCTCTTTAAAAAGGAAAAGTCTAAATGCTTGCTTTAACCTTACCTTTCTCTTGGTCAGCTCCACTTTTTCTATGTGCAATTTCATTGCTAAAAGAATCATTGCACAGAAGTTCCCTTATAGAGCCTATTATCAGCATTTGGCTGGAGACAGCCCAAAAGCATTAAGCTTCCTGAAAAGCAAAATGAGAGAGTCAAGCTCTAGCTTTTCAAAAAAAGCAAGGAAAAATGGCCTGATTTTGAGAACAGCTTGCTGCACCTCTCTTAGCTGACAAAGAACTGCAATTTTACAACTGCATGTCACAGGCTTTGGAAGCTCTCTCCTCCACCCAGAGAGCCATGCATCCAAAGAGCTGGTTGTATTTACATAAGCACAAAGTTGTGCCCTGACATTTCATTCCTGTGGAGCAGATGCAGAACAGAGCATCTAAACCAGCACTGCTGCTGTAAATAGAAGAAAGGGACAACTCATCCAGTTCTGTCCCAGAAGGTGTGGAGAGAAACTCCTGCCTACCTGTGTACAGGTATCTGTCTTTATGCTTTCTTTCTTCATCTCACCTATATATGTTTATCTCTTAATGTCTGCAACATTAAAATAAAACTTTTACTATAAAAAATTGAGTGTTTTACTAAAAAAGGGGAGGAATTTAATCTCCACTACACTGCTCTAAAAATGGTGGAAAGGGCATGTATACTTACAGAAATGACACACAGACAATTTTGTGCAGAAACAGAAAATAGCCTTAATGTAAGTGGGGAAAATATCACAGAGTTCAGGGAGGAAATTCCACTTTGAACATGAGTATAATCCAAGAACTGCAGCTCTGTCTGGCCTGGGACAGAGCACACCCTGTCAGAGTCTGGTAAGTCTGAGTGATCTGAGGGATGCTAGAGAATGGCAATACTAAAGCTGCTCAATTTTGCTTGCATCACAAATATCCCATAGCAAGGCTACTTTTGAAGAAGGAGGAGAAAAAAAAAAAACACCAAAAAAACAAGGCAATAAAAAAAATCAAGCTTGAAGTCTTCTGCTCCTGGAAGTTTTTGCTCCTAAGTCCAGAGGTCTGCCTGCCAGAGGTGCCTGGACACATCAGGAAAGAATCAGCTTCCTTCTGCTGCAATAATGCAACAGATTACCCTAATGCATGGATGGAACCTTGTCTGGGAGAGGAGAAAGCTGCTGGCATCAGCCTGATGTATATGAAAGCAGACAGGCTACAAAGTTTGAGGAAGTACAAAAACTTTATGAGATAGTTTTGTGATTAAAAAGGAGATAATGAAATGGACAGAAGTTGTCAAAAAAATATTTCATTTTGCTTTGCTCACTGAAATAAGGATTGATTGATACACTCCCAGTTTCATTGCACTAAGCATTAGATTAGGGCTATTGAGCTAACTCACGATGATGCATTGCATGACAGCCGAGAAAAATTAAACAGTTCAAGCTGGGATCTTGTCAGATCTCAGAAGGCTGCCAGGACGTGAGTGATCTAATAGGGAACTTGCACCGAGAGCTGGGAAATACAGCTGGGAATTCAGCTCCTGTTCCCACTGAGAGCATGCTCAGCAAACCTGGTTCTGGAGGCTGAGACTTCACCCAGGCTTCTGACCAAGGTGATCCTTAAACACCACAGGCACCTTTTGCAAGTTAATCCTCTCTCAACACAGAACAGCTCCAGCTTACACAGCTCACACAGACAGGAACAGAACCAAATGCTTTTGTGGAGTCCTTGAGTGGAGTTACTCAAGTAATTTTATTATTTTGATGACAGGTAAGACCTTTCTGGTTAAAAACAGTTACAAAGAGTGCTCCATCAATCCCCCAACAAGAAATGTCCTTCGCTTTCCACACCAGCCAGAAGCACTGCAGTCTTTCCTGCACAGCAACCACCAAGTGGCTGAAAAACAATTACCCACAGCCAAGATTTCTGAATCACCAGACCACAAAATCTCCCTAGAACCGCTGTGTACACTCAGCATATCAGGATGTTGCAAATCCTTCATTAAAAGGACCACAGAACCACATGAAAACCTAGGGCAGGAGTTTCCACACACTAACGATACATTGCAGTTGTTGAAGGATGGTCTATCTTAAATAAGTGACAGTGTGCCAATGCTCTGCAAATGTTGCAGCAAGGTTTACCCTGTAATATTAAGATGATTGTGCAGATTGTATTGGAGGAAATTAAGTGCTGCTACAGTTCACTAATGGTTTTCACACCTTGGATTCCAGTAATGTGCCTTGGTTATTCCGCAGGACACAGCTTACATTAAGTCTTGCGTACTCGCTTGCAATAGGTCCACAATCCTTAAACCTCAAAAATGGGCACCATAATCTTTTAACACTATTACATAAAAATTATCACATGAACATCAGCAAGAGTGCTCCAGAACAAACTCAGGCAAGTTCTGCTTTTTCCTATTTTCAATTCCTTCACCAACCTCACTGGACTGTGAGTTTTCGTGTCACACTGACTTCATCACTGCCACAGAGCATAGCACAAATGTCCCAGTTCACTACAGTGGAAAAAATTTCTGTGCCCAGTCTTAAGCAAACAAGCAGGGAACATGACTTATTTTTGATATGAAGAGATTGATAACCTTTCAAAACTGTACCTGATGTTTCCCTGATCTTCACTTCCCACAAGAGAGGTAGAAAATCCTCATCTGCAAATTACTAAAAATAATCAGTTGGAAGATTTGACCTTGGATAAAGCAATGTTAAATTGGCCAGCAAATTTTTTGGAGGCATCACTGTTATTAACTTGCAATTTTTTCATTTCAATCTGCCAGTGATGCTTGGCAGGTTATAATTTTTCATTTTCTCACTTGGCTGACGCTCACTCAAGTAGAGATTATGGAGATAGTGGTGGAGAATTTTGACAAAGATTTTTCCCCTTTCACTCTATCATATCAGTATTCAAACACAAATTGTCCCTATGAGGTGGGTTACCTCTATCCTGTCAGTATTCCAATGGCAGGAACAGTTCTTATCTCATTTGGAACTCACAGGCTCTCCAGTGCATTAATGGGGACAGCTGGACAACTGCTACCTGTTCAGTGCATTCCCATCAGGAATGATGTGGCCCAACTGCACTTCTGTTTTATTAGTTAATATACACTAGAAATTTAAAATCTTAGTGAATTAGTATTTTCTCTTGAGATCACCACTCCCACTCCTTCCTCTAATATCATTTTTTTCCATGAAATTACAATCTCCCTTTCTACTAAAGGAGAGTATTCCCCACTCATGACAAAGTTTCTTAACCTCCACATCACCTTCCCACTCTCTCATTTCCTTGCCACTGATTTAATGCATAAAAACTGTAATAAACAGCTCCTCCCAGTGATCATCCTGGAAAAACACTTCCTATTTCTTAAATGCTTGTGGGTTGTTTTTTTTCTTTCCTTTTTCATTCCAAATATCCTCTGATCACGAGGAAAACGTCCAGAACACAAATATCTGACTGAACATAAAGAGATCCAAAAATGCGCTTTCAATTAAGTTGTTCTGCCTGTGGTGGTGAACCAAACGCATTCTCCTGCCAGAAGATCTATTTTGTGACAATTTTCTGACTAAAAATACCTGTCCCCCCAGCAACTCTGATCCAGGAATTGGCCATGACATGCTGTGAATATTTGCAGTTCTTTTCTCATTATCAGAAAAGATGCTTCTCTAACTACTCTCCTAGTTAGAGTTTGTGCAAGAAGGAAACTGCGAGGTGAAGTCAAACAACACATTAAAGGCTGTACACCAGAAGCATCAGTCACCACATAAGGCATCATCATCCATCAGAAACCACAGTTCACATGAAAATGGAGACACTATGAGGTTTTTACTACAGGATACAGCCCAAAGGGTATTAAAACAATCTGACAAAACATGCCATTCCCTTCCTAATTATCCATTTTTAGCCTTCCTACTCAAGCCATGCATATTCAGTACAAAGAAGCATTGGCCTGTGCCATCGGCGACCTGAGTGCACGGAGAAACAGCTTCACATTTATTTATCTTGCCTTTGTCTTTTTTAACTGTATTTTCAAGTATTTATTATCCTAGCAACTGTATCAAGAATGAAATACATGGCAAGACTGCCATTGAAAATAAGCTTCACCATTCATTCAGAGAGATTAAAATTTTGGCTGATAAGTAGAGTGACATAGTAAGGTTTCTAAAGTCATGCGACTGTACAAAATTATAACTCAGATCTAATTCACTGCATTTTATTGCATTTTCTGAAACATCTTTAGAAAGACAGCATAACATCAGTCATAGGCAGGGAAGTAAAAGCACAATTGAGAAAAGTAGCCTTGGCCAAGGCCATTCAGGGGAACAGTGGCTGTATTTGAATAGTGACCAAGTCTTCAAAATCCTTGTGTTTAGGTATTCATATTCTAGACATTTTCCTTGTGAACAGAAAATATTTACATAAAAATTATCAAAGAAAAAAAAATTAAAAGAAAAAAAACAACTTCCATTCTTAAAGTGAGACATTTTCCCTTCAGTCGTTACTACATTTCCTGCAACCACACAGTCCAGAGAACACCAGATAATGTTCAGGAGCTCCCCAAGAGCCTATTTTCCCAGCTTTGACAGAGCTCCCAATTTTGTGTTTCCTGGCTTACAACCCATGGAAAGTCACTTTTAACATCTGCTGCTCCATTAACACATCCAGCAACACCATGAAATCAGCAGAGAGCACAGGGAACTCCATCCTCAGGGCATCCAGCAGCCTCCTGGGAAGCTGCAGCAGGTACGGAATACGGCTGCACAGCATCGATCCTGCTTCACTTCATGGAGATGCAATGCTAGTTTGACCATATAGAGTCTGCAGAACTACGTAACTTCCACTCAGATAAAATTCTGATCCTAATAAAACATTTTTTTTCTCAATGAACTTGGAACTAGGTTGGAGAATCTATATTTCAGTAATATATAAACACACTATGATAAGCTACTTTTTAAGCAGGGTTATTTGGGGCTTGGGTTTTACATTTTTTCACTCACCTCTCAAACTGGACTTGTTCCATAAGCTGATTAGCACTAATTTAGCTGTTTTAGTGACCACTCGTGCCAGTCAAAGCATATCATGTGATGGAGGGACAACGCAAAACAAAAAAGGACACAACTGAGTTGTATTAGTCAAGACTGCATTACTCAACAAAACAGTGCAAAACACTCAAGTCTCTCCATGCATTTCTTTCCACCAAATTAATTATCTTAAAATTACCAAATTTGCATCAAGTCTGACTTCAGGTCCACTGAAGTCCAACAACTGACACGTCACAGACATGAATTGCAGATGTGAGCAGCTACAGCTCTCTAGCAACCTCTGCTAAGTAAGGTCTCTTCTTGTTAAAAGGAAACAAAATTTGATGTAGTACTAGGAGTTGAATTTTAGAAAAAAAAAGCCTTGAATCTTTATGAACCTGCCTAAAGCTAATAAACTCATGCATAGATCAGGACAAATCAAATTCAAATAAACTATTCATGAATCTTTGTTACTTATACATAAGGAATCCAATAAAGTAAGGTACTCTGGAAGCAATGAATGCAATATAAATGTGTTCCAGCTTCCTCTGCTGGATTTTTTTTTAACCATATCCCACCCCTGCTTTGCCCTATGGCAATGTGTTTCAATAACTCAGACTTTTCTTAGGTACTCATTATTGTACAACAATCTATTCCGCATAGGATATTCTATCTGTGTAACAAGGAGACAGACCCCACTCTCCCCTCCTCGGAGCATCTTTTACTATTAAATAAAAAGATTTCTTTGATGTCTGCTGATGCAGGACAACACAAGTTTTGTGCTATCACATCAGTATGGCAGACTCACTGCAAGAACCCAAATGCAGCTCTCCAGTCACCCTAAATGCATAAGGAATACATGGAAGGGGCCCTGGACATGTGAGAATTGGGGCTGTTCCCATCAGCTCTTGACCTTCAACCAGCAAAAGTCAGCTCAGACTGTTAAAGCACTAAATGGACAACCCTGACTATTCCATATTTTATTTCAGCCATTTATGTGGCATTCACAGTCACCTGAGTTTGCCAGGGACTGCAGATCTTTATTCATGGAAAAAAGCAATTATCTCCTCACAAGGAAGTGAAGTCTGTGAGATTTCAGCAAACATTCTTCATTAATTTGTTGAATTAGCAGAAGAAAGCATATAATCGCAAATATTAATGCTTTGCTGAGCAAGAGCTCAGACTTAAGCACCGGGGGGTCATCCCATAAATCCAGAGATCTAAGTTTCATTGCCCCCAAATTAGCTTGCTTAAAGCAGTCACTGCAAAAGCCAAGCACCTCCGACACCTCAGGTTCATTATGGATCAGTACATGCTCCAGGTAAAGTCTCTTATTTTGCCTAATCCACCCACACATCCCCACTCTGGAAAATGGGGTTTACAATAATGTCAGATGAAGCCTAAATAAAAGAAACAAAGGTCAGTGGCTTGGCAGGAGGAATAAATATTGCCTAGAAAGACCCTAAGATGATAATGAAAACAATTTTAAAGTTTTCAAATTAAGGAATTAATTTTAGTAGCAGGGTAAAAAAAAAAGAAATTAAAAATTAAAAAAAAAAGCCAACATTAATCTAGAACTCCTTAAAGGAAGGGCAGTCTTACGAAAAAAAAACAAACCCATAATTTTTCCAACAAATCATCTAACTTCATTACATCGACTGCAAAATCTTATTT
Organism: Aleadryas rufinucha; assembly: GCA_013397815.1. NCBI lineage: Eukaryota > Metazoa > Chordata > Aves > Passeriformes > Aleadryas > Aleadryas rufinucha. Next base: position 15,246 of record VZTH01004384.1, on the reverse strand, counting down.
ATTTTAGGCTATGTATATTTGTTTTGTTCAAGCCTAACCTGCTGTCCAGTGCACCTGACAACAGCAAAGTTACAACATAAAAAACACAAGCACTACAAAAATGCTAAGAGTCTTCAAAAATGTCCCCGGGAAAAGATCCAGAAATCTCTCATCTCACCAGAATCTTAGATAAACACTGAATCCCTCTTTACTCCATATTGGTGTTCTTACTGTGAAGCCCTGATAAACCACACTCAGTACTGAGTCTGCACAAAGTGCTCCTGATTAAATTATTTTTCACTAGTCCTTCCTTTCAATTTTTAACCTGCTGCAATAACTAACAAAACACAGCACAGAGCTCCGCAGAATTCGATTAGTATGCCAAGGTCAAAAAAAAAAAAGTTCTGAAACTGAAATCACACACACTGTCCTGCATGTTACAGTCAGTGCCTACAAACTATCAGAAATTAAGTTTTAAGAAAAGCCCAGTTTGAGAAAAGATTACCAGGAAAGACTGAGGTAATATTTATATTAGCTTCTGTACATTCAGGAGCTTCTGGGTGCATACAGAATGTCCCTAGGAGACTCCTATACCTAGATTTCCATCAGTGAATAATTATTCAGGTTTAATCCATTTCCAGATTGCTTTTTATTTGAGAAATATCTACCCAAGTTCCCACTCCAGTTCAGAAAAAGGGTCAGTGTGCATTGTAAGGCAGTTTGTGAGGCACATCTCATATCACTGCAAGGCAATTTCCTCTATATAGTTTCAAAGAAAATTCTGTTCTTTTTCCACTTTTCCTCACAAACCAGTATAATTTTGTGTCAATCAGCAGTCAATCATTTAAACAGAGGTACATTCACTTAGCAGGTAAGAATACTTCACATTGCACAAAGTAATTGAATAAAAGTTTCTAGATGGAATTCCTCCAAGGCAAGAGATAAACAATAAATGGATTAATATTCCCTACAGAGCACTGTAATAATAATCTTTGAAGTTTTTCTACAGCTTTTAGTTAATTTATTCTAGAACCAACAGTGTAAATGCAAGCCTCTAACAGAATAAAAATCAAATTCCCACTAAAGTAGTTTTAAGATCTAAGTACCTTGACAGCTTCCCTTTAAATCACATTTATTTCAATTCTGAAAAACCAAATTACTTTGATACATCTCTTACACTGACACGTTTATGCCTTCTCAGGACATCAGTGATACTCAGACTTTTGAACCGGTACTTAAAAATAATACGCACTAAAGGTCAAGAAAATCTTTCCCTCCTTTTTTTTTTTTAACACTTCCACCTTATCTTTCTAGGAAGTGTCATTACTTAACTCCTTTCAACCAAAACAAAGAAAAAGAAATGTCTCCATTAAACATAGAAGGAATTTGACTTCAAAACTGAATCACACAAAGTATCTGCTAGAAAAAGGAAAACATTACTTAAGCTTTGCCACTTAAAAGAGATTATAGATCTAGACAGATATTTTATTCTATAAAAAACAACCAAATAAGAAAAACAAAGAGCAGAAAGTAGTCCTTTTAAATCAGTACTATTTTTCAAAAACATACTCTTCTGTTTCTCACAAGATTAAGTTTTTTCCAGTCTCTCATCTACTCTTGGATTAACAAAAAACAGCGAACAAAAAAAATTCTGCATTATAAAGTAGCATCAAGAGCAAGTATTTCACTTATAACAATTCAACTATAATTTGATATTTACTAACGCTTTTTCCATGCCTTTCAAGTATTGGAACACAAGCCTTTTACTGGAAGAAAGGCTGGGCAACACCAAAGAATTTCACCCCACCCTTATGAAGACTGTCAATCCCTGTGCTCTGACACAAAACACACAGACAACTCCACCAAGCTCTGATCTGTCGGCAGCTAGAAAGCAAGCACATTTCAACCACAGAGTGTGTGTGAGAAAACTAAAACCTAGTTCAAAAGGGAGACCATCTCAGGTTACTTGCACGTAACTTGAAATAAGAATTCCATAATTCTTCAAACTCGCTGTTTCCTACGAAATGCACATTTCCTTTAATAAACCTCAGATCCCTCTTAGGACAGGCACTCAGAAAAATTCCTATAAATATCCTCTACAACCTTTCTGGAAACTATTTACAAACTCAGAAGCCACAAGCCTATCTGATGAAGATTGGATATACATAAATAAACCCTTTACTGTCTACATACAACAGTATATAACTGCTACATATATGAAATTGTGTACAGTTCCCTGTACTCAGTAGCACATTGATAATTCTTATGTTGCAAGCACTATCTGTACATTACTCAAAAGAATAAAACAGCAGAATGCTCCATTTTACAATCAAAAAGGAACAGCAAAACAATACCTTTACCAAAAAAACCCAAACAAACAAAACTCCACACTTGTGCCACAGAAGTATCCTACATCGGAACACACATTCCAGGAATATTTTTTGCTCCTGTGAATTCCTGGTTCTGAACTGCTGGATCTTTGAATGTTCATATTAATTAAATACAAAAAAAAAAAAATTACTTGAAATCTATTTTGTATTTTTCCTGAAGAGCAGACTTTTTGCTCTAGAAAAACTGCAGCGTTCCTAAGAACTGGTTAGATACTGAAACCCATGAAGAACACACATGCAAAGTTAGTGAATTTACACTTTCAGAGTTAATCACCCACTCAGCTTCAAAATCTACACTCAATTGCTGGCATACTAAACACACCAAGAATGAAGCGTGTGTGCAGAATCACTTTTTGTTATGGTGGAGCATTAACAGTGCAGAAAAGCCAGCTAGACCACAGGGGAAATGAGTATTTATCCACACATGCACTTATGAAAAACAGCTGTTAGAACACGAGGGGAAGAAAAACCCTTTTTTGACTAAGGATGAAAGCAAGAGAACACGTCCCAAAATAATCATTTTCAAAGCATTACGAGTAGGTGGATGAAGCAAGTGAAAAGAAGCCACAACTTGGCAATCGAGAAAAGTTCTTTATTAAAACTGCGTAGTCTAGTAATTGATCAGGATAAAGAAGTAATTTTTATTTTTCCCTGGAAGCACCACATTATCCACAGCCTCACTGCTCACTAGATGTATTTTTTCTATTCTTTCCATGAAGACTCTACTCTCTCCAAGCATCTGGCTTGTGCCAGACATATTTGCCCATGTTGTTTCTGTTTTTCAGACAGCAGACACTCAGCAAGCATCTAATACATGTGATTAGCTGGTAGGAAAACAAGAATTCAATTTGACTTAAAAATATCCTTGCATTTGTTCTCATTCCATCCCAGGAGAACACTGGATACTTCTGTATACTTGTCTGCAACTGAGAGAAACTGAATAGCCACTGGTGGAGCATGTTGAGCATATGCTCAAACATCAGCTCTGGGCCAACTCTTTGGCCGGAAAACAACACCAGGCTTCTCGGAGTACTCCAGCATCTGCCTCTCTTGTGGAAGCACTTATATAAATAACACTGGATAGGCTTTATTCTCAGTTGATACAGTAAAAATATGCAGTAATGCAACATCTCACTACTGAAATAAAAATTCCAGAGGCATCATTCTGTCATCATGTAGCTATCTATCATCCCTATTTAATCAAATTTTTTTTGTTCTTCCCTTTGATGCATGGCTCCAATGGCTGCTACAGCCCCTCTAACAGAATGGGGATAAGGGCACAACTGTCTCCTTTAATAGTTAAAGGAAGCACCAGCCTGATCAAGCCAGTATTTTCTTCCACAGGTATTGTCAGAGACCTCTAAATGAGTAAATCTACCAATATTTTATTAGGCTTCCATAGTTCAGCCTCAGAGGCTAGAGCCAGAGGCACAGTACATTGCATTTTCACACACACAAGTGACCCAAGGTTCCAGTTTCCTCCTCAAAGGGAACTCCTTCAGGCAGCAGATGCTCTGCAGAGGTTCCCACAACAACTGCAGTATCAACAGGAAGATTACAAAATTCTGTAAGGCCCCAGCATAAAGCCTTATTTGTTGTAGAGACAAGGTGTGTATCTACAGCAGTTCAGTATTTTTTTGCTGCCTTCTAATCGCATTTCAAATATTCACGCAAGAAACTATTCCTGTGCCAGAGTTCATACGGATTTGTTCCTACCAAAACAGTACTAAAACAAAGTTATTTGAAGCAAATCACCATGAGGAAAATATGCTTTTTAACATGCCCAAATATTGTCATAAAAACCCCTACCAAACTAAGCAAGGGAATAGTGAAAAACAATTAACTACTGTGGACAGCAAACCATTGTAAATCCCTGCCTTTAGTCTCTCCCAGCATGATGCTTGTGATTCATAGATGTAAATGTCTTGGAACACATTTGTAAAAAGCCATGTTTAATAATTTAATGTGTCAATGCAGCCTGCAGCACCCACCTAAAAGTTCCTCTGAGGCTTTACTAACAAGTTCATTTTTTCTCACGACTGGCACGACCAGTGGATTTCAAATTTCATATTAAAAGACAAATAGGAAAATTAATCATCTGCCTACTGTTTTTCCCAGGGGATTTTGTATCAAATTTAGTGCCCATGAAGCGTGTCAAATTGACTGCAGAGAACCAACTGTGATGTTGGTGAGCTGTCCAAAGGTGCTGAAGGAGCTGACTGGTGTCACCAGGAGACTGTTCCCCATCAGCTTCCCAAAGCTGCAGTGACTCTTGGAAATCTCAAGACTGGAAGAGTCAAGTCTTAACACTTAAAAAGCATGAATAAAGATGTAGAAACTTGAGATCATTCAGTGTCACCTTGGGCCTATGTTGCCAAAGTACCACACAAAATAAACTTTAAGCAAGTAACTCTTGCCTGCACTTGGGAAAAATCCCCATTATACAAAGTGACAGAGGGTCAGTTTAACTCCACATCTCTGCTGGCTTTAGAACACACCGACATCAGGTGTGACACAACCTGGGATGCTCCAGAAGAGTTAAAACATTCATTTCTCTTAAACAACATGGAATAAAGCAGTAGTTTCAACATGTAAAACTTCCTTGAAGCCCCGCATACAAACACCATCTGCTCTTTTGCAAAAGGTATAACATTTGAAATAACACTCTTTTCTCTTCCTCTTAGTACATTCCATCATGAAGAGAAAACTTTATTTATATAAAGAACCCGCAAAATGAAGTTCCATAAAAACAGGAACATATGGCCAAATAATTCTGAATAGCACTTAGCATATTCATCCGTAAAATAAGAACTATAATGGGTAGATAAATACACCCAAGTCTACATGGAAATTGTCAGTATACACACGGTTTTCTGCAAATAATTAGTGTTTTTAAAAAATTTCTCACCCATCACTCTACACGGATACTTCTCATTACAATTTTACCAAAGTTAATCTTCTTAAACCACAAATTTGGCCCATGACACCTTATATCCCATATATTAACAGCCTAAGTCAGTGCATAAAGAAAGAAATAAAATCTTATGTTTTATGAAAGTTAAATTTTTACCACCATTGCAAAGACAAAGCTTGTAATGAATTTAGGCAATCTCTAACATGAATGGAAATATAAAGTAGAAAAGGTAGAACCTTTATAGAACTACTTAGAACATAAAAATAAATGCCTAAATATAAAAACTTAAGACAAGAATAGTAACTTAAAAAATAAAAACAATCCTGAAGTAAAGTATGAATTCACCTATGTATTACTTTTTGCTATTAGTAAGGAGAAAAACAATGCATGGTCAAACATCTCTATCCTGCACACTCACTGCTGCAGGTTTTTCTGTAATTGCAGCATTCAGAATCATCCAGCATCCAGCTGTTTCTAAGCCATTAAATACTCCTAAGGAAGTGTGTGACCAAAGTAAGTGGCTTAGAATTTGTGGACTGAGCTCCAAAACCTCCACTTTTTCAGCCATCTCCAACACTTACATTGATCAATACAACAAATATCCAGCTTTCTCTTCAGCATGTATCATGAAACTTTCTGAATACTTGCACATTATCCCTTGAGACAAGAAGCACAATCACCTTCAGACTCTCAAAAATCCTTCCAGCTGCAGACTTTTCCTGCTCTAATTTGCAGCAGTTTTATAACCAGCTGGTCCTCATCATATACATGATTTGGTTCACCAAACCGCACTCCCTAATCAATCCCCTGGTCATTGCTTCAGCATCCTCAGGGATTTAAGCAAAAAGACTGGTTTCACTGAGTGATGTGCGCTTAGCTCGGTCCTTTCCATTTATTTTGATGATCTCTCATCATATTGAAGGCTGATTCCTGACATGTTCTCCAAAAAGCTGAAGAGTTTATACAAGACAGGCATATCTTATTTGACTTGTGCTTCAGCTTGACTTCTGCTCATCCTGTCAAACTGTGTCAGAAGGGGGGTTTGCTATTTTGATGTGCCATTCTTTTATTTCTCCTCATGCTGCTGTCACTGTTTAACCCCCAACAAGTGGGTTCAATCCAGCAACCTGACCCCACACAGCCACTCCCCCACAGTGAGAAGGGGGAGAGAATAAGAAAAGTGAGAAAACCTGTGGGCTGAGATAAAGCCAGTCTAACAGGTGAAGCAAAAGCTGTGCACACAAGCAAAACCACACACGGAATTCGTTCCCCACTTCCCATGGGCAGGCAGGTGCTCAGCCAGGAAAGCCTGGATCCATCACACCTAACAATGACTTGGGAAAATAAGGGCCATCACTTCAAATACCCTTCCTTTCCTTCTGCTTCATCAGCTTTATGCTGAGCACGCCATTTAGTCTGGAATATTCCCTGGGTCATTGGGGGCAGCTATCCCAACTCTGATCCCTCCAACTCCTTGTGCACTCCCAGCCCCCCCACTGGTGGGGTGAGGAGCAGAAAAGACCTTGGCTCTGTGCAAACACTACTTAGTGATAACCAAAACATCCCTTTACTATCAACACCATTTCCAGCACAAATCCAAAACACAGCCCTGTTCCAGCTACTAGGAAGAAAATTAACTGTATCCCCAGCAAAACCAGCACAGCTGCCTACAATTCCACAAGCCTAAGACCTGAAAGCACTGACTGCTAAAGGCATGTAAAACTGAGCACATGAAAAACCTCAGAACATTCCTGCTGGCTCTTCACCACAGGAGATAATGCATTATAACACAGATTTCACCCCAAATCTCTGCAGGATCTACAAATCCCTCCTTGCAAACCCTCCAATAA
>VZTH01004383.1:7906-24231 GCA_013397815.1 Aleadryas rufinucha | reverse complement strand
TTTATATAAAATCATGTTGATACTGATGAACTATGTAATAAATGCTCAATACAGAAGGCGAGTAGCACCAATAGATCCTGAGAATTTACTCAGCTCATCTCAAAGTTCCAACATGTTTGTTTATTGAATCGCTCTGTCAGCTCCACTAATTATATTGACTGGGGTTTTAATTACTGTCATGAGAATATAAATGCCTCACTCACATGGAGATATCTGCACCTATTGCCTAAATGTAAACACTTGAATCTCAAGCTGACTCTCCACCAAGGAACCTTCCTTCCTCTCTATTCCTCGATGATGGAATGACCTGAGCTCTGGGTTGTTGATTAAATTCACACTGCAATAGGTCCCCGTGTGAGATTCGACTTTTCAGGCTCATCTTACAAAGAGCTTTGCTGGTGGCTGCTGCTTGTAAGCTGAGAATTACAAAAATACCCCTAAAATGCCTTAGAACTGACCTGGAAAAACATCATCATATTCCTGGCATACAGATAAAAAAGAGTAAAAAAGCATGAATTATTTATTCACTTATGCCTTTGTATTTCTAAAGAAAGAATGGAGCAAATACCAGCTGAGGACACAGAGTTTTCTTGGGACAGTTTGGGTTTCCGTGTACAATTTCTGTCCACAGCCAGAAAGGAGAGCAACTCCAGCTCTTCTGTGGCACCAATATCTCAGGTTTGAACCCCTGGAAGAGGAGATGGAAATATTTTTCCTGATTGGTGCAGTCTTGTAGAGCTATTGTCAAAACCACGGGGTTTACAACTCCACATCCCAAAGGAGGCCAAACTCTCGGTCACTTTTATGAACTTGTCTTCTGAGAGAGTCCAGAAAATCAGGTTTTGCAGCTGCCATGAGGAAGAAAAAAGAGCCATTTAGCAACAGACTAATTCTAGATAAATCATACTTATTGCATCCAGGCTGTGGAGAAATAAATCACAATACCACAAGTAAAGCTAAAACCGGCTGCTCATGGGGTAGAAAATCAGTCTGGCCCAGAGCAGGCGTAGAAATTACGGACTCCACAAAAATGTCATTTGATCCTCAGGTAAATATTCCAAACCACAATGGTTATCTCAGCTTCTACACAACAAAATGGAAGGCTCTGAAGCTTTGCAAGTTGATTCTTGCACATTGTTCCTGATATATTTGGGAAGAGTTGTTTAAGATGTCCTAAAGATTCCAGAAAGTCTGAAAAATTATTTTTTTGACATGTAAATCAATTAAGAGTGGCCACTCTGATATCTGTTCTGAGAGGGCTCATTTCAGTCAGGTGGGAGCAATCTGATTATTATTTCCTGTCCTCAAGCTGCCTGGCTCACATGGAATCTGTATTCTTTCTAATAGTTATTTATTTTTCATGCTTTTTTTTGCACTGTGTCCAAGGCTGCAATGTAATTAAGAACAGGTACTTATCTAACATCAGAACATTTTAAGTTTTTCCCAAAAGACATCATTTAGGAGGCATCAGAACTTTTGCAAACTACATTTAAGTCATATCTTTAAGCAGTGGATGAACAGAAAAAAAGAAATGAGCAGAAGAACCAGGTAATGAATTTATAACAATAAAGATTTTTCATCCATGGAATGAAATGTAAACAGATGAATGGGAGGGATGGTCATTTTAAAAGGCTTAAATGTGGAATCAATCCACTGTTAGACTGAACTGTTCTCAAACCGATTTTTTTTACATTAGTTTTGTTCAGTGAATAAAAAAGATAAAATTGAAACCTCCCAACAATTTCTGAAAATCATTTCTGTTACTGCTGCCTTGGAAACCCCATTACAGATTCTCTAATTTTGTAAGATTCATAAAAAGAGATTTTTTTTTTTCACTTATTTTCCATTATGAAGCCAGAAAGAACCAGATGAGTTGTTCAAGTTCCAGAAAGTAACCAAAGATGACAGACAGTGCTTTTAGAAGTTGGAGTATATTTGTTCCTTTCAGCTGCTTTCTCTGTGCAGCTGGTGAGGAACACTGATCCTGATGGCCACTGCAACTCAAAATAGAGTATTAAACAAACCTCCATAAACTGCATCTTCAATTTCCTCATTGCTGATTCTGTTTGCTGGGCTTTTCTGGAGGTTGAGTTCAGGGGAGGTTTATGTCCTTTTCTCTTCTTTATCTATGAGCAAGAGACATTTGTGGCTCATGTTGCTGTGTCATTGGTCTCACAATCTTTTTCTCTTTCTCTAACAGTTCATAAATATTGTCACTATTTTAACAGTTTCACTATTAATAATAAGGTTTTTCTTATGGCGGAGAAAATAGGAGGTTTGAAAAAATATATCTGTAAAACTCTGTATGAATAAGATCCAAAACACACCAGAACAGGACTCAGCAGCCTCTTGAACATCTGCTGCTGTTTCTCTATTTATGGTTTTTTTGCTTTTCCCCACATACATTTTCAAAGCTGTCTCAAACGTCAATTCCACTCAAGGCTTGATAATGTGATGTCATATAATTTAATTCCTTTTCCCCTTTGAATTTCCTTGGTCCTTTCTTTCCCTTCCCTTCTTTATCACTCTTTCAGGGGGTTAGATTGAGCCATAATTTTATTTAGCCTTATTTACACCCAGTAATTTCCTTATTTTATTGCCTTTGCCACAAGGACTGCAAGGGAGCACTTGCTTTTGTTTAATGTCAGCTAATTTGAACATGTCTTTTTACCTTTAGGCACAGAATTTTCAATGTTTACCCCAGATGTAACAACTCAGTCATGAGAAACATGGGAGGAAAAATTAATTAACACAAAAAGAAAATGGAAACAATATCAAGAAGGAAAGAGAAGACAATGACCTGTCCAAAACAGATCCCCATGGAAGCCAATATAAACCATATTTACAAAGAAAGGCAGTAAAAGTCACTATAATAAAGATTTCCCAGACGGCAAATAAACTGATCTGAATTTTTTTAACAATGGATCTATGAGTTGTGAAGGAATGTGAGAAAGAGGCACTTTTAGGTTTGGAAACACAGGCAAGGTTTTGATAATAAGATTTTTGTCACACTTGGATTAATCATTCACTTCTGGTGGGATCAGTACAGGTTGCTTCTCATTAAAAACAGATATCAGCAAGGCATTGTTTTGGTGTTCCAGCAAAATTGGCTTTGTTGTATAAAAAAATCCTGTGTATAATCTTTAAAGTGAATATTTTTATTGGGAAAATGCAACCTGTATAAGAAATGAGGACCCAACTTTCATGGGAAGAAAACCAAATTTAAAAAAATTGCAATTTAGACAGAATTGACTTTTTTTTCCTTGAAGACTTCAGTTGACTTTGGACTGAAACATGTGATTATCTGTCTGTACTGCTCTCAAGGCCTGGAAATGGAATACTCAGCACATTCGAGTAGAATGAACCTCGTTTAACTCTGGCAAATAATACAAAAATCATATTTTATTAATGTGAATAACAAGAGAGAAAAGAAGATACATTTTTGTTGTTTGCTTTCTGTAGCTCTTTAAAGTCACAGCCAGTCCCTAAAACTATGCCGGGTTTTTGCTGAGTGTGCATATTTGTAATATTTGGTGATTGTTTCAAAAAAAACTGTTTTAGCTGATGAAAACGAATAAAGCTCAAAGTATTTGCATCTTCATGGTTCCCAGTTTACAGCAGGAAGAGTGACAGAGAATGCAAAAATAAAGAAAAAAAAGTTAAACCATTTTTAGTTCTCTTGGCTACAATAAAAAAAGCTTAAAAATGTGATCAGGGAGAACTTAGGAAAAAAAAAAATATGGCAAGATATGAGTTGTTTGTTGTAGCAAAGGAAGGCAGGTGGAGACAGGATGGCAGGCCTGAACACCACCAGGTAAATTCCAGGAGGGATAAACTGTTCCAGCCAGAGGGAGTAAAGGCTGAGAAACACAGGGACATCACCTGGAACTGAGAGGAAAATTTCTATCCATTAAAACACTGAGTTCCTGAAAAGAGTCATATGGGAATCTGGAAAGTTAAAAAAGTTGTGGTGCTTTGAAGGAGGAGGATCTGTGAGAATGGAGCCTACAAGGAAGAGGGAGAGGGACTTTTTCCAAGCACAGGTAGTGACTGGACAAGGGGGAATGGCCTTAAGCTGATGGAGGGCAGATTTAGATGGGATTTTGGGAAGGAATTGTTCCCTGTGAGGGTGGTGAGGCCCTGGCACAGGGTGCCCAGAGAAGCTGTGGCTGCCCCTGGATCCCTGGAAGTGTCCAAGGCCAGGCTGGACAGGGCTTGGAGCAACCTGGGATAGTGGAAGGTGTCCCTGCCCATGGCAGGGGGTGGAACGAGATGATCTTTGCAATCTCTTCCAACTCCAACCCTTCCAGGGCTCTGTGATTCTCTGAATTACACTGCAAGGTGGGCACTGATGCTGAATATTGAGATGCCAGATTATGCTCCAAGCTGGTGTTCCTAAAGCAAGATAAACAAGTTCCTTTTTTCCCCTCTCCTTTTATCTCTGGATACTTAAATCAGTGCCACAGGTTTTCATTTTCCTTTTTTTTTTTTTTAATTGGCGAAACTGAATGAGTCATAGGATTAGAGATTCTTCTTCTGTCTCTCTGAGATGAGCAAAGAAACTCTTCAGATAAGGAAATTCAGAATAGGGAACTCTCTTAGTGGCAACTGCTTGCGCTTTCAAGGACAAGGACTCTCTGCATGGGTATCTTCTCCTGCTGCCTTCAGGAAATGATGTTTCCACTTCAGTCCCTTGCTTGGTTCAACCACTCATCACCTTTTTTACATCAGCAATAGCCTTGGGAAAAATTTTCCTCATATTTTGAACAGGGACTGGGAATTAAGTGCCACTCCCTGAAGGTTGGAATAAAACAGTGTTTAGGGACCTTTCCAACCCCAGCCGTTCTGTGATATGATTCTTGTCCCCATGCCCAAGACTGAAAGCAGCAGTTAAATGCCACGTAAGGTCAAGGACTTTGGAAACAAAGTCCCAGCCTGGTTTATCTTAATTTCATTTACTGTAGCACAGAAATGATATTGGCTAAAATAGAAGGAGGTAGAAACCCAAAAAGAAGAACTTAAAACTTGTTATTTGATCTTTCCATTGCTAAAATACAATTTCTCCTGCAGAGTAACACTTCAGAAATAGGACCAAAAGTGTAATTTAATAGGAAGAGGGTAAAAAAAGTTAATAAAAATTAACTGCTTTGCTCCTCCAGCATGACACACATTTCTGATGATCACAGAATCATTGAATGATCATGGAGTCATTGAATGGTTTGACTCGGAAAAGATGGTAAAGATCATCTCATTCCAACCCCTGCTGTGGACAGGGACACCTTCCACTATCCCAGGTTGCTCCAAGCCCTGTCCATCCTGGCCTTGGACACTTCCAGGGATGGAAGTTGTCTGTCTCCACAGGTAGAAGACACTCAGTGTCTTCTTTTTACAAAAATTGGGATATGCACAGCAGGAACAAATGAATGTGAGCAGAGCAAAAATAACATCCAGAACCTCACCACTCCCCCGAGTAATTGCACCTGAGGGTTGTTAAACAAACTGCCAGAGCCTGTGCTGTATTTACCGCCCCGTGATGTTTAAAAAAGAAAGATAAGGAACGCTCCTGGACGTTATGATTTAGCCAAACACGAAGCAGACTTTAATCAGACGAGGTTTACTGCCTCACTTCAATGTCTGGAGAGCAGCTGGATTTGTGCCTTTAAAGAGAATGCAGCTCCTGCCACTTCAACCCACCACGGAACGTACCATGCTTTGGTGAGGCTGGAGGATGAGCTGGAAGGTGCTTTTCAACCCATAAATGCTTCTCAGCATCCTTACAAAAATCGTTTGGGGTGTTTTAAGGGGTTTCACCTCTGCACTGGTGTGTCCACAGCTGGATGCCCACTGCCAGGTGGCCATGAGCAGTGACCTGATCCGGTCCTGACCCTCTCACTGTCCCAGGGAATCACAAACACCAGGCATGGTCATAGCTGAGAGCCAGGAGCAGTCTCCAAGGTTTATCCTCTTTATGTTGTGTTCAAGTAGTACAAATCAATTGTCTCAGAGAATAAATTTTACAGTTTGGAGCGGAGTCATCCCCGTGGTGCATTTCCCATTCTGCAGCCGTGCCTCCTGCCCACAGCTGGGTACAGATGAGGAGAGGGAGCTCTGGGAGGATTAGGAGGAGCTGAGATGGATGGGAAGGATGCTAAATCCTGCAGCCCACACGTTGAACAGCTCACAAGGTCAGTGCTCAGAAAATACAGTTCTCCCTGTGCCTAAAATTCAAGTAAAAGTGTTTCAATCATTAAATCTTCTGAAATCGTGATACTTGGAAAACCTTATGCAGGTAGGAGAGGTGGGGAGCTGGATCTCCATGGAGAGACAGCAACTAAAGCACAGCCCAATATTAATGCAGCTGTTTTATCACATGTTGGGTCTGAGCTAATCCTTTCCCAAGCTCTGAAATGAGCTGGATGCAGCTTGACTCATCTTCTCAAAGATCAAGGACACCCACGACAAAACCTCTGTGGGAACACAGTTATTCACGCTTGGAATGGATGCAATTGGCAATTGCTAAACTTCCTTTTCCTCCTCCCAAAAGAACAGGAATTCTCTGAATTCCTTTCCCTGGGACCAACTGCTGTCCACCGGTTCTGTGAATGAAGAAAAGTTTGGGACACAATCCCACCTTACAGGGGGATTCCATGAAATCTGTGAATGTACAGGAAACTCTGGAATGCAAATATTACTTCACCCACCACCTGTAACTCTCCATAAACAGCCCAGTAACTCTCTACAAACTGCTCCCACTATGGCTTTGATATGTAATGAATTTACTTTTGTGCACCAAACCCTTTTCCTAAAATCAGAGAATGGTTTGGGTTGGGAGGGGCCATACAGATCATCCAGTCCCACCCCCTGCCATGGGCAGGGACACCTTCCACAAGCCCAGGGTGCTCCAAAACCCATCCAACCTGGGCTTTGACACTTCCAGGGATGGGATGTATCTTCCTCAGGTGTATCCTCTGAGATTTTAGAGGAAGGCAGGGCTGGAGGCTCCTCAGCAGCAATTCCAAGCAGCCTCTTTATAACCCTGAATTAGACTGTTCTGCAAATAATCCCCCCACAACCCCCCAGTGATTGCAAACGGCGTGAAAACATCAAAATCACCTGGTTTAATCAACTCAAAATCAGTTTCCTTTGGAAAAGGGATGTGTTTGACCAGGGCTATTCCTCAACCAGAACATTTATCTCTCAGCATCTCCTTCTGTTTAAATTTCAGTCTCCAAAAGAACACAATGAATGTGATTTGAGTTTGTTTTCTGGGCTCTACAAGGGCAGACAAAAGAAAGGAAAAGGCTTAATTTTGCCCAAGCTTAAATGAAGCAAAGAAATGAACAGAGAGGAATAGAAAGCAACAAAGAAAAGTTTGGACTGAATCTGAATCAGGAGCAGAAATTGACTGGTTATTCCGGTGACTGCCACTTCCACAAGGTAATGTGAATTTTTCTTAGACATAATTTTCTACTCTAAGGCTTTTTATTTGTTTGATAGGAGAAATTCAAATAACTCTGAATATTGTTAAAAAAATATTAAGCCTTTGCTTTTGTAGGTCTGCACCTTGTGAATATTTCAGTTGAGAATAACCTGTTTTTTCTTCTGGGATAAGAGACCCAGATCCACGCTGGGTAAAACTGGTAGTAACAGCTTAGTTGAGATGCCCTGTAATACCTTTTCTGCTCTCTATTTTCCATTCAAGGAGGATTTCGGTTTTCCTTGTATCTCACCTGCTTGTCTTGAATACTCAGGGTCATCTCCAGCCCTGTAGCATCCCAGATCACATGGCATCACTCTCAGTATAAAAGCTGGAGAAGAAGGAAAGGGGGGTTTTGGAGTGATGGCATTTTTCTTCCCAAATGACCATCATGCCTGATGGATTCCCTGCTTTCCTGGGAAGGGCTGAACACCTGCCTGCCCATGGGAAGCCATGGATTAACTCCTTGCTTTGTTTAGTTGTGTGTGTGGCTTCTCCTTCACCTATTTAAGAGTCTTCATTTCAACAAATGAATTTTCTCTCTTTTACCCTTCCAATTCTCTCCCCCATCTCTCCAAAGGGGTTTTGGGGGAGAGACTGAGTGGGGCTGAGCTGTCAGCTGGGGTTAAATCATGACCACAGGTAGGATTGGCTTGTTCAGATGGGTAAAAATGTTGGCTGGGAATCAGGGGAATCTGTTCCTCCGCTCCTGCTGGCAGGCAAATTCTTTTTCTGCTGGAAAATAAATTATTTTAACCCTTTGCTTTCTTTGAACAACTTCCAAATTATTTCATGGGTCTGTTCTGAAGCTCCTTCACTGTGTAACCATCAGCTGCAACTCACCATGACTTCACTCCAGAGAAGCATTGGCTTTTGTTTCAAAAATACTCCAGGAACATTGCTCAGAAGGTTTCAAAATACTAAATAAATAATGAATGGCCCATCTAAATCATTAAAAAACTGATCATTCAGTGAATCATTCTCTTTTTATCTGAGGGAGCTCAGGTTAAAATATGTGTCATGTTGGTATTTATTCTGGTCTCTGCCAGAGTACCAAAAACCAAAACTTTTGAAAATTTATAAGAAATAAATGAAAATAAACAGGGTTTTGTTTATTACAACAATGATGTTAT
The DNA here is from genome assembly GCA_013397815.1 of Aleadryas rufinucha. Taxonomy (NCBI): domain Eukaryota; kingdom Metazoa; phylum Chordata; class Aves; order Passeriformes; genus Aleadryas; species Aleadryas rufinucha. The sequence continues at coordinate 15,621 of VZTH01004383.1, read as the reverse complement.
TACAGTGATTGTATTGATAACTATTTATATTAAAAATTCTGTATGTATTCTGTAAAACCCCAATCATGAGCTCTGGAAAACAACTTTGGATACAATAATATGGGACAAAGAAATCAATAGTTCCACTGTCTGGGAGAGATGAACACTGCTAGAGAGAAGAGTTGCTTGCTCTGTCAGTTGTTCTTCTCTTCCCCTTCCTTTTCCTGTCAATAATCCAATATAATTGGCGGAATCCAGACTAAAGTATGGTTTCTTTGGTGCATCTAGGACTTTATGCATTTATATTGTTTGGGATGCTTCTAATCCAAGGCAGTTTTCCTGCCTGTTTTTGAGCTCAGAGTTGCCTTTTCAATGTTTCATTTGCTCGATTTTCCCAGCAGTTATTTGATGTGATGGACCCGAGCGGAGCATCAAGTCAGCCTCTGTTCCAAACTCTGCACTGTTAGAATCATCTTAAAACATTGTAAAGCCTATGTTGTGTGAAATTCCATCTATTTCAAACATCTGAAGCCAAAAGAATTGTTGGAGCTGGCACGGGAGAGGCTGAACAAACTGATTTCACTTACACCTCACCCCTGTTTCCTTGAAAAGTTGTGGAATATGCATCGGTCACAATCAGGGAATAGGAACACTGAGCTCTGCAGTGCTCACTGGACAGAGATCTCTTGGAACAAGTTGGTTTTTGTCTGGCAGCAGCAGGAATAAATTATCCATAAACAAATAGTGAGCCGGGAGTAAGGTGATTTTTGTGACATACTTTCACCTAGAGGTAGTTGGTCTAATCACGGATCAGCGTCAGGGTTTGTGCTGACTGCACAAAGTGGAACATAAAACTAAAGGTTTTCTTCCAGAACATGGTGAAAAGTCCTCTGTAAAAGCTCTCCATTCTTCTGACCCTCCTGATAGATCTGAATCCTGCTTAGCAAGTGTCCATCCCTTAGATATCTCCAAAAAGTGATGTGAAAAAAGCTCTAAGAACGCTGCTCCTCATTATGGAGTAATTTGTTTCTTTTCTTTCTCTCTTGAATCCCAGGGAAGGGTTAAGTTTCCAAACAGAACATTTGTCTTTGGTTCTTTGTTCAAGCCATATTTAGCACAGAAGGCCCTGTACCTCAGCACTGACACCTCTCTTTGCAACAAGCCTTGGAAAAATTCCCTAGAGGAAAGTACAATTAGAGCAGGAGAGGAACACAGTGACACAGAACACTCTGTTTGGAGCTGGCAGGGGAAGGAAGCCGTGCTGGAGCTGTGAGATGCATCAGCTGTGGCAGCAGCAGAGAAGTGAATGGAGAGGAAAAGTGCTGTCCCAAAGAACGTGTCCCACTTGGCCTCCAGAAGTGCCTGGGCTTCTCTTAGGTAATTTTTCACTCTCTTGTCTCCTGCAGCTGATCAAAATTCAGCCACATGGAAATAGCTCTGCACGTCTGTCTTTTAACCGTGGAATTGTCCCCGCGCCCAAATCGAGTCCAGTGACACTGACAGTCAAAAGGTTTCTGAACACTGCTCTGTACTGGAAAGAGTGAGAACAGCACTGGTATGGATCTCAGAGGCTTCAGGATGAGCTTAAAAATGGTGATCCCAAGCCCAGGTGGAGTGCTGTGACCATCCTGAGGCCCAAGGAGAACCCTGGAGTTCTCAAAGGAGCTGTTCTACCTGTAGCTTGTTCAAGGGGTTACCAACAGGTCTCCTGTGAGATAAGAAAGGGAAAGAAAACTGTTACTCCCTTTCTTCTTTACCGTTTCCTGAGCTGTTTGATATCCTTGAAAAGAGCTGAATCCTCTCAGATCCTGGGCCCATGCTGAGAGCTGCTTGGGCAGTAAATCCTGGTGGCTGGATGGATGTGGAAGCTGTGACATCTGAGAGGCTGCTCGTGGAGGACAAGTCTAGAGCTTTANCTCTCACAGTAAAAGATCATTGCAAAATGGGAATGGAAAGGAGAAATAAACCCTTTAAAGTACCCTTCTTCATCTTATACTTTTAATTGGAGATAAACATAAAGGAAAAACACCGTAAGCAATGGAATCTTCAACATCCCACAGGGAATTTTTGCACAGGCATGGAGTGACAGGACCAGGGTGAATGGCTTCAAACAGATGGAGGTAGATTTAGTGAGCTGTTAGGAAGAATTTTTTCCCTGTGAGGGGTGGTGAGGCCCTGGCACAGGGCGCCCAGAGAAGCTGTGGCTGCCCCTGGATCCCTGGAAGTGTCCAAGGCCAGGTTGGATGGGGCTTGGAGCAGCCTGGGATAGTGAGAGGTGTCCCTGCCCATGGCAGGGGGACTCAGATTAGATGGTCCTGAATTTCCCTTCCAACCCAAAACACTTCTACCCGTGCCTTGAACAAAACAGAATTTAATTACCCCATTTCAAGTGTTCATTTTCTGTAGAACAGGAAACAGAAAGCTCCTGGGTGACAATGGGAGCGATGTGGAGACCACAGATCATAGTAAAGGATAAAGGGCTTAGAAACAATAGGGGCAAATGAACAACAGAGAGGAGGATGATCACAGGCAAGCCCGTGAAATATTTAATTGCAAGCTAAATAAATTTCATTTATTTAGAGCCAGTGTAGATCTGTGTCACTGAACTTTGTGAAAATTGCCACAGGGGTCTTTCTAATGCCCACCGGGCCTGAGTTCAGCAATGTGATGGATTGTTTAATTTACTGAGTAAACCAAGAGCTCTGTGTGAATTTTAGATGCTAATCTTCTGATTGAACTCCATTGCCAGCGAGACCTGCCCTACAAAGTTTGCTAATAAGAATTGATCCAACTATTGATAAGGATTTAAAAGGTTGATGCAGGATATTAACCACGTATTGAATTTAGCTGCTCCCCAGCTACTGTTGCAGAAAAAAGTGTAAGGCTATTTTAAACCTGATAAAAAAATAATAGATATCATCTCTACATGAAGTGACATCATTAACATGTCATTAAGTTAGGGGACACCTTCATGTGAACAAGCTAATCATGAAAATTTGAGATGTGAGAGAAGAATAAAACGTCCATGCCATTGATGTGTATATTGAATCACACATTTATCCCCACTGTCTTATTTTCATCAGGAATTTCTTCACAGAAACGGTTGGCAAGCACTGGAATGGGCTGCCCAGGGAAGTGATGGAGTCACCATTCCTGGAGGTGTCCAAGGAGTGACTGGACATGGCACTCAGTGCTCTGGGCTGGGTGACAAGGTGGGGATCAGGCACAGAATCACAGGATCACCAGGTTGGAAGAGACCTCCCAGATCATCGAGTCCAACCCACGCCCTAACACCTCAACTGAACCATGGCACCGAGTGCCACATCCAATCTTTTTTTAGCGCAGGTTGGACTTGATGATCTTAGAGATCTTTTCCAACATAACTCATTCTGAAAGTTTTAAAAATGAAGTTACAAATTTCGAAAATTCTGGGGAAAGGGATATCCTAAGGGGCTCACAGAAGATTTCAAACTGAACCCAGCTCTGATCTATCAGTGTCATCATGGTTTAAATTACTGTGGGTGGGCCTGGTGGCCTCAATGCCAAAATCAGTGTTTTGTTGGAGCTTACATGTCCAGAGAGCTGAGGACCTTTCCTTCCTGAGATTTTGCAGAAAAAGAAATCCATCAGCAGGATTTCCTTGGCACTGTGGCAAGTCAGACCCAGGCATTAGGACTTGGGTGTTTGTGCCAAGAGGTGTAACGGGGAAAATTGTGGACATATTTCTCAGCAGGCTCCCAAAGGGGTCTGCAGGGATCTAGAATATTCTCTTTGCAACTTTTAACATTTTATTAGCAAGCAAAATCTCCTTGTTGCCCAAAAACTGGAACAATTTCCTGTCCTCTCTGGGTGCTCAGTGTGTGGAAACACCTCTGGCTTTGTCAGAAACTGCTTTGTGGAGAGTGAGATGATATTTCAGTATTTTCTTTGCCTGACTCTTCACTACAAAGATATGGAGTGATACCATGACTTTGTTGTTGTTCTTCTAGAAAAATCCTCTACATCCACACGTTTTTTTTTAACACTTCCAGGGGTGGCTATTCCACCACTGCCCTGCACAGCCTTTTCCAATGCCTGACAACATTTTCAGTGAAGAAATTTTCCCCAATATCCAATCTAGACCTTCCCTGGTGCAACCTGAGGCTATTTCCTCTGTTTCTATCTCTTGTTACCTGGGAGAAGAGACCTGAGTTACACCTTGGGAGAACTCAGTAGCTCTTTCTATTTCTCCTTTGCTTATCACTCCTAAAAGAGATGGGGAAGGGGAACTGAAGGAGAGACACAAAAAACCCCAAAGTAACTGTCTTTTGTCGAAAATCAAGACAATTCAGATGTCAGGTTACTATTAGTGAATTTTAAGAACTTTCTTAATTAGTCTTACTTTGGAAAGCAGTAATTAGCATGTGTGTGCAGTACCAGTCACTTCATCAAACATCAATTTGGTTTAATTAGATTTACACTTCTACCATTTCTCTAAACCCCAAAGTAATTTGAAGCTGTGGGTGGGCCCCCACATCCCTAAATCAGAAGGTGAAAAACTGACACGTAAGACCCATAGCAAGATTTGCTAAATCTGGTGGAGTGCAGCAGAGGCACAACCAACACTCGTATTCCAGAGCTCCTGGGCACTCATCCCTCATAAACTGAGTCTGACTTTCATCCAGTAATTCTGGACCCAGCCAAAACTAAGCTGGTCTGAGCACCCAGAGGATCTCAAGGGATGGACACCAGTTTCTGGAATGATGATTTTTTTCCTTATCCTTTATTGAAGGGACCCGTAAAGGCTGGTGTTCTCAGAGCCACAACATTTACTTGAGCAAACATTAAATTGGATAAACTGAGATGAAAAAACAATCAATTAAGGCCAAAAAATCCTTATCAGCCAATGGAAGACAGTGAAAAAACCCTGAAGAATGTGCCTTATCAACACTGAGATTTATGGATGGCTTGTTAATAGATTTTTCCCTTAAAACTCGCATTACAACATGAAGTGATATGCAGAGGAGTAATCACAAGAGGCAAGATCAGAGATGCTAAATAAAATTAATGGATTACAAGCCTTTTTTGTTTGTCAAGATCCTCCTGGTGTTCTCAGTAAATCCATGAAGGTTTCTCAGTGTAGAAGGTCAAAAATGGAGTGTCAGCTCTCCGACATTTGTTTATTGGCTCTACCAAAACAGAACTGCAAAATGAACAGTTTGGATACTGTTCTCCAGCCTTAATGATTCCATGATTCTAAGGGAAGCCAAGGCACAAGAGGTGGCTGAGATCAGGAGGGGATAGGTTTGGTCAATACTGCAGTGAGAAATGTTCTGAGGACTTTGCTGGGCTTTGAAATAAAGCATCTTTCAATCTGTGTGTGTTTATCCAAGAAAATTATTTATTGTATGGAAGTTACCCAGAGACTACATATATTACATATGGTGGCTGACACAAACCATCCCAGTTTTCTACATTCCCTAATTCCAGACAAGAAAGACCAGGATTCTTTCTTTATTTATTATTTATACTCCATGTGGTTAAAAAAAAAAAAATTAAAAAAAATTGTGTTTTTGTATTTGAAGCCTGTCCTAGCAATCATTGAGATTTAAACAAGCCTGTCTAGCCATAAATTTTGTTTTGGATAGCCCTGACATAGAACGTTTGTATCACGACATACCCAAATTTTTAATGGCAATTTGAGTTATCTCTCCTTTTTGATTGAAAGATCTAAGACCTAGAGAGAAAAGCCCTTCATTCAATCATAAAATCTGCTTTCATGCCCCTGGTATCACCTTTCTGGGCATGTAGGGAATGACTTTGCTCTCTTACACCTTCTAAAAATTGGAAGTGGTTTTGTGATAGAGATTTTAACCTGATAAGTGATATCACCAGTGCTTAAATCTGATTATTGTAGAAATCCTTGGCTGAAGTGTTATCAAATCTCAGAAAGCCTGACTCTGACCTCTGTGTTTCGAGTCTGGTCTTTGGAAGATGTTTTCAGAGAGGAAAAAAACCCCGAAACAAACCCAAAATCCTATGCATCTCTCTAAAACTATTCCTCCCCAGTAAAGTGAAATTTCAAGGTTAATGTTATGCTTCAAGCCTCTGCTGGGCAGGAAAAATGGCATTTGCCACACATCTCTGGTATCATTTTCCCTTTTCTTGCTTTACTTCTCCTATTTTAAAATGTTTTCCTTTTGTCATGTTTCTCTCTTTTCATTGATGACTTCTTTTGGTCTGAAATGTTGGTCAGACAAGATTAAGGGGAAAGGGAGCAGCAGAAGAAGCTGGACACTATTTTCCCACATCTGCATTGCATAAAACCTTGCCCTTTAGGTGGCACAGAGGAGAGTATTACACAAATTATCACATTTTTTCACGCTGTCCCACAGTTTCTTCCCACTGCTCTGCTATCAAAACATGCTCCAATAAAAGATAACCACGGTGGGTTTTATTTTTATCTGTATTTAAAAGAGTTTCAGCAGGAAAACTATTGCAGATTTATAATAACCAGGTATTTTTATGCTCCACCTCTGAGTGACAAACATAAAAAGAGAGATTAAGGTATTCAGGAAAGGCTAAAGTATGGGAAAACTTTAAGAAGACAGCGGAGAGAAAGGTTTTATTTTTAATGAAAAATCTGTATTCTTCGTGTCTTGAGTTATTTCCAAATCCTCTTATTTGAAACATGAAATCACTGGGGAAAAAGGAATTTCTCTTCTTATACATTGTCACACCTCTGAATATGATTATTCCTTTCTTCACAGGTAAAAATCTACCTGGGATGAAATGATTTGTCAGTATTCTGCAGGGAGTTCAGGTGCTGTTGGTCGTGGATTTAGGGCTTGGAGTTGGGACTCAACATTTAATTTTTGTTTATTCAACAGCCTGCCTCGCTGGAAAACTCCCTTAAAGATTAATTTTCCAAACTGTTTTGGAGATTTGAATATGCACATCACCGGACATGAAGGTGTCCTGTGTTTTCAAAGATCTTTAGGAACAATCGAATCACACCTTGGTTATCATCATGTCCTTGTCATGACTCCCTGGAGAGGAGAATGAAGTAACAGAAGATTAATTTTTAAAAAAATGTTGAATTTTTTGTGGCAAAACCTAATATTTCATAATTTTACATATAAACTATGATCTGCTACTTCTGCAGGTGCATCATCCTTCCCTCATTTAGGGCAAAACCCCTCTGCTTTGCCTCATCCTCACAATTCTCTGCTCTGCATTTTTCCCTAGTTAAGAGCACGTTTGCCCCAGGCTTTCTCAGGGGTGTTAATGTTAATCCATAAAATCAGAAAAAAAAATAGGATGATGGTGCTTCCTGCCAGCACATCCACAAATCCCTGATCAACCCTGAGATTCTGAGGAGCTTTGTGTGGGTTTCAAATGTGTAGGAAAAAGGGGAGGTGTGTGGAAGGACTGCTCCCCTGGCAGGTGCCACTTCTCTTGTCCCCTTTTGGGGATGTGCCCCCTTGTTTTGACTCAGTCCCCATCAAAAGACAAACCTGAATTGCCTCAAAGCAATAAAATCTAAAATGCTAGAGTGGGTAACAACAAGGTGGCAGGCAATGGTTCCCTTAACAAAATAGTGAAATGAGAGGGGAATGACACACAATTAATCCTGGTTAGAGCTCAGTGCTTATACTGCAAGGACCAGAACAGGAGGCCTTGTTTGTGTTCAGCACAACCCTAATGCTTGTATATAAAATAAAATAAAATAAAATAAAATAAAATAAAATAAAATA
>VZTH01004382.1:55839-126072 GCA_013397815.1 Aleadryas rufinucha | reverse complement strand
CGGCCGGGGGATGCTCGCGGCGAGCCCCGCTGCCGGCCCCGGGGGCTGCGGGGTGCACAGGGGGGGGCCTGGGCGAGCCCCGCCGCCTCCCCTCCCCACCCCGCTTTCCTCGCCGGCTCCCTACGGGGATAAATCCCGCTTATTAATGAGCAGGATCCTGGGCTTTCTGCTCTGCCTCAGCTCCCGGCGCCGGGCTCGGGGTGGATTTAAAGAGACAGGAACTGCGTCGCCTTCGCCTCGCAGCCCAGCAGGGCCGCAGCCCCCCGCAGCCTCCCGGGATGCTCCCGCGTTTTTATTTATCCCTCCGGCTCTCCCCCCGCGCCGCCGCTCGCCCACGGCTCCCGCGGGGCGGAGAGGGGCCGGCATCCCCCGCCGGAGCCGGGGGTCGCCGTACGGGGGCAGGTGGGTGGGTTGGGAGGGTGGGAGGACACCGGGAATGGGCCAAACGCCTCGTTCCGCGCCGCCAGCGCCGAGTCTCCGGGCAGACTCCGCTCCGTGCCGGGTCCGGCACACCGCAACTGCAACACAGATTATTTATTCATGAAAAGGCCGCGCTGTCGCCTCGCTCCGGGCTGGATGGCAGCGCTCGGGATTTACGGCAGCGCTCCGGGCTGGGTCCCGATCCAGCGGGGCTGCGGCGCGCCTCGGTCCCCTCCCTCCAGCACAGCGCATCCCAGCGGGGTCCTCCCGATTCCTCCCAGTCCATCGGGAGGCCCTCAGCGCGCTGCTCCGCAGATATTGGGGTATTTTGCTCCCTGGGATTGCTGGAGATGTTGGAATCCTCCCCGGGCAGCTCGCGTTGTGCCTCTGGAGCACGCGGGGTCCTGCTCCGCTGGTGCATCCCCCTGGATCTGAACGTGCCGAGTCTTTGCGGCACCGGGATGTGCGTGCGGGTCTGTGTGCCTGCAAATATCGATGTATTTGTGTTAACACACCGGGGGATTCGCACGCCACTGTAAAAGGGGGAGCTCTGCTGGAGAATAATTTAAAAGGATGCTCACAAGTGCTTATAAAGCAAAATCTGGGCGATGGAGGAAAAACTCAGCTCTTCCCCAAAATCTCCAGGCACCGGCTCGGGTTTGCATCCTGCCACCGCCACCAGCGTTACTGGAGTGGTGGTTTTGAGCCAGACTCAGCCTGGCCAGGACTCCAAGGAAAAAAAAATAAACTGTGTAAGTGCTGGTGATGGAAACCCGCGGGATTCAGGCTGTGCATCCCCTCTGGAAAGGCTGCCTGTGCTCAGTACCTGCCTCGCTGCCCACCCACTGGGAACTTTCAGGCTGTGTCTTCCCACTCAGTTGTTTTTTTTTCTCTCTCGATGCATTTTCTTGTCCATCCATGGAAACACATCACCACCCTCCTCTGGAAGAAAACCTTCCTCTCTCTCTCTCTCTCTCTCTCTCTCGGAGCTGGAGGGAAGAGATGCAACTGGAGTGGGTGGAAATTTTCCCACTGAAGCATTTCTTTCCAGGAGAAAAATGTCTTTTCGAACTACGCCGAGTCCTTTGTGAATGCAAGAACTGTGCTCATTATACATTGTGGGGCTTTATTGTTTCCTTCCCTAAAAATCCCACACTCCAGGTGCTGCATTTTTTGGCAACTGCAAACTCCCTTTTTTTTTTCACAGAGGGAGAATTTGGGTGGAAACCCCCAAACTTTCCAAGAAAAACACCAGAACTGAAGTTGCTGGAACGCATATAAAAATTCTGGCAGGGAACAAAAGAAGTTCCAGTTCCCTTCTGTTGCTTTCTCAGTAGTTTCAGACAGGTTTACATGCTAATTAGCCAATTAATTATTGGCCAGTTATTCCTTTGGGGGGGATTTGGCGGGATGTGGGGATCTGAGGCAAACACCTGTGTGTGACACCCCTCTGACCATATTATACTCCTCATAAAACAGGTGCTTAAAATAACAGTGAGTTTATTGGCACCTGGTGAAAAAGAAATTCCCAACAATCTGCTGAGGGAAGAGAGGAGAGTGGAATCTACTATTAGGATGGTGTGTGGCTTTAAAATGGGGGTTATTTTGGGAACAGCACCTTGGTGCCTGAGGAGTGGGCAGGTTCCACTCTAAAAATGCAGCCACGAGCAAATCTGCTGGTCATGAGCTGGTTTAGGTTCCTTGGGGTGTCCCCAGCCTGTCTCGGTGCCCTGTGGCTGGAGTGGAGGGTTTGGTCAGAAAAGGACATTCTGGTTATTAAAGGGTTTAAGGTGGGATCCAGGAGGCTCCAAAAATTACCAAAAGCCACGTTGGAAGGCAAATAAAGCAGGTTGGAAGTGTCCAAGGCTGGGTTGGATGGAGCTTGGAGCAGCCTGGGGTAGTGGAAGGTGTCCCTAAGGGGTGGAAGGAGCTGAGCTTTGAGATCCCTTCCAACCCAAACCATTCCATGATTCCATGATTCTCTGACTGTGGGAGAAGGGCCTGGATGAACACTTATAGGTGCCAGGGTGATCGTGGTGTGGTGGCCAGCCCTGACACTGCTGTCCCAGTGCTGCAGGGTGTCAGGGATTTTTCCTGGCTGGAATTCTACAGCCCTGTGTTATAACCACCCTCTCCACTTGATTTCCACTCGTGCTTGGAGGTGTTGACCTGCCAGTCCTGACCAGAATCCCACTGGGATTGGCTGGGAGCAGATGATCTCCCTGCCCCAGGCACCGTCCGGTTCTGAGTCGTTAACAACAAGGAAATAAATGATCCAGGGTTTTTCTGGATCAATATCCCAGGAAATAAAGCACAAAGCAAGAAGGGTCTGCAGCAGGAACTTGACACACTCTGCTTCTTTAAGCAGCCACATCCATAATATCTAATAAAAACCTTGGGACCATTCGGGAATTCCGGCTGAGTGATGGATGCTGGAGGTCCTGAGCTGCCAATATTAAAATATCCTTAGAACTTTGGGAGGAGGGGGGAAGATAATTTCCTAATGGAAAAAAATACTGTCTCCAGCATGAGGGAATTCCACATTTATCCTCACTCCAGCAGGTGAGGGTGGATTTCTCACTGTACCAGGCAAGGGCCTTCATGGCTTGATTATATTTGTTATGTGCAAATAAAGTTTAAAGCAGTAATATCTAGAAATCTATATATTTACTTGCCACTTCAAAAGGTCCTGTTTCCCAAATCAGAAAATAATTATGAGTCAGATCAATTTAGAGAAGGACTTTAAGTGAAAAATATATTGAAAAGGGAGAAACCTTTAAGAATATTTCACCCTGAACGCAGCGACGCAGTCGGGGATCTTTGTTAAAATAACCAACACCACTTGGAAAGGAAGGGAAAGAGCTGCCACACTGAATATAAACACACAAAAGGAAGAAAAGGAAAACTGGTTGCAATTAATAGACCTCAGAAGCTGGGGAAATTAAAGACAGAAGGATATTTTCCAGGAGTTTTGAGCAGAGGGGTGATCCTACAGAGAAAGGGGAGGTTTATCAATAACACAGACGAGGCAGGGGTGCTCAGTGAGATTTATCAATAACACAGACGAGGCAGGGGTGCTCAGTGAGATTTATCAATAACACAGACAAGGCAGGAGTGCTCAGTGCGATTTATCAATAGCCCAGACAAGGCAGGAGTGCTCAGTGAGGGATTTTTCCTGGTATTTAGCGGGAAAAACGACAACATGCTAAGGAAATACTTTCCAGGAGCGCCCAGGAGCATCCGGCTGATGGAGCTCCGTGTTTTTACACCAGCAGATGCGAATAACTTGAGAGAGTTGTAAAGGAAGTGGCCAAGGAACTGTCTGGAGAGTTAATGGTGGTTCCCAGTAGGTCTTGGAAGAGCCATGGGAAGCACCAGAGGACTGGGAAAAAGCCAGCACCACGCCCACGCTCCAAGGGGGGAACAGGACACGGCGGGGTTGAAGCGTTTCAGGCTGGGAGGTTTCTTGGCCAATTAATGGGACCACAAGCGCTGAACTGGGTAATTAAAAGAGGGTGGTGTCACGGCAGAAATTGGTGATTAGAGAGGGCGGTGTAATGAGGGGCAAAGAGGAGTCTGAGGGAAGCAGGCGGTGGAGAACTCTGGCTCTCACCTGCCAGAGGGGGGATGAGGATGTGAGGTAATCACACCCATGGAATCCCTCAGCCTTCCACACAGCCCTGGGCTTGGTGCCTGCCATGGATTGATCAGGAAAGAAATCCCAAATCAACAGGGCCTGCATTAAATAAATTAAATGGCAAAAGTGAGAGGGCTCAAGGTTCAGCTGTGAACAGGGAGGGAGAGCCTGTCCGGGGGCGCCGAGCGGAGCAGCTCTGGGATGGGGAAGGATGGAGTGACAGGACAATGGGGAATGGTTTAAAACTCAAAGAGGAGAGCTTTAGATGAGAGATTAGGAGGAAATTCTTCCCTGTGAGGGTGGAAGAACTGGCACAATTCTGGCACAAGGTGCCCAGAGAAGCTGTGGCTGCTCCTGGATCCCTGGCAGTGTCTGAGGCCAGGTTGGAACACCCTGGGATAGTGGAAGGTGTCCCTGCCATGGCAGGGGGTGGGACTGGATTATTTTATTATCCCTTCTAACCCAAACCATTCCATGATTCTGTGACTGAACATCCTGCCTGTGCCACCTGCATGGAGGCAAAGGCTGGGGTTCAGAGCAGGCAGGAAGAAAGAGGAGGGGTTTATTCCCCATCTCCAGCTCAGAGCCCTGCACAGTGGGACTGTCCAAAAAACACATCTCTGGCAGCACAGGAGGGGTCAGTGGTGGCTGTGGAATCCTGCAGCAGCTGGAGGGATCAGAAGCCCTCTGAGATGGCATCAAACTTGATACACATACAGATGTTTTTGAATAAAAAGGGCACCTCCCTCCCTGGCTCGTGACTTTTTTGAGGATTGCTCACCTTCCACGCCTCTCCTGGGATTAAACACGTGCTGCAGCCACCACCAAGCACAAAATATTCCCAAGGTCTCCCAGCATTAGATTGAAATGTGCAGCTTTGGGAAGTGGGATTATTTTCATTTTTGCTTCCCGCTCCCTCCCTCCCCCCAGTGAATTGAATTCCAGGAGTGTAGCATCACCTCATGCTGCCCCTAAGTTTTCTCTTCTCCACTTGGGCTCTGGCTAAATTACCCCCAAAACCAATTAAGGCCCAGGATGATATTGCAGCAAGCAGAACTGCTGCTAATCTTCCGGAAGGTTGGAACTTGTGGAAGTGATTGAAACGGTGGGAAATTACATTCCTCGGACGAGGTCAGCCTCGGAGTTGCAAGCAGCATTTTTCTTTTTTAATATGTGCCTGCTTCAATGCTAATAATCCCACAGGTCAGGAAAAGCCAGGACCTGGGTTAACCAGAAAGGAAAACTCCCGTGTGTGTCCTTGGGTTCAGTGAAGAGCTGAGGAGGAAAGGATGAAACGCTTGGCGTCGTGCAGCAACCCTGCCAGGGGGGAAATGGGTTTGCAGGGAGAGGAAGGATGGGGCTGGATAATGGGCATGTTGCAGGCATGTGGGCAATAAATCACCTCGATCGTGTCCCCCGTGCTGGCCATGGGCTGAGTGCATTCCCTGGTCAGCGCCTGTATCGCATTAACCTGCTGCACACAGGACGTGTCTGTTTATCCTGCCAATTACTGCCAATCTAATCAGCTTGAGCCGGGTAAAAATAGAGCCAGTTTCCGTGTGGAAATCAAGAGGCACAAAAACAGCAGCAAAGAAGCTGATCCTGATCAGCCGAGCACATGGGAGGGAAGGATGGCGGTGCCGGCGGCAGGAAATGGGGTGGGATGGTTTGGCCTTGTGGGCAGGTGGATCTTTTCCCCCCAGGGCTGGATTTTCCCCAGCATCCGTCAGGCAGGCTGAGGGAAGGAGATGGGGAGTGTGGGAATCACAGGCAGGCTGAGAGCTCCTCGGAGGGTGGATGTTCTGGGTGCTTTCAGGAGAGAAGGAACAGGGCTGGAATCAGCTGGAAGGGACACACCAGGGGAGGCTGAGGCACAGAATAGAATCCTGGAGTGGTTTGGGTGGGAAGGGATCTTAAAGGTCATCCCATTCCACCCCTGCCATGGGCTGGGACATCTTCCACTATCCCAGGGTGCTTCAAACCCCATCCAACCTGGCCTTGGACACTTCCAGGGGCAGCCACAGCTTCTCTGGTCTCACCACCCTCACAGAATTCTTTCCTAAAATTTCATCTAAACCTGCTCTCTTTCAGCTAAAAGCCATTCCANGGATGGATGGACAGATGGATGGACGGATGGATGACCAGATTTGAGTTCCTGTGTGCTGTGGAACACACCCAGCAGCTGTGCTCAATAAAACCAAGCTGCTCTCCCGTGTAAGGGCCTGTGAAGGAGGCATCATCTGAGGAGAAGAGGAGCAGCACGTGGCTCTGCAGCCGGTGGGATCCCATCCTCCTTCCCTCCATCCGCCTCTGATGTTTGCTGAGGGACAGAGGTCGATTTTTTTGTTATCTTGGAAACTGAAAAATAAAACCAAGGGAAAACAATGTGATTTCCCCCCAGCACGCTTCATTTGCCCTTTCACTTAACTGGATCACCCTACAATAAATGAGTGTTGAGCTGTTTGCTCACGATAAACCCCAGGAAGACACAGCCTGCCACAGGGAGTGGCCCTTCTTCGCCCTTCTCATCCCAGCTGGCAAATCCCCTTCTCTGCAGGGACGTGGCTTCCCCAGCCTCCCCCATCTCCCCGGATTTTCCACCCTGCTCACCTGCCTGGAGCTCTGGGATACCCCTTGGCAGGGCAGAAACCCCAAGGTGACCAATTCTCCACAGCTGAAAGATGCCTCTGAGTAAACCCAGGGCAGCCAGGCTTAACCAAACCAAACCTTCATTTCGAGGCTTGGAATTTTCTGTCTGAGCCCGAGGAGCGGGAACGCTGCCGATAATTAAGGGACATCTGTCACCCGCGCGTTCCCGCTGGGTTTGTCAGGAAGTGCTGACATAATGTGAGGGGAAGAAACCTGCTCTGGAGCAGGGCTTGGCACGCTGGCTTCCAGCTCCAGCCCTGCCACGGGCAAAGGCTGCTCCTGCCCGGTGCTGGGGAGGGCTGGAGGAGCTGGTGTGGGGCTCATCCCGCTCTCCCAGGAAGGGTCACGTCCCAAAGCTTTGCCAAACCCGATGGCAAAAGCCGTTTGTGCTCCCTCTGTCCCACCTCAGCTTGGAGATAAGGTTCAAGCTGCATGAGGTTAAAAAATAAACAATTTGGAGGGTGGTTTTTTTGCTTTGAGGGCATTTGGGGTATTTCCTTCCAAGAGCTTGGGGTTTTTTTCTGGCTTAACAGCTCCAGGAAGTCAGGTTTTTTTTAATTCTGAGAATTTTTATAATCCAGACAAGTTGAGGTTGTGGCTGCCCCATCCCTGGAAGTGCCCAAGGCCGGGTTGGACAGGGCTTGGAGCAACCTGGGATGGTGGAAGGTGCCCCTGCCCATGGCAGGGGGTGGGATGAGGTGATCTTTAAGGTCCCTTCCAACCCAAACCATTCCAGGATTCTGTGATCCCTAAGAACTCTGGGGCTGTGGGAGCTGGGATTTACAGATATTGGCCAAATTGATTTTTTTTTTTATTATTTCCTCAAGCTCCCAATGGGCTGAATCCTCATTTGTGACATCACTGATGGGGAAACTGAGGCAGGGACCAAGGCCACACTCCCTCCTCTGGCCTAACCCTTTGGAAAAGGTGCTGCTCCGACCCTTGGGATTAGGANTTGAGGTTGTGGCTGCCCCATCCCTGGAAGTGCCCAAGGCCGGGTTGGACAGGGCTTGGAGCAACCTGGGATGGTGGAAGGTGCCCCTGCCCATGGCAGGGGGTGGGATGAGGTGATCTTTAAGGTCCCTTCCAACCCAAACCATTCCAGGATTCTGTGATCCCTAAGAACTCTGGGGCTGTGGGAGCTGGGATTTACAGATATTGGCCAAATTGATTTTTTTTTTATTATTTCCTCAAGCTCCCAATGGGCTGAATCCTCATTTGTGACATCACTGATGGGGAAACTGAGGCAGGGACCAAGGCCACACTCCCTCCTCTGGCCTAACCCTTTGGAAAAGGTGCTGCTCTGACCCTTGGGATTAGGATCTGCTCTCAGAGGAAGAAATAAACCTCAGCCAAGTATTCTGGCACCTGATGAGAAAGCAGAGCTCCCACTCTCAGTTTAATGGGGCTGCTGATGTACGAATTCCTGTGTGAATAATGAATGTTTGGAAGTGCTTTGAGCACTGTAAATGGGAAGGACACTGTTGTTTCCCTGGGCTCTGAAAGCCAGTGGCAGAAGTTCCCAGAATTGTTTGGACTGTAGCAATAGGGATTTATAATTCATAACAAAGAAGAAATGTCTCTCAGTGAACCAAGAAGACACAGCAACATAAAAAAATTGACATTACTCATATTCTTTTCTTATGAAATGCTGTCACACAGGGGTGTTCAAGGATCTTTTTTCCTGGGCAGATAAATACCTGAGGAAGGATTAATTCCATATTTGATGTAGGTTTTCAAGCAAGGTTTCCTTCTTGCAGCCTGTTTTGTAGGGATTTAAACAGATGCAACTTCAACCTGGAATTGCACGTCCGGGCTGTCCAAACATGAGAAATTCCTGTGCTTCCCAAAAGCCAGAGTAGAAAGTTACCCTACACATCTCATGCATTGGGTTTAGAGGGGAAAAAAAAAAAGAGCAAAGCACAAACCAAACCCCCAGAAAACTCCGAGGCAGAGTCGCGGGGTTTCAAGATCTGCTTAAGGAATCAGCGAGCAGGACTCAGGAGCAGTTAATAACAGGCTGTATTACAGGCTACTATTAACATGGGATAATCCAGCAGCAAAAGAAAGGGTGAGGGATAAAGGAATGTCACCCTACAACAGTGAGACCTTCAGAAATCAAGCCACCAGGGTTCTAAACCAGATTAACTTGGCTGTCGCCGTCGGGCGCCGGCACGGGCACAAAGCAGGAGCAGCAGGGATGGGGAAGAGGAGGAGGTTTGGATTTTCCCTGGGATGGGAGGCACACCTTGG
The DNA here is from genome assembly GCA_013397815.1 of Aleadryas rufinucha. Lineage (NCBI taxonomy): Eukaryota > Metazoa > Chordata > Aves > Passeriformes > Aleadryas > Aleadryas rufinucha. The sequence continues at coordinate 117,113 of VZTH01004382.1, read as the reverse complement.
TCCTGCTGAAACAAAGGAGGCCAGGTGCTGATAAATCCCAGCGGAAACCACTTGGAAGTGAGGGAAATTTTGGATTTGGACCGAAACTCATCCCAGACACGAGGGGATGAACGGAGCTCCCCAAAAGGGGCAGAGCTGGAGGATGCATTCCCTGTCCTCATTCACTTCTTACCCAGCTTCATTTCCAGCCAGGAATACAATCTTCCCTGGGCTTCCACCTCCTGGAAAAGCTCTTCTCACAACCACCCCAAGCTCCTCTTTTACCCTCTGCTCATATTTCACTATTGCTTGACCCTTCCCTTCAGACTTCCTCTGTGACTGACAGGATTTCCAAGACCCTGTGAATTTTGGATGGATAATTCTGGAGATTTCAGGGTGAAGGCTGATGCCAGACAAAAACCTGCTTCAATTTGTCACTTACTTTGAATGCCCCATCTTCATTATGAGACTGAAGAGCACACAGGGGGCTGAAATGTTAAAGTAAGGGGCCCAAGTCAAACTCTGGAGTGAAAAGCCTCCAGGTTATTTGTTGGAAGAGAAAATTTGGAAGGACCTGGCTTTCAATCTGCGTGAAGGCACCCAAGTGATGAGCAGAGCTGCTGAGCACTCAGGTTTGGCCTTCAGCTCTGGATTTATTGATCCTGAGTGCTCACACACAGCTCTGGAGTGCTGCAGAGCAGCCTCTGCTCCTCCTGACACGCTGGCAGCACCCAGCCCCGACAGGATCCATCCCTAAACCTCTGTGCAAGTCTCCAAAATTCCTGCTGGGCAGTGGGTGGTAGAGGGATACGTCCCAAAATGGGGAAATCACATCCTGGGAAAAACCAGAACCATCTGAAATGAAATGCTGGCCCAGCTGAAGTCAATGAAAGTCTGAACAGGGCTGAGGTCTCGCTCCGTCTGCAACAGGCGCCTGCTCCAGTGTCCCAAAAAAACCTCCTTAAACAAGAGCAGGCTGCCCATGGTTCTCATCAGTCTCAAGTACTTCCTATGTTTATTTTCTTGGCCCAGCCCCAGCTTTGCCAGTTGCTGCTCCGTGCACTCTGCTGGCCCGTGCTCCCTCCATGTCCTCACATGTCCTGAGCCATCCTAAACTGCTCAGCTGTGCCACCCCGAGCCCTGAATCCCACCCCATCCCCCTCCCCAAGCATCTCTGGTTTCTATTTACTCCCCAGAACGCTTTGGGATCATTTTGGGAAGGAAGACTCCCCAGCAGTGTAAGATGAGACCATCCCTCAGTGGCTCTTCCCATGAGGATGTGGCTGCAGCCCAGGATCCTGCCATTCCCACCCCGTGAAATCAGGGTGCTCCCAGGGATCAGGGAGCACAGACTTGGGGACAGGGTTTCCTCTTGCCCTGTGGCCACAGCAGCAAGGAAACAGCCGGGGATGGGCTGTCCAAGCTCTGCATGGACCGTGTGTGATACATAAAATCCATCCTTGTGACACCAGGGAAGCCAAAAGGGTGGCCACAGACAACACCAAGCGTGGTTTTATAGCAAAACTGCCGTCCCAGACAAGTCTCTTGCTCCTTTACCATCCCTGGTTTTTTTGTCTGTCAGCCAGAAATTATTGCCAACACGTGATCCTGACTTTTGGGTTCAGAAGCACCGGATTCCTCCAAAAACCAGGGAAAGAAGCGGCTGCGTGCTGGCTGCGGACACAGCCCTCACCCACCGGGTCAGGACACCGCTGCTCCTGCTTTGTCCTGAATTCCCAGCCAGGAGAGCGAGGATCAGCCTCGCTGGGTGGCTCAGGGTCAGCCCTTCATCCCATCTGCTCTGGATCACCCGCTGTGACCCGGGACAGGAGCAGACGGCTCCAAACCTGAGCCACGTTGGCTGGAATCCACGGGAAAAGCTGTCAGGATGCGACGCGGAGTCAGGCAGCGCTGGGCTTTGGGATCCAGACTCGTTCCCTTCCCCTCCCTCACTGCTTTGGGATCTAGACTTGTTCCCTTCCCCTCCCTCACTGCTTTGGGATCTAGACTCGTTCCCTTCCCCTCCCTCACTGCTTTGGGATCTAGACTCGTTCCCTTCCCCTCCCTCACTGCTTTGGGATCTAGACTCGTTCCCTTCCCCTCCCTCACTGCTGGCACCTGTAGCTTTCCAGACACCCATCCCAGGAAGGTTCCTATCTCCTCACTAACCAGAACTCCACGTGCTCCAGAGGATCCCGTGCTGGACAGGCAGGTGGGGAAAGCGATGCACAGGGATGGATGTACCCAGGATCTGCAGAGGCAGGGCAGACACAAAGATATCTCATGGCCCAAGGATTCATGTTCCTTTTTCCATGTGTCAGCAGCAGTGTCCCCCCTGCAGCTGCACCACAGAGGCATAGGTGTCCACACTGCTGGGAGGGACAGGACACAGGGAATGGCTTCCCACTGCCAGAGGGCAGGGATGGATGGGATGTTGGGAGGGAATTGTTCCCTGTGAGGGTGATGAGGCCCTGGCACAGGGTGCCCAGAGAAGCTGTGGCTGCCCCTGGATCCCTGCAAGTGTCCAAGGCCAGGCTGGACAGGGCTTGGAGCAGCCTGGGATGGTGGAAGGTGTCCCTGCCATGGCAGGGGTGGAATGAGATGAGCTTTGAAGTCCCTTCCAACCCAAACCATTCTGTCATTCTATGGCTGATCCCAACAGTTTCACCAACCCTTCACACAAATTATAGAACTTCATTTTTCCAAAGGTTCAAAACCAAGCAAGACACTTTTAAATCTGCTGGGTCTGCTGCAAGCAGCCCAGACCTGAGGATGTTCTGCTCCTCCAAAGGAGCTTCTCTGGGATGGAGAAGCCAATCCATTCGATAACTGGGCTGGTGTCTGAGGCTGGGTGATTTTTGGCAGACTTGGAGTAGAAGATGAGGCCCATCCTTTGCTGTCTGTCCTCACCACTGCACCCTGAGCACAACCAGTGACAGCCACACAAACTATTGTTTTCCACCAGAACTTCCACTTTTTTGTGGATAATACTTGGGATTTTATTTTTAATGAAGATTTTGTATTCACACCCAAACAGTGCCCAGAATCCCCTGGCAATGCTGAGATCTCCTGCTGCCCACATCCACTTCTTCAAAACACATCTCTGCCCGCAAAATACCCCCAGGGCAGTTTGGACAACGCTCTCAGGCACTCGGTGGGATTCTTGGAAGTGCCCTGTGCAGATCCAGGGGTTGGACTTGATGAACCTTTTGTGTCCCTCCCACCTCAGAGCGTTCTGTCATTCTACGCTTCTCCTTTAGTTGGGCAGCGCAGGAACTGGGTCCAAAAACGGGGTATGGATCTGCCCAGCCCCGAAATGCGCGGCACAAAGTTGTGTTTTCCACGATTCCTGGGCTCTGTAGCAACAGTAGGTTCCTGGCACCCTCTAATGGAAAAGCTCCGTCACTGAATCGCCGTCTCGGGCTGCGAGTCTTGGCTCCTGCCTTTCTATTTTTAATCCAATATCACAGGAATAACTCCGAGCCAGGCACGATACACGGCGTGCCAGGAGGGACCTGGAGAATGCGCTGAGCAAATGTCAGGGCTGCTCTGGGGAAGGAGAGGCTGCCTGGTGCTCGCCCCCGACGCCGGGAATCCGGCACGCACTGGGATCGCTGCTTTACTTATGGAAATGCGAGGGGAGAGCTCATCAGCGCTGACATTTGGGCCTTGTTTGTGAATTTAAGGCATAATGCTCGGGGGTTCATCATGTTACAGCGCCTGTCCTTCCCTTTCCTCCTCGTCTCCCTCGGCCACATTGAGAGGGTGGAATTTTCTAGGGTGTTTTTCCAAGTTTGGCGTCCTGGAGGTGGCTGAAATCTCAGGTCGGGCTTGGCTCTGGAGCTGGTTTGTAAACAGAATTCCTGGTTCAATTATAAGGTGTTTTTCAAGCTCAGGCCGTGCTAGAAAGTGACACCCATAGCCAGGGAAGGTCTCCAAGGATTTGTCCCCAGCTGAGGGGGGGACACCTGACATTTAGGGGCACAGGAAAAGCCGGGCTGGTGGCAAGCACAGTGCTCCTGCCAGCCCCAGGCAAAGGGGGCAGGACACTGCGGCTTTTGGCTTCTCCCCAGGAGCTGGGATTGAATGTGAGGATCCCAGGGGTGGATCAGGAGATCCAAAAGATCCAAAAGATTTGGCTTTTCCATGGGGGGCTCAGTGAGATCCCTGCCTGGATAAAACATGGAATTTCTGCCGAGTCTGCCCCTTGCTGAGCTGCCAGAGGAGGAGAGGGGCAGGAAGCAGGACCCAGCCCATCAACGTCACCCTTGTCCTTTACTCCCAGAGACAAATAAAATCATTTCAATAATTCTTTAATACAGGAAAATCCAATTTCCAGGAAATGCTGCTCCGTGCCAGTCTCAAAGCTCTGGAGAGGAGCTCAGAGTCCTCGGAGAGGGGCTCTTCATCAGGAACTGGAGTGCCAGGACACAGGGGATGGCTTCAAACTGAAAGAGAGCAGGCTGAGATGGGATATTGGGAAGGAATTCCGCCCTGTGAGGGTGGGGAGGCCCTGGCACAGGGTGCCCAGAGAAGCTGTGGCTGCCCCTGGATCCCTGGAAGTGTCCAAGGCCAGGTTGGAGCAGCCTGGGATGGTGGAAGGTGTCCCTGCCCTGGCAGGGGGTGGATTGGGATGAATTTTAAGGTCCTTTCCAACCCAAACCATTCCATGATTCAACGACTGGCTGCAGTGTGCAGGTTTCAGCACATAAGGTGGCATTTCCCTTGGTAAAAGGCTCCCAAAAACCAATGAAAGCCAAAGAAAAAAGCAAACAGCCCAGAGCCTGGCAAACGTGCCAGTGGTGACACCAAGAGTTTGACACTCCCATGGCTCCCTGGGCATCTTCTGCCTCACAACACAGAGCAAAAACCAGGCTGTGATGTGCCAGGCCATAAAAACCACACAGGACCAGTGTTCCCCAGTATCCCCCGAGGGTTACCTGAGCCCCTCAGGTGAATTTTACCTGTGAGTTTAAGGCACAGTCAAACACAGACCTCTGGAAGCGAAAGCCAGTCCTGAAATTCAGCAGGTCTCTTCTGAAATCCCTTTTAAAACCCTTTTACTTTTAGAATCCCAGTTTCCACAGCAACAAGACACACAGCTCTCTGCGGAGTTTAGGGCTATAAATAACCCCGAGATCTATAGTTGTGATATTAGCTATGAGGGCTTTCAAAAAAAAAAAATAAAAATTGCGTGTGGTAATGAAGGGAAAAGCTCAGCGCTGAAAGGAAACAAATTTAATGAGGAAAAGATGGTTCCTAACTGGCTTTGGAGCACGGCTTTGAACAAAGGAAAGCTGCTCCTGGTAAGATCCTGCCTTTTCTGAGCGTCACATTGATTTCAGTTGGATTTTTGGGAGCTGTGCTTCACAACCTCCCCTTTACCTGTGTTTAAACCGTGTTGTCTCCGAAGGAGAAGGGGGAAAATGGCAATTAGGTGTTGTTTTCCCAGCCCTGCTCGTTGTGGGGAAGCAACGAGGAGGCACCACTGAGCCAGGTTTCAGCACAGCCTGACCCTTGCCTGCCACAGCAGCCCCTCCACCCCTCCTTTGGGGAAGGATGGCTCCACGTGCTAACTTTAAACCCACCGTTTAATCCTAATTGCTCCTCCGATCCGGGAGGATCAGGACGGCCCGCGGGGAAGATGCTATTCCTCGGGATGCAGTCAGAGGGCAGGAATTCGGTCTGCCGGCCCCGGAGAAGTGCCGGCCTTTCCCCCCCGTTGACATCAGCGTGTAAACAAAGGCGCAATCCCACGAGGGAAGATAAATATTGGCCGCGCTGGAAGCAGAGAGGAAATTAAATAACCATCACATGGCGTAAAAAGCAGCTCGTCAGGGGAGGGGGGAGCGGCGGCTGGGAGCCGGCAGAACAGATTTGTATACAGTAGTGAGGAGGAGGAGATGAGGAAGGAGAAGAAAGGAAACCACAAATCAAGGAGTTATTTGGAGTTTCCTCTCTCGCAAGCAGAAGGTCCGTGTTATTCAAGCAGATGCACCGCGTGTCACCAGTTTGCTGGGGTTTGTTATTTTAAGGATGGTCTCAGGAAGAAAATAAATTCCACGCCGAGGCTCCTTTCGAGCCATTTTAGGCAGTGTGTGGAGAGGAGCCCAAAGAGTGGGGTTGTGGAGATTCCTCCAGGCTGAGCTGCTGGTACATCCTCTGCTCTCTCTCTCTGTCTCTCTCTCTCCAGAAGGGAATTTGAGTGAATCGCTGGGAAGGAATCCCACAGCAGCTCCAGCTCAGGGCAGAACCCACGGGCAGCACCGTGGGGCTGCATTGCTGCTGCTCCTTCCCAAGGGACCCAAAGGGCTGGGAGGAAAAAAGGTGGCTGGTACAACATGGAGAGGCAAAATCCAGCAAAACGTGGAAATGGGGAGCTGTTTTCTGGTCAACAATTCCCACTCAGTCCTGAGTGGAGACACCACTGCCTTGGGCTGAGGGGACAGAGGATTCTGCAGCAAGAGTGGAATAATTCATTTCAATTAAGTCTTCAAGTCTAAACTGGGATCTGAGCATCCACCTGGGTCCTCTCTGGCCTCACCATCAGCTGGAAAAATTCTGTGGGTGATGATCTGCAGCGGTGCCTCTCCAAAGGAATTGGCCTTGCAACCCGGGATAAAGCAGGGAGAGGAACAATGTCCCCTGAGCCTCACCAGAATCAGGGTTGGTTTCTCCTGAAGGTGTTGGTTTGTCCAAGGGGAGAAAAGGGAGATAAAGCCCACATTATTCTGGTCCCCAACAAGTGGTCTGGTGGAGATCTGCTGTTGATGTGACACAGGCACCAGTTTGGTGTCTTTTTTCTAACATTGCCACCCTCAGAGCTGTAGGAATTTTTGGTGGGAAAGAACCAGCACGAACATTATCCATATACAGCAAAAAGAATACATTAAATTAAATTCCAGCTGCAATTGCTGGGCTCAGAGTGCAAACATTTCATTCCAGCACCTCCTGCCCTAGTGACATTTCTGGATGGATTGTGTTTTCCAGAGGGTTTTCAAGCTTCTCTCCTCCTCTGGATAAAAAGCAAAGCAAAAGGAGACATGAAAAACCTTTCCCTTCAGAGAACACACCAGGCACAGGACACGCCGTGGGACTGATGGAACATTTCTGTCCCTGTGATTAACTGATCACCACTCAGGACACTTCAGAGGCTGTTTTAATAGAAGACACAAAGAGTTGGAATCAGCAAGAAATAGTAAAAGGAAAAGAAAACATGAGGCATTGCAGAGGGAGCAGGCACCAGGCCCATTCTCTGAGGGCTCTGTCCTGCTCCCACTGAAATCAAAAGGAGTTTTAGAGTTGGCTGCAGTGGGAACAGGAACAGTCCTTAAGGCACTAATTAGTACAGCTGGCTGAATAATGCATAATGAACAGTTCATTCAGCTAATTTCATCTCTTTTTCTATTCATGACTTGCCCGTGAACCAATCCCAATTTTCTCATTTTGGTCGTCATTCAGAAGCTATTTGTGGGTTTCTTCAGGAAATCATCCCCAGCGTGCAATTCCAGCGTGCATCCCAACATGTAAATATTGGGAATTGGCGCAGAAGTGTTCAAGTGTGGGACCTGCAGGTGGGACAGGGGACATCAGCTCTCTAAAGGTGGGCTGGGAGAGCTGGGGCTGCTCAGCCTGGAGAGGAGAAGGCTCCAGGGAGACCTTAGAACCCCTTCCAGTGCCTAAAGGGGCTCCAAGGGGGACTTTGGACAGGGACATGGAATGACAGGATGGGGGAATGGCTTCCCACTGCCAGAGGGCAGGGATGGATGGGATATTGGGAAGGAATTGTTTCCTGGGAGGGTGGGGAGTGCCCAGAGAAGCTCTGGCTGCCCCTGGCTCCCTGGGAGTGCCCAAGGCCAGGTTGGACGGGGCTGGGAGCAGCCTGGGATAGTGGAAGGTGTCCCTGCCATGGCAGGGGGTGGAATGGGATGAGCTTTAACTCCCTTCCCACCCAAACCATTGTTTCCTTCTTGCCCAAGCTGATTTTCTACAACCAAGTGCAGCAAGAATTTCAAATGTTGCAAAGAAACACTGAACTCTACATCCATATTCAGCACATACTCGGGCACTTTCCTTTTCTTCCTCGTCCTTTCTCCTCCAGCATTTTAAAGGGATCTAGCTGGTTATTGGAATACTGAGCCAAGGCAGCGAGAGAAGGGATATGATGTGAAAACACCCCAAGGAATGTCACTGGAATAATCAAGTAAACACTTCCAGATTTTCCTTTCCAGCTCTGAAGTGTTTTGACCTTAGCAAGGAGTAAATGAACATTGTGTAATGGATGGGGGCTGGAATCTGCCTGTGGATCACAGAGGACAGCTCCATCCTGGGCTGCTGCACATCCCTAACTTGGTAAAGTCACCCCAAAACGTGACTTTCCTGGGGAAAGATTTAAGTGAGGAACTATTCCAAGCAGGAATGCAGAGGAAATAGCTGCCCTGTGATGGGGCAGGGGGGCCAGGCTGAGGCATCCCTGTCCTTCCAGCCAGGAGAGGCCGGGACAGGCCCAAGCACAGGCAGGGGAAAGCAGAGAAACCCAAGAGTTTCTTTCACAGCACTTCCAGAGACGGATGCATGGAGCAAGGGAAGGGAGCTGGGAAGTGTTTCTGGCAGCCAGGCACTGTGGATTTTCACGCTGAAGGAAGTCCCACAGGGAGCCACACAAAGCCAGAAGGGCATCCTGGCTCCTGGGGCCACGGAGGGACGTGCCAGCGCTGCTGGAAGGGACACGGGGGACACGCGGGGCGAGGGATGCTCAGGGCTGCTCACGCTTTGCATTTTGAAAGGTGACAGCTGAGGCAGGGCGTGATTGAGGGGGGATCTTCGCTGAGGGACAGGAGAGCCAGGCTCTTATGGCTCCAGCTGGAAAAAATACCCTGGAAAATCCGTATTTACAGAGCCTTCTGTGCCGGAGTCTATCGGCAGAGGGCAGTGACACTCGCAGGCACACGCTCATCCCCGGCAGCCTTCAACCCATCCCGCTCCTGCTGCTGTCACAGCAAGGACACCTTCCCCACCCTGCCCAAACCAAACCTGCCTTAATCCCTTCAAATCAAACCCCAAGGGATGCTGCAGACCCGACATCTGGCCGCTTTTTGGTTTGGGTTGGTGCTTTTTCCCCCTCCTCTTCCCAAAGCCCACGTGATATTTTTGTCTCCGCGCTTCAAAGCTGGGGTTTGTTTGTTTTTTCAAGCCCAATCCCAGCATCTGCGCGAAAGCCGGCAGGAAATAAGCCGTGTGCACACAAGTAGTCGGGAGAACATGCAAGGGCAATATTTATCTTCCCCTTCCGTGGGTCGGAGCGGAGACACGCAAGGCTCCGGCTGCTGCCACTCACCGCATCCCGGCAGGAAAGGACAGGGAGGGGTTTGGGGTGGAACCGCGGGATCAAAGCATTTCGGTGCGGATTGGGAGAGCTGGGCGTCAGGCAGGGTAAGGTGGCGATGAGGAGGAAGGTTTGGAATAGGTAGGGATGAGGGGAGAGGCCGGGGATGATCAGCATTGGGGAATTTGGGAGAGGTGGGATAGAGCGAGGAGGTAGCGCTGGGTATCTCCAAAGGAGCCACCAGCCCCGGGTGAAAGGCACAGAGATCCCACTCTAAACAACCCAGAATCGGTCTGTGAGGTTTTATGTTCATCCATGTACAGAGTGGGCTTTCAGATCATGCTGGGAAAGCATTCAATCCCGAAAAGAGGGAAAAGCTGTTTTGGCATGGAACCCAGCCGAGGGAAGGCTGCCCATCACAGCTGACTCATACCCGAGACAGCAGTGGGTTCATCTCTGGCTTTGCAAGTCATTTTGGTGGAAGATTTGGGATTTCCAGGCTGGGTTTCTGGCAGAAGTGCTAAGATTTAAGCCACATTTAGGAGGTTTAAAATGTCAAACATGTCATTAAATTGGGCAGAAGATTTTGCAAGTGTCGATCAGCCTCCGAAAGGCTCCTAAATGGGATGGGAAAAGCTCTGAGAAGGTCCCTGTGGAGGAGTTCTGTGGGCTGGGAGCATTGGGCACTTGATGGATCTGGGTAACTCAACTGGTCTTTTATCCAGCAGCCTCCCAAACAAATCTCCTCCTTTTCCATGGCAGAGATTCTTACTTCCATTGTCTCTGTGGATGGATACAGGAGTGAAGGATCTCCTTTCACACTGGACTCAGTCACCCGCCTCACACTGAATCATTTCAGTTAATTTTTATAGGCTTTTGGCCATTCCATGTTGTGTGGAGTCAAACTCCCAGGAAGGATTTATCTGGGTGGATTTGGCTACAGTGGCTCTGAGGTGCTGTGTGAAGGGAAAGAAGCACTTCAGCCAAGCTCCTTGGTTTAACAGGATTGAGGGAATCCAAACAGGAGAATTCAGGCCCTTACAACAGCAGCTAAAACTGAGGTGTTGAAGGACTGGACCCTCTCTCAGTCCTCAGCTGACTGCAACCCCCAATAACAGCCTCTGCATGCTCTGAAGATACAAAAAGAGGAAAATTATTGTAGTTAAAAGTTATTGTTTACTGATTAGTCCAGCAAGGAATCTTCCCCAGTTGTCTCAAGCATGCACAAAGAGAGTTTTCAGGGAGGAAACAGGAAAGGAAATGGGATGATTTGGGGATGAAATGAGGAGCCACTTTGGTGTCCTGTGCTCGTAGGGCTGCACAGGCACCCCAGAACGACCTTCACTCCCAACCCACTGCCTGGACAAGTGGTAACATGAGCTCTTACTCAGTTGATTTACCTCCCTGAAGGCAGTTCCTGGCTCTGCCCCTGGCTAGCCAGGAATTCTTGGTGACAGAATTATATGTCACATCCCTTTTGGTTTCCTCAGGCTTCACCCAAAGCCACTTCTAATCAGAGAAAAGGCTCCCAGTTCATCTATTACACTTCAGGTTAGGGTTTGTCTTGCCATCTGGCATCAAAGGCAAACAAAATTTCTGGCTGTAAACCACAGAATCATTCTTTTGCAACAAAATTCTCATTCAAACTTTTATTTGGACTCAGGCTTAGACCTAATTCTTAGGCAGAAAGTTTCAACCTTCCTCACCTTGCTACAGAAACTCGACTTTGAGCACAGCGTGGTGCTTTCAGGATGGATTAGCAGATAAAGGACATGCTTTCAGGATGGATAAAGACATCAGTACAAGCAAAAAGGCCACCAAAGAACTCATCATGCCCATGCCAACGGCCTGGCCCGTGCTGGAACTCAATGCAGACCTTTCCTAAGGGACTGAGAGAGCTTCCTCTGTTTTCCACACATCCCTTCCTCCCACGGACAATGCCGGGCACGGCAGGAAAAGGAAGCACATATGGTTCGCGCTCCATGACGGATCACTGCAAGGAAAGGACACAGAGAGGCTGTGGGATTGTCAAGGACCCTCTCACAGCAGGAGCCTGCAACAGAAGCAGGGCTGTGTCTCTTTACAATATATGGCATTATGCAGCCCCAGTCCGTGTCCTCTGCCTGCTGACTCCTGCACTTCGGTGGGGCTCCAATAAACGCACTCGACGGCCCGCGATATTCCACAGGGAAATAAAAAAGGATAAACTACCGGCATTTGGGATGTTTGTGGTGCAGCAGTTCGTCTCAGCAAGGTGTATAATGAGATTTCCAATAAACCATCACCCAGAGGAATGAGAGCTCTTCTCCTGCGCGATACCAACACAAGTGGTCACACAACTCATGTGAGAGCCCACATTTGGGCATCTGCACATCCCATAAAGATCAACTCGAGATAAAATGCAATTTGGCCTTTAAAAACATCAATGTTGGGTCCTTTGTTTTTCTGCGGCGCAGCAACGTCGCAGTTGTGAAAATAAAACACACAGTCCATCTTCCAAGATTACCACCATATAAAAACCAAGGCTGGATTCATTCGCTGCCTGCCTGGGGCTGCATTTTAAAATGTTATTCCTGGCTTGTCCCACTTAAAGATCTTCACCCGTGGCATTCACCCAGCTGATGTGCAGTCTGGCTACTGGGCTACCACAGCCAAACAGCCGAGTCCTGTGGAAAAACACCGTGGAAAACAGAAATGGCCAAACCGCCCCTTGGCCGCCCGACGCCGTCCGTGCCATCCGCAGGCAGATCTGCAGCCGACAGCCCTGCTAGAAAATGTGCATTGCTGCGTCGCTGTCAGCCAGAATCCCGGTTTAGAATGGAGAGTGGGAACGTGGGGGGCGAAAAAAAGGATCATTTCGAGAGGTCTTTGGTGTCTCTTTTGTTTCCACGCCGTATTTAAAGACAATCTGGAGTCAGGTGCCAAACTGGTGTTGGCTGTGGGTTGGGTTGGTGGCGGCTCAGGCAAGCGCCGCTGCCAAAAGCTTTATCGGGGTTTTGGCATCACCACCCAGCAGCAGCTCAGGCTGCTTCCCTGAGGCTCTTTGTCATCCTAAAACAACGGCTGGGGAAGGAAAGCATCGCAGGCATTCCCTTTTCTACTCCGTAAGGCTCCTCGTGGCTGGAATGAGGCGTTTGGACTGAAAAGGCAGGGAAAAAGGCACCTACTGCCCACATGGGAGTCAGCAAAGAGCACGGGCAGCACTGGGAGCCAGGGGACACGCCGCAAACGCACCGGCCACGAAGGACACAAGGAAGGAAGGTGCTTACACACGATTTGGGATGGCGGGATGCACCTCGAGGCTCCTCTGCAGCCTGCAGGCATAACCCTGCGGGGAGCACAGGAGCCCCAGGCCCAAACCCGTCAGCTCTGAGGGGTCAGCTGGAGCAGGGCAAGGCACAGCTCTGCCCTGAGAGGGGTCATCGCCCCTCGGAGACCCCCGGGGCCGGGGCGGCCGCAGCCGCGACCCCTCCGCACCCGCGGGCGGCCACACACAAAAGACGGCTGCTCCCGCCCCTCTCCTATTTAAGGGCTCCTCGACCAATCAGCGCCAGGGGCGGGGCTAAACCGGGAGGATTGACAAGCCGCCGAGACCCCGCTCCCCAGCGCGCGGGAGNGGGCTGCCCCAGGCCGGGTGTGCGAGCCCCGGCCGGGGCGTGCTCGGCGCGGGGCACCATGGTGGAGAAGCGGTGCCCGCGGCTGCAGCGGGACGGCGTGTACCGCTGGTTCTCCGAGCTGCCCTCCCCGCAGCGCGTGGAGTTCCTGTGCGGCCTCCTGGACCTGTGCATCCCGCTGGAGCTGCGCTTCCTGGGCGCCTGCCTGGAGGACCTGGCCCGCAAGGATTATCACTCCCTGCGCGACTCCGAGATCAAGGCCAACAACCCCGCCGACCTGGGCAGCCTCACCAACCTGACGGACGAGGTGGTGCGCAGCAAACTGCTGGTGTCCCTCGCCCTGCTCGGCTCTGCCCACCGGGAGGCCGCCGGGGTCCTGTTCCGCACCCTCACCCACATCGACTCGGTCATCAACAACTACGGGCTGCAGCTCAACGAGGGCCGCACGGGGGATGAGTTCCTGTTGCTCTTCACCATGGCATCCAACCACCCGGCGTTCAGCTTCCACCAGAAGCAGGTGCTGAGGCAGGAGCTCACCCAGATCCAGAGTCTCATGGCCAGCACCAGCAAGAATCCCAGCACCTCTACCCTCAACACCATGGCAACCTATCCTGGCTGCCATNGGCGCGGCCGCAGCCAATCGTTATCAGCGGGCGGGCGGCTCGGCCAATCAGCTTGGTGGGGGGCGTGTCCCGCCGCGGGGTCAGGCCGGGAGCGAAGGCGCCCGTCGCTCCCTGTTCCTCCCGCTCCGCTCGCGGCCGAGCCTCCTCACCGCGGGATCCCTCCGCCTGCGCGCAGCGGCCGGCGGGGTGTGCGCGCCGCTCCGTGCCCCTCCGCCCGGGAGGGATTATTTCCCGCGGTCGCGGCGGCGGGGCGGCCCCGGCGGGGCCGGGGGATGGAGGCACCGGGCGCCCGCCGGAGGGACGGAGGAGCCNCCTGGAGGACCTGGCCCGCAAGGATTATCACTCCCTGCGCGACTCCGAGATCAAGGCCAACAACCCCGCCGACCTGGGCAGCCTCACCAACCTGACGGACGAGGTGGTGCGCAGCAAACTGCTGGTGTCCCTCGCCCTGCTCGGCTCTGCCCACCGGGAGGCCGCCGGGGTCCTGTTCCGCACCCTCACCCACATCGACTCGGTCATCAACAACTACGGGCTGCAGCTCAACGAGGGCCGCACGGGGGATGAGTTCCTGTTGCTCTTCACCATGGCATCCAACCACCCGGCGTTCAGCTTCCACCAGAAGCAGGTGCTGAGGCAGGAGCTCACCCAGATCCAGAGTCTCATGGCCAGCACCAGCAAGAATCCCAGCACCTCTACCCTCAACACCATGGCAACCTATCCTGGCTGCCATAAGGTGGGTATCCTGCTTTTTCCACGCTGGAATGGCACTGGGCTGTGTCTTCCGCTCTCATTTGAAACCGTGCTTTAGCACAGCGGTAAATGGCAGCTTCGGAGGCTGGCAGTTGGTTGATGATGGGGATGGTCAGCTGAGGGCACAGGGAGGGCATGGATGGAGTTTTTACGAGCTTGTGACATTTAAATGAGAAGGGGTTCACAAGCAGATTAACAGCAGCAATAGAAGCCTTCCCTGATTGCTTCTCAAAGCATCTGCTTGGGGGAACAGTCCTGCCAGCTGCATGGAAAACCGGTGGTTTAGGAAGGGGAACAAATGCATCTCTAGATAAGAGCATCTGATTGAAAGTTCCCCTGGAAAAAAGTTGGAAAGGAGGAGTAGCTGTCCAGTGGCAAAGCATCTTAGTGAGGCTGGGTTTTGTTTAGACGGATGTGATGGCAAACATTTGGAGTTGCTGGTGTTAAGCGAAAAGAAATGTTGTCGTTTCCTGTCAGTCTGCATCCCCCGGGTATTGATCCTGGTGTCGGGGTTCACCGTCATTAACTCGCTGCTCTTTCATTCAATTGCCAGCAGTTAGGCCAGACAGGAAGGCTTTAAGATGTGCTGTAAGTAATTAGATATGTGGCTGCTTAATTGCTCTCAGCCTGCTACAAATTAGGGAGTCCAAGTGTCTTTCTGCCTGATTTTAACCCGCTTGAAAGTTCAAACTAAGCACCAGCTTAGTGGGTGCTTGTGAGAAGTTAACAGGCTGCAGCCTTTGAGGTTGAGTGGATAATGTGTTACCCTGCTCTTGGGAAAGGTGGGGAATACCTAAAAGCTGTGAAAACCCCTGCATTGGAGTAATATCCTAAATAAAGCTGTTTCTGAGGGCTCAGTAGAGATTTCACGAAGTTGAGCGTTGAATTCCAGCCTGAGACAGAAATCTGTGCACAGTCTTCCCCTGAATACAAATTTCCTTCCAATTTCATGTTTCTGTAAACACCTCTGCTTGGTAAAATCGAGATGTGTTAAACTTCATATTTTTCTTATTTCTCCCTTCCTGTCTTGTGCCTGTTCCTAACCTCTTGTAGTAAGGGGAAGGAAGAAGGTATGGGAAAGCCTCTTCATTCAGCTGAAACCTCCATGTGCATAAAATGTAGCTGGAAAGAATATTTCACACAGGATGTAGAAGGGTATAATTAAAAGCAGAAAAAAAAGCTTCTTTTCAGATGCTTAACTACTTGCAGCTTCCCTTATTCAAATGATGCAGCGACCCTGGGTTGGAAAGGAAACGCTGTAAATCACATACAAGTTCCCCCAAAATAAGACAAGTAAAAAAAAAAAAAAGATAAAATCAGGCAGGCAGGAAGGTTTTTTAGAGTCTTCTTTCCGAGCTGCAGGATTTATGGAGCTGAAAAACTCCGGCACTATTTATGTCAATCTAAGATGGACGGAGAATCCATCCTGCCATTTTTCCTGCCAGGAATAAGGCAGCCAGGATGGTCGTTTGATTATTTTTTTTTTTTCTTTTCTTCTGAGCTCACTGAAGGGCTGTCTCTTTAAAAAGCACATTTTTATAGAAATCCGTGTTGAAGAATCCTGGTTGCTAAGTACAGAGTAGTGAGAGGGAACACAAAGGTGACTTTGCCTTCACAGTCTCTGAATGTGCATTTTGTTTGAAGTGATGTAGATTTCCTCCAGATTATTTTTTTGTTGTTGTTAACTGGGTAATTCTGCTACTTTTAGGGTAAGCAGTTGGCTTAAACCAGGAGTTGGATGAAGCAAGTGGAAAAAACAATGTCTTTCTCCATTCAGCCCTGTTTAAATATGCACAAATAAATTCCAGCACCCAGGCCTTGGATCTTGTGGTGTTACCAAGTGATGTGACAATCCTTGTGCTGTAACGTCACCTAGAAAAAACAGTGTGGATGGATGTGGAGAGAAAGTGAGTGCCCTGGGCTGCTGCTTTTCCTCCTTGGAATTGGAGGAGAATTCCCTCCCTGGTGCCAGCACTTTCTCATGGCTCCTGTTGCTTTACTCCAGCGTGAGCCACGCTGAGCTGGTGCTGGAAGCTGGATGTTAAATGGGGGATTCTGATCCTCAGGTCTCAATACAAACCTCTCTGAGCCCATCCTTAACGAACTGGTCACCATCTGAGGTCCCAAAAAAACTTTGGGGAGCTGGGATGGTGTGGATGG
This sequence comes from Aleadryas rufinucha, assembly GCA_013397815.1. Classification (NCBI taxonomy): domain Eukaryota; kingdom Metazoa; phylum Chordata; class Aves; order Passeriformes; genus Aleadryas; species Aleadryas rufinucha. Next base: position 100,662 of record VZTH01004382.1, on the reverse strand, counting down.
TGAGATGGGTTGCAAACAGGGAGCTGTTTGTGAACTGGCTGAGTTACCCTACAGCTTTCCCCTTGTTGAGGGTGGGAATAGGGTGTTCCTGCTATGTTACAATTTCTGATTTATGGATAACTTGTTTGGTCAGGGAGATGCAACAGAGATCTGAGCAGTGCTCTTTGTTCTCTTTGCAGAATCAAATGGGAATGTGCTGCTTCTGCTTAGCCAGTCCTATTAAAATATGCCCCAACCTGATATTAGCTATAACTTTTGCAGAGACCTGAACCTTGCAATCCTTTCTCCATCTCCTATTTCACATTTTACAGTGAAATATCTCAAAATCAAATTGTTTAACAGTGAAGAGATTGAACAGCTGATACAAATTTATAGTCAATATTTCATGATTCCTCAAGTTGCTTTGGGGTAGGTGAACCCAGCTGAAGGTGGTCAGTGCTGCAAACTGCTTTTTGCTGTTTCTTTTTACTGCCTGCAATTGCTGACTATGAGGAGGCTTAAAACAGCTGCCCATATATTTTTTTGTGCTTTTTGAGATGCTTCTTGCCTTATCTGAATCTTAACTTTGCAGGAAAAGGTGGCTGTGGCTGGCTTTAAGTAGGTCAGTAATTATTAGAGTCATGGTTTCTACCTGATGGTATAAAGTGAACATTGTTCCCTTGCCCTGAGGAGGGAAAACGCTGCTCTCTCTACATTGCCTTGGATTCGGTGAGGCTGGAATCATAGAATATCCTGAGTTGGAAGGGACCCACAAAGATCATTGAGTCCAGTTCCTAGTCCTGCACAGGACATCCCAACAATCCCCCCCCCGTGCTTTCTGGCTCTGCACAACTCCCTGACAGGAGTGGGCAGCCGGGGGGGGATTTGGGATCTGCTCCCAGGGAACAGGGACAAGAGGAGAGGGAACGGCCTCAGGCTGGGCCAGGGGAGGCTCAGGTTGGATATCAGCAGGAATTTCTCCATGGAAAGGGTGCTCAGGCCTTGGAACTGCCCAAGGAGGTTTGGAGTCCCCATCCCTGGAGGTGTCCAAGAAAGGCTTGGCTCTTGGCTGGTGACAAAGTGGGAATTGGTCACAGTTTGGACTCAGTGACCTTGGAGCTCTTTTCCAACCTCAGTGATGCTGGGATTCTCTGCTGGAGTGGATGGCAGGTGGAAACACAAATCTGAGCTTGGATTTTGTGACCTACATGGATACTGGACATTATAATATGAATCTCTGCATGGACTTCCCCTCTCAAGTGCTCTACTGTCAGTAACTCTGGGGACAGAACTTCAGAGCTGGGGAAGTTATTCATGAATCTGTCGCTCCGTTTCCTGGAGTTGTTTCATCTCCTCATTGAGATCGTGCTGTAAAACCAGGCAAATAAGAGAATGCTTTGGGTACTCAGCACCTGCTCTGCTGTGACAAGAGCTCTTCAGCACATTCAGGGTGATGAGCTGTAGGTTTAGATTAGATATTAGGAAGGAATTTTTGGCTGTGAGGGTGGGGAGGCCCTGGCACAGGGTGCCCAGAGAAGCTGTGGCTGCCCCTGCATCCCTGGAATTGCCCAAAGCCAGGTTGGACAGGGCTTGGAGCAACTGTGGCAGGGGCTGGAATGAGATGAGCTTTAAGGTCCCTCCCAACCCAAACCATTCAGTGATTCTGTGATGATGATTCTGATCTGGTTGTGGGTTCAGCTGCAGAGGCAGGGTCAGAAATAGTCCTCCTGAGTGCAGTTTGTTTGCAGCTGAAGGGAAATCAGGGGCAGTGACACTGTGGTTATGTGGCTGTTTCGGGCTGGTATCTTGTGAATGGGATGGAGGCTTCTTGCCCAGTCAGCTTCCAAATACTGCACTGATGGCTATTTCAAGTTTATAGCATAAGGTCCTATTTTTCACTCATGTTAATTCCATAGGCTCCTCTAAAACTTCCACATTACTCAAGGCTGTATATTGGGAGCTATGGAGTTGCTCTGAGGGATCCATTTCAAACACCTTCACCTGTCTGCACTGTTTTGTCTCAGGAGCATGAATGGACATAACTCCATTGAGAAATATTCTGATATTTTTATTTCACCAATGGAGTGATGAGTTATAAAAAACCATCACTTGCTGGGTTGAAACTGAGTCCTCAAGCCCTCACAGAGAAGCAATGCAGCTATTAAGTGATCTATGTCAGCTGCCTTTATGGGGTTTTTTTCAGCTTTGTAGGGATAGAATAAATCATTACAAACTTAATTTTTAGCCTATTTGAGGGTATTTCTTGGCTTTAGAAGATGACCATGTTAAGAGCAGTTACTAGCTGGGATTAGAGGTGTTTACTCGATGATACCAGGAGTTGCTATCTTATCTAAGAATGATCTCACTTTCCAAACCACACGAATCCAACCTCAGGAGCTGCAGGGACAGGTCTTGTAGCTCCCAGCTGGTGGCATTGCCAAGCCCTGCGTGTCTTTTGCACGTCCTTTGAGAATTTTGGGTACTCCAGGCAACATGGATTGCACACACCTCTTGATATTCCACTTTAAAAATGTGAGGCTTCCACTTCTGGCTCTTCTCTTACTCATGGCTTTGTTTGAAATGTGAGAAAATGATTCGGTCTCAAACCTGCTATATTTTCAGAAATGAGCTTTACATATAAAGGAGTCCTTGGAAGACAATGGTCTTGGGTAGTGACAATATTAATTAGCACCAAATTCACTTTGCCTAATCATATGTTCTGTGCTGAACTTGAATTGAGGAACCTAAATGAGTTTGCTTGGGAAATGCACCGTGCATCTAAACATCAGGGACAGAGCAGCCAGAAAAATGTGTGTTGAGCTAATAATGATGATGTTTTTTCCATGAACTGTTTTCCCATTTATTTTTGCACGGGCTGAATGAAGTTTTTGTTTAAAGAGTGCATTCCATTTCACTTTTTTAATTCACTCTTTTTTCTACTAATTACCTCGTAACTGTTAGTTGTCAGTGAAGCAACACTGAAGTGGGCCTCATTCTTGTGGAGTACAGATTCCTGTTGGAAGGTGTTGGATGTTTTGGACTGTACCAGATCCAAACTGTTTTAATGGAATCAGTGCACGAGCTGGAGGAGATCCTGCGTGGAGAAGCAGAGCCAGCAGCAGTTAACCACACCTCACAGGCATTCCAGGGGCTGACTTCAAAGGTGCTGAACAGCAGCCTTGTTTGGAAGTGTTTGACCATTTGGTTTAGTGGGTTTAGAAATGTTTGAGTTGCTAAAACTGAGCTCCTGTCACCTTCAGTGACAGTAGGTACAGCCCTGCCTCTTCCTGGCAGGGCAGAGCTCGGCTTCTTCTGTCATCTTTAATATTCAAATACTCCACTGTCCATTTTACTACTTGCTCTGGAGTGCTTTTTATCCCTAAAAAAAGCAATCATAGTCCCAAGAACATAGATAAGATTTCTCAGAGCCCACACAATTTTATTATAGAAAAGCTGGATCTCATTTGTCTGTGGAAACGAGAGCCATTGTCACGCTTCCACTCGAATTTGACTTCAGTCTTTGGCAAAAGAATTGGAGCCAGTTGAATTGAAGCTGTTCCCTCCTGAGGTTTGAAATGGGCATTAATTTGAGCAAAAGGATGTTGATATGGTTCAGATCTGTGTTTCTTTGCATGGGGTTTCTAATGAGCAAACTTCTAAATTCCTTGCTCTTGTCTCATGCTGAACCAGAATTTTTCCATTGATTCCATTGGGATAATTATCCAATAATCAGCATTGGAAGGGATAAACCTTTTAACAGGTGTTCAATACAGGGCTTCAGGGGTTTTGTGAATAGCTGAAGTGATCCAGAAATCATCAGATCAGTTACTTAAGAGCAAGATCTTAGTTTTAATTACAGACCTACCAATTCCTGATGATAAATAGTGAAAGTGAACACTTTTCATGTCTATTATGAATTCTTCTCCAATGTCTTCTTTTATCGCCATAAGTGGAAGAAAGAAGGACATTGAGGGCCTGGAGCGTGTCCATGGACGGGAATGGAGCTGGGAAGGGTCTGGAGCCCCAGGAGAGCTGAGGGAGCTGGGAAAGGGGCTCAGCCTGGAGAAAAGGAGGCTCAGGGGGGACCTTGTGGCTCTGCACAACTCCCTGACAGGAGGGGGCAGCCGGGGGGGGTCGGGCTCTGCTCGCAGGGAACAGGGACAGGAGGAGGGGGAATGACCTCAAGCTGCTCCTGGGGAGGTTTAGGCTGGATATTAGGACAAATTTCTTCATGGAAAGGGTGGTCAGGCCTTGGAATGGGCTGCCCAGGGAAGTGGTGGAATCACCATCCGTGGAAGTGCTCAAAAACTGTGTGGATGTGGCACTTGGGGATATGGTTCAGTGGTGATCATGGCTGGACTTGGTGTCTCAGAGGTCCTTTCCAACCTTAATGACTCTGTGCTTCCATGATTCTGAGTAGTTTTATTACACTCAAGCCATTACTTAAGTGAATATTGAGGAGAGGAAGGAGGAAGAAATAGAATTCAGTGGATTTGTGACCTGTCAGGTAATTTCTTTGTGAGATGTTGCAGAAGAGACAGGGGTGGTTAACTTTTGGTGGCATCAGGGGAAGAAACAGGGTCACATTTGTACATCACTGCTGGGATGTAGAGCAGCAGTGTCTGTTCCAAGGCCTGGTTAGAAGCAAGGATTTGTTTTGATTTTGAGGTGCTCTGAGTGATTGGTTTGTAAAATTCAGATTTGATGAGTCCAGTAACTCTATGGTAGATTTATGTTCCTATCATTAACAGTGTTCACAATTCTTTAAGCAAAGGGGTTTTAGTGGAAATTAGTCTATAAAATCCAACCCAGACTGATTTTGGTCCATCTGTTCTCCTGAATTCATAAGGAGCCTTGGAGCAGGTGCGTGATTGTCCCATAGTGTTTAAGTACCACATGCCTCATTTCATTCCAGAGAGTCTCCCAGGACAGAACCATCTGATCTGTTATCCATTATCCCATTTCCCTGTGAATTGCCTCTTCACCCTTTGTTTTCCTTCTCTAGGAAAATAGGTGGATTTTGTAGCTGTTGAAACATGGAGGCACCTGGCTCTTAGAGCTTTTTCTGGCTGTTGGAACCACTTGAATTTCTAGCACAAACCAAACACTTCCAGTTGCATCCTCATCCCAATCCAACAAAGCAACTGAATGTGTGTAAATTTAAGTGATGAGCACTTTACTGGGTATGTGGAAAGTGGGGGGCTGTTTGTCAGCACTGCTTAAACATCCTCGTGGAAGAGCCTGAATCTTCCAAAGGAGAAGGTTGGAATTTTCTCCCTCTGGTGGGAGAACAGTCAGGCGTTTGGATGTGTGAGTGAATGCAGGACTGGTGCCTGAGGCAGTGGTTTCACAAGCAGCTGGACAGACTGATGACTTGTTACTACCAAGAGGAAGATGTTTGCTCACTCCTGCTCCTCCTGGGGTTGTCTCAGTGGATTTGGAATTCCAGATCCCTGCATTGGTTGCTCTTGTGTCCGGCTTGGATTTAGCCTGATGAGCAATCATGTGGTGGCAGACTGACAGCTGAGTGTTAGCAAGGCGTTTTTATTCCAATTATTTAAAAACCTGAGTTTGCCCCTTTGGTGGGAATCAGCAGCTTCTCTGCCTGAGCTTGCAAGGGCTGTATCCTTGCCATCAAACTTCTCCTGCAGCATTGTTGCCAACAGGATTGCACCATGTTAAAGACCTTGGTGTTAACCTCAAATAATCTGCTGTTAATACTCAGTAATATGAACCTGGCAGGACAGGAGTTGAGTGGTTTTTACCCCCTGGATTCACTGTTGCAATTCCTGTGCTCATTCATACATGCTACTTGCTCCGGGAGGGCAGTTTATGGCTAAAAATCCCTTTTTTAATGGGCAGTTCCAAAGCCAGTATGGACAGAAGCATTTATCTGTGGGACTCCCACTTTATCATTGGCCATTGTTGAAAATATGGAAAAGTTTTCCTGTGTGATCAGTGGGAGAATGTGTTTGTGTGGCTTGGAGCTCCAGGACCTCACTTAACTCACTCTTTGCTCCTATATATTGTTTGCTTTTCCTGTGTAACACATGACCTAAATTTCTTACCTAACCAGGTATAAAAATCTATATTTTGTTCCCTCAGAGCCCATATCATTGTTCATGTGTCCGTGGTGCTTTGGGTAGTGGCTGTGTTGATTTTTTTTTTTTTTTTTTAATTTTTTTGGCTGCACTTCAAACTAAGTCAGCAAATACTTTGCTATTAAACCATGTATTTTCTATGCTCTGTTTATTTTTCAAAGGAACAGATAATTGCTGTTTTGGTAAAACTCTGACCACATTAAGTTTGACTCCTATCAGTGGTGTTATTTTTATGAAAGGCTTTGCTGTATTAAATGTTAGCAAAGCTAACAGTTACCCAGTTTCCCAGATTGACCATTTTCCATAGTGACTCCCACTGGCTGGGATGGAGGCAGCAGTGGCTGAAAGAGCAGCACCACCTGTGGGAAGTACCTGGGTTTATTTTCCTGTGTGCTTTTGGATGGATTGGGAGCTTGGGAGAGCTTTCTAGAGCTGCTTGTGCTGTCCTAAAAAGGTCTGAGCCTGTTAGGAGCTCTCTGGTGCTGGGAAGGAAATCACTGCACTGTGGGAGAAAAAAGGTTGGGTTTGGGTGATGACAGGTGAAAATGGGAGAAATGTGATAATGGCAGAATTCTAGCAATGAATTCTGTTCCCTTGGCATGTTTGTCATCAACCCCTGGGTCAAAGCAATTGTTTCTCTTCCTGGTAGCTCCTGGGGTTGGAGGACTTGAGAGCAGCATTTAGTGATCCTTCTGAATAATCTGTGTTGGGAAGGATCCACTTTTCAGTAGCTGGTATCAATTTTGATCCTGTCATCATTACAATGGAGAATGAGGCAGAGCAGAATTCACTCTGAGCCTCAGTCACTAAGCAGTGATCAATTTTCTTTGTTATTTTCAATTCTGACTTTAACTTGAAATGCAGGGTTTGCATCTGGAAAATCAGAAGTCCATCTGTGAGCCAGATGCTTTGCTGTGGAGGGAGCAGATCAAAGGATCACAGGATCATCAAGGTTGGGAGAGACCTTAAAGCTCATCTCATTCCACCCCCCCACACCTTCCTCTAGACCAGCTTGCTCCAATCACAGATGCAACGTTAGAGTGGAGTAAAAATAGTTTTAAGAATCATTTCTGCACCCAGTTGCAGCTTTTAGAGGCATTGAAGAAGCCTTCAGGCCACTGTGGTGTGAAAAGAATCCTGAACAATGCAATGAAACTATGGAGAGGTGCATCAAGGGGGTTTTCCTTCTCCCCGACCCTCCAGGAAATGCTGTACTGGGGGTAAAATCAGGCACAGTGAAGGATATTTAACTCTGGGCTTGCTGCTGGTTTTGATTGCTCTTCATGGACTGTTTCTGCTGGTGTTCTCAAATAATTTCTGTAGAAAAATCCAAAGTCATCTATTCAGAGGTCTGATGCTGTTTCTTCTTAGACCTTGAATGATTCATGGGGTTTTTTCTCCATTTATAAAACGTCACTCCTGTGGTTTGTTATGATGTATGGCCTGAACATTCCCGGTTCCTGTGATGCCAACTTATCCATCTTCACTGTGGCCTGTTACTGCCTCAGAAAACAAGCCTTGAACAGTTCTTGAGCTGTAGATGTTTATTCCTTAATGGCATCTTGGCTTTCTCAGAGATGTTACAGCTCTTAAAAGGGCCAAAGCAATTTGCTCCCTGTTTCTCCAAATCTTTATCTCCCTGGAATGCCTTGTTCTTTATTGCAAATCCAGTTTCTCCTGAGTAGTTGTTTGTGCTGAGCCCGAACTGGGGAATACAGGAGTGTTCAGATATATGTGGAGAACATTCCTTCCTGAATTGGCCTGATGCTGAGTTTCTACAGCTGAATTTGGACAGGTCCTTCCTGTAAAGCTTTTCCCAGTGTTTCTTCCAACCCTCCCAGGAAAATATCTCCTGCAGTTCTGAGCTGATGGGTTATTGTTCCTCTGTTTGGCTTGGCCTCAAGTTAAAAAAAAAAAACAACCAACCAAAAACACTAAAAAAGAAGGATAAAAAAAAAAGCTGTTACTATTTTGGAACTAAAACTTTGATTTGCAAACCACTTTTCATTATTTCACTTTCCCTAAACAAATCCAAACCGTCGCAGTATCGTGATGTTTAAGTCAGTGGAAAAAATGATTTCAAAATTTGGAATGGAAGCTTTAAGCAGTGGGATTCAGTGGTTCTAACACCATTCAGCTCCCTAACAAAGTGCTCCATTTGGAACTAATCAGAGCTTTGTGATTTTTCTAGGCCAATTTGGAACTGCTTTGATGTGCGACGGGATCAGATAGTATGAGCTCAGGCAGACAAGACATATGGGCTAAATTAATCCTTACCAAGTCTAGGAAAATTAAATCTTTATGGAAAAAAAAATGGAGGTTATGTATAAACAAAATGCAAATTATAAGCTGCACGCGATGCTTGTTGTAAGGAGAGTGGAGAGGAGGGAATACAAGATAAGAGGCAATAAATTGTAACAGACTGCTTGTTCAGAGATTTTCTGGAGCTGTGTGGCTGCTCTTGCTCAGTTTGAAGCATTCTGAGTATTTATATTTCTGATTGTTCCGAATATTTGGAAGCGGGTTGTCCGGGATAACGCAGCCCTGCCTGAGCTCCTTTCCCAGCTTGCTCCTCTGCACTGTCCCCTTGCCAGGAGGATGGTGCTCAGCCCTCTGGAACTTCCTCCCAGCAGCCCTGGGCTGGAGGGAAAGTTTAATGAGCTCCAGGAGAGAGGCTGTGTGAGATAAGCTCTGCTAAAGACTGACTTTGGCAAGGAAATTTAAACTCTTCCCTCCCGCCGAGCTTGGAGTTTAATGGTTGGTCTAAGGGAAAGCTTGGTGTTAAGTTCTGTCATTGGAGGGAAGCTGTGCTGAAGAAATACTGTATAATTAGATAAATATAATGCTTTTGCATATATATATATAAAATAAACTTTATTTTTTTGTCAAGAAGTAGTGCTGAAAAGGAAAGCAGCTGCCTGTAACCCTCCTTTCTCCTGCCACCCATCTGCCATTCCGGATTGATTTCTTTACACATAGAAGCTTTTTTCTGGATGTCAAGTATACAGAGCCTTTCACTTGTTCTGCTGCCTTAAAGTGTGTATAAATCTAGAAATGTCAGTCTTAAAATGGAGCTTACAATAGGTAATTGTATGGAGTGGGGCTGTGCTATTTCTGACTTGCATTGTGTGTGCTGACTGACGGCAACATGGAATGGGAGGGTGTGCAAAGTATTGTTTGCAGCAGAAATTGTCCCAGCTCAGGGCAGTGTGTCAAGTTAGCAGGGTCTGAGGGAGCCTTTTCCCTTACAGGGACCTGGAGCTGCTGGTGTTGAGTTACCCTGAGTGGAGGAGAACTAATTTTGTTATGGCAAGATGCACATTTTCTCCTGTGATTTGTGCCAGGCTAAAATCCACGTGAAATTCTAATTACAGCTCTCCCTACCATCACTTCAGGTTGATTCCAGATGTAACAATTGAATTTCAAGTCACACAGTTACTCTTGAGTAGTTACTAGGGGTGTTTTGGTCTGAACTCCCTCTTTAAAGCATCTTTTCCTCTTCAAGGTTCTTCAACCCTTTTTTGTTTTGATGGTGAAACCTTCTGCTTGGGCATTGTTAGTATAGGAGCCTCCACTGAAATATGATCATAACAGGTTATTAAATGGCAAAGACAAGAAATTCAGGGTTTTGCTAAGAACTTTTCATTGCACTCTGTGTGGAAATACTTGGGAATGCCTTGAGTCTCATCCCTGGAGAGGTAATGGAGACACTTCCTGCTCTCCCTGTGTTGGAATGGGGAGAGAGTGGGAAGAGTAAAAGTGAGGGAACTCCTGGGTTAAGATCAAGACAATTTAATAGGGAAGACAAAAGTCACACATGCAAGCAAAGCAAAGGAATTGATTCTCCACTTCCCATGGATGGGCAGGGTTTGGCCACCCCAGGACATCAGGACTCCCTCAGGGGACATGGTGACTTGGGAAGAGTATTGGGGTCACTGAATGTCCCCTGCTTCCTTCTTCCCCCAGTTTTCCATACTGAACATGATGCCACAGGCCTGGAATACCCCTTGGATGAGCTGTGCTCAGCTGGCTGCCTGTGTCCCATCCCAAATCCTTGTGCCCCCCAGCCTCCGTGCTGGTGGGGTGGGGTGAGGACCCACAAAGGTCTGTGCTGTGTAAGCCCAGCTCAGCAGTAACCAAAACATCCCTGAGTTATCCCCAGCTTCCAGCACAAATCCAAACCAGCCTCACACCAGCTACTATGAAGAAAATTAACTCCACCCCACCCAAAACCAGCACAGTGATGTGATATTAAAATGCCATTTTCCAAGAGCCCTTTTCCCTCGTTTTCCTGTTGAAAAGTTAAAATCTGTGGTGTGCAGAGGTTAAAGGTCTTGCAATCTGTCTCCAATTGACTGCTGGGTGAGTATTGTTTAAAAAAGAATTATGCTGTAAGTAGCTTTTTAGATTAGCCAAGATAATCTCAGTTTGTGAATAGCTGCTGACTGAAACCACTTCCCTGAACTGTTACTTGGGGAATATCAGGAGTAACACCCTCAGTTTTAAAAGAAGCCAGCTTGTCCTGACTGCCTTCCCAGGGGATCCCTCGCTCCAGAGCAAGGTGTGATGTTTGTGGATTCCCTCCGTTCATTTTAATGGATTTTTGTACTTTTCTTTCCAGGTCACTCCAAGGTCCGAGACCCCCATCAACAGTGTCAGTAACAGTTTGGAAAATGTGCTCCATACATCCACACATTCCATGGAGGAGTCATTACCCAAGAGGCCTTCGGGGAAACACTCCAAAGGTGTGTCCTTTTCCTCGTGCCTGTTTCCAGTGGGGAACCAACTCAGATCCTTGGTGGTGCTCAGCTTTGTTTTCATTGGGATTGGAGGCTGGAGTTTTGCTGCTTTACTTCTGGGTTGGGTTGAGCAAAGGAAGGGTTTGTAGCAAGTATGGGTGTGTCAGGGAGAAAGGAGTATCCTGATTTTTCCATTGGGAAATAAGCAAGAAGGTTGAAATTTGAAATACCTTTTTTTGAAATACCTTTTTATTTGAAATACCTTTTTTTGAAGTACCAGCTTAGCTCTCAAGAAATACCCTCCAAGAATGAGTATCCTGGACATTCCACCTCTCAGCTTTTCTTGGATAAAGCATATGGTGTTGAGTGTTGCTCAAGGGGAAGAGGCTTTTAAACAGTTTGACTGCCACTTCCACCTTTCTCTTGCTTTCCCAAGTGACAAACTGAGGGAAGAGAAGTGAAGATAGGAGAGAGATCTTAACACCTTTCTCTGTTACAGAATAAATCTGGTTTTTGTAATGCTATATTGCATGCTGACCTGGCTAAAAACTGGGCTTAACAAATCAGAGTTAATTATTCCATTTCCACGCTCCGGGCTCTGATTGCAAATATGAAAATGTCTGGGTTAAAATGTGGCTAACAGTATTTTTATTGAATGCATTAAAAAACCCACTGGTAAATGAGGAAAGCCTTTGAACTGGGAGCTGCTCTTTGTGCAGAGCATCTTTTGTGAGCCCTGTAGGGCAGAATTAATCAGGGGAAATATCTGCCCTCATACATTACCTTCAAATATCATTAAAAATATTGTTATGCACCATCTAAATTTTTTAATTTGGAATTCGTCTTCTTGAGTTCTGTTTCCTTCTCTGCCACTGGCTTCCTACAGAACTTTGCAAATACAGTTTGATACCACAGAAATGGAAGAATTTCAAAGCACATCTTCACCCAGAGGATCTGATACAGCTCAGAAAGGGTTAAATGTCCCAAGAAATGTTGCCTTGCCTCCACCAGCCCTCCTTTTCTGTGCCACACTCCACTGTAATCCCAGAAGTGTAAGGAGCAGTCATTTTTTACAGCACAGTAATGCTGGAAGTAGCCATTTCTCCAGCTGTAAAAACCATCAGGGTAGAAGAAAACGCAGCACTAAGCAGAAGCATGGATGGGTTTGTGGCTTTCATCTGATTAAAAATAGGACAGGGTTCAGCACTGTTTTCATTTGTACTCAGTGATTGCTATTCCAGTACCATATATGCTAAGATTAGTCATGGTACGCTGTGAAAATTAATTAGGTTTTTCCTCTGATCTGTTTTTCTCTTATAGAATACCTGCCTCGTGTTCAGTTTAATTTACAGTCTGCCTCAGTGGTAGTTGGGAAAAGGGGGTGTGGAACAAATACTGATATTCTGCTTTCTGCTTCACCAGCAGTGCTGAATTCTCCTTGATATTTGATGATCTTTCTTGGAGTTGTCTCTTCAGCTTGGAATGCAATTTAGGATTATTTGCCAGCCTGAATCCACTGTTCCTGACTTATATTCCTCATTTTCCTAGCAAACACAGCTCTTAATTTAGCAGGACCCACTAACTTTTTAACCTGGAGCACATAAAATTGTCATGAAAGCATGGCATCCTCGATTTTCATGTTGTTATTTTTTTGTTAGACTGGTTTCAGACAGCTTGACAAGACAGGGTTTCTCCCCAGAAATAATGAGCTGCCCAAGGTCATCATTCCTCTCCTGGCAAAGCCCTGGAGCTGGAAGTGTCTCAGTTAAAAAGGCTGCAGCTGAAACATGAGAAAGAAAAGAAAAAATGAGAAAGGTGCAGTATTTGTTGTGCTTAGCTGGATTAGAGACAGTTTGTGTTAACCCAGGCAATGTTTTAATCCTGATTTGGAGAAATGTCAGTAATTTAACTTCCTCTCCACAGCTGAACAGTGACTGGGGTTGTAGTAGCTTGGACCTGAAAGCTCTCAGTGACTGTGTTTTCCTTAATCCACCACTTTTGGCATCAAATATTTGAGTTTCTACACTGGAAAGGGGCGGGAAGAGAGGAGCATTTTGCTGGATCCTCTCAGTGGCAGTGTGTGTGCGCTTGGAAGTGGTAGCTGGGAATGTTGGTACAGCTTCGTGCACAGACTTGTCAAATACCTGGGAATAATTTCACCAGAATTGTGCTGCCTCAGGAAATGAATTTATCACAGGAGTGTCAACCTGAGACGTGCACAAACCTTTGCTTTTTACCTCAGAGGCCCAGCTCGCTGTGGGAGCACTGTCAGGCATTAAATCAGAAATTCTGGAATGATTTGGATTGGAAAGGACCTTAAAGATTGTCTAATTCCATGGGCAGGGACACCTTCCACTAGCCCAGGTGCTGGATCCATGCTGCAATACCCAAGTTATTGAGAGTAGTGACCAGCAAACTCCTGGTTTTTTATCAAAATTCCTCTATTTTTTCATGCTGTTTCTCCAGGCTAAACCCCTTTGTCCCTGTGTACACATCAATGATAAAATGGGATAAACCAGGTGGACATTGCTGCAAAGTGAAAGTTGTGGCACTGGGGAGTTCTTGTACCTGCTGACATAAACATTTTGGGGATCTTTTCTTTATCTGGGCTTTTCTTTTGTAAAATAAAGTTTAAAAATTTGCCCCTATGCAAGTCGAGAAAAAAAATCCAGATGGGTTGTGACAGAAGGATGTGGAGCTCTTGTGAAATCCAGCAGCTGCAATGTGCCGTGTAAATTGTGCTTTTTATTCCTATTTTGATCAGTGATTTAGGGCTGTTCAAAGCTGTTTTCACATGGAATTGTTTTAACTGGAGGTAACTTTGGGAAGTGGAGGCTTTCCCTGTTCTCAGGAACTGGCTGTTGTTGTGCTGGAAGCTGCAGTCAGGCTTGTTCACAGGTTTTGAGGCACTGACAGATCTCACCGGTCAAGGAGAACAGAGATAAACACAGATAGATTCTTGTGTTACATGTAATTAAAATTCCAGGAGGGATGTGTTGCTTTCTGTGCCTCTTCCCACTGTTCCTAGAATGTAGTCAGGTTTTAATAATGGTTTTAACAGTGATTGAACAAAACAAATTCAAATAAAGGTTGGGCATTTTTTGTCTCCTGAGCCTTTCGCAGTAGCAAGGTGGTTAAAAAAAGTCACGAGTTAAAATTACTTTTCACTATTTTGTTTTGCAGGCAATCCTCTGCTGGTAGCAAAGGGAAATTCAGGAAATTCCATTTTTATTCCAAAGTTCAGGAGGAGCTATGTGACCCATGGGAAGCCCCATGCACAGAGCTAATTTTTAACAAGCCTGTGGATGTAGAGTTGGGGTGATTCCCAAAAGAGAGTAGTTATGGTTATCACAGCTGAATGAAAAAATCAGCTTATTTTTATTTGTTCAGAAAAGCAATAGGAATTTTCCATGCTCCAGAGATGTTGTTAATTACTTTTTTACTGTAAGGTTCCAAGGATTTGGCCATTAGGTGGATAGCACTGGAGGCAAGTCCTGCTCTCTGCATGTGACATATTTTAGCAATGTATTAAACATGGTCAGTGACCACAGCATATTTTCCAAAAGCACAGAGGAATGAAGTGCATTAGACCAGATGTTGAAGTGCAGAACAAAAGAATCTTTATTATAAAGACAACATAAGTTACAAACATCCCAGTACAGAGAACTCTGCAGGCTTCATCCTCTCCCTGCTCTCGTTGCTGAGTAAAATCCTGATTTGTCACAGCCTCTGCGTGAAATTTTCTGCACTGGAGGTTCTGTGCTGGGGTTTAGAAGTTGCTCATCCCTGCTCTGATCCTTTGCAGGTGGCACTTCCCATATCCCTCTCCAGAGCAGCCTGGACAATGATTTCCTCGACTGAACAAATCTCATTTTCTGCAAAGTGACAGAAACTCTCCTATTCTTGTGTTTCCTGTATATTTATCTTGCCTTTCCGCTGTTGCCACACAAACCCCTCCAAATTGTCTCCACGCCAGCCTGATTTCAAATGAGGCAACTGTTGAAATCTGATCCCTGTAGAGCGAAGCTGAATCATAATTCTTGCAACACAGGATCTAAGGATAGGCACAAGCTGCTTCTGGAGAGCGAGGAGTAAAGCTTTGAGATGGAAAATGGGGGCAGGAGGCTTTATTCTACACTCTCTTCTCCATTTAGCTCTGCTGAGCACAGGAAAACCAATTGCTTAATTGAAGGGATACTCTTGAGTCCACAAACAAGGTCCTGCAAAGCCTTGATGTGTCCCAGGCTCAGATAAATACATGGAATAGCACATGACTGGATAAAAGTCCATGGACATGAAGGAAAACAAGCTCTAAATGCATCTCAGCAATACATTGATTTAATTCTCGATCAATATTAGGATGTAAATAAATCCCTGTTCGCAGCATTCCCGTTGAGCCCAGGTGGGATGAGTTGGAGGTGGGTTGTGCTGGTTGTCACGTGCAGCAAACGTTGGTATCTGAATTATTTCATGACAATAGTTAGCAGAAATGTGTGATGTCAGCCTTGCAGAACTTCTCGCCACTATTTTTGCCTCTCTGTTTTCCTTGGCAAAATGTGTTTGTACGGTCTTGCACCTTTTTTTTGTCTCCCACTTCCTTGACTCATTCTTTTTCCATAAGAAACCAGGCTGCAGGAGCTCTCCCAGTTTAATGGCCATTGCCAGCCTTTTCCTCTTGAAATGTTTGACACCAGTTATTCAGTCTGCTGAAGGCAGGCAGAAAATACAGGGGGAGACAAAAAAAAGCTCTGAAATCTATTTTGTTCAAGCCCAGACTTTAGAGTGCCTTATTCTGCATCAGTCGTGGAGCTGGATTATTCTATTTTTAAGTAACTACATCATCTCAAACAATATTGGGTCAACTACTGGTAGGGTAGGGCTTAAAGAAATATTTAGGCTATGATAATCCTTCAGGAAAAATCTCCCTCTCCCAACTGTATATAATTTTTCAGCTGTTTGTGTATGTCCTTGTTCATTTGGCCTCTGAAGGGAGAGCTCTCCTTCTAAACTTGAGATCACACACCAGGCACCGCGTTCCTGACCTTCTGTCTCTGCCACACGAGTTGTTTGAGGAGTATCAAGTATTTAGAGTGAATTCTAGGAGTCAAACCCGAGGATTGGTGTGCTCCAAAAAAACATGTTTTGATGTTGCATATTTTCCCCTGTGCTAGAAGATTATTGTATGTTAAGGAATTTCTTGATCATGCATAAATCACGTTGCTCAATCTGGAGCTGGGAGTTCAGTTCAGGTTGGAGGTTTGATTTTGCAATGAAGACAGTACTCAAGTTTAGAGTTTAAAAAAACATCAGGAATGTTCATTTCACCTCAAGTTTTTATTGATAGTTCAGTTGTCCTCTGCTTACAGAAGCCCATTTTATGTCCCCAAAGCCAGGGTGAGTGGCCCATCCTTGTGCTGTCGTAGAGCTGGGAGTGGAGCTCCTCACTCCTGGGGCTGCAGTTGGACTCTGGCAAACTGATGTTGTCAACTGTTAATAAGTTAACTTTTATCCTCTCTCGAGGTTGGAGTCAGCATTTCTTTGTCACCCTCATTATCTCCTTTTCCCCTAACAAGCCTTGTCAGGAGAGATCTGGGATGGCTGTGACAGGATAGAAAGGAGAGGAAGGAGCATCATGGACACTCCTCTGACTGGATGGGAAGGTGGCTCCTGGCTGCTTGCTCATGCAACAACTGTCACAACCTTTCTGTGCCAGTCTGAAAATGCTCCTGGCTGAGGTTTGGAATCCATGGCCCCGATTCCTTCCCTTTGTGCTCCACAGGGAGGGCTCCCAGGTCACCCCTTGGCCAAGAGCTGCAGTGGAAGGTGATGCTCTGTGTGTTATCAGAGTTCATATCACAGAGGATTCTTTAATTTCCTCTGAGCAGTTTTAGTTGTGTCTACACCATATGCCTTGGTCACATATTCCCCTAAATAATGGCTATCAAGCATTTACCTGAGGGCCTTATCCTGAAGCTGCTGGGTGGTTCTCTAACTTCAGTCTTGTTTGGACTTCCTGCTTGGTTTTCCTCAGTAAGGAGGTGGAATCACTCTGCTTGGGCAGCTGTTGGTCCCTACCTAATTAACTGCTGAGCCTGTTGATTAAATTCATTCAAATCTGACAGAGCTACTTAGAGATTTTATTTACAGTGGTGTCTGGGTAGAAGAGATTCATTCATGCTTCCTCCAGGTGAGGTAAGAACAGCTGAGGTACAGCATGGATCCATGGGAGACAAGGCTTTGTTTTGCTCCTTGGTAATCCATAGAATCCCAGAATTTGTGTTGGAGGAGACCTTAAAGCTCATCTCATTCTGCCCCTGCCACCTTCCACTAGCCCAGGTCGCTCGGAGCCCCATCATTCATCTTGCTTTTATTTATCCTTGTGTTAAATAAAGACTTGTGTGCTGGGCAATACAATTTCCTTATTAAACATTAGGAAGTGAGCAGTTTTCTGCTACAATAGGATTTTACAAAGAACACTTAATTTGGAGTAGTCCATTCAGTTTGGCTTCAGTGGGGATTGGATGATACTTTGGTTTATAATTAATTTAATCAAGCTACTCTGAAAAATGTAAATTCTAGGAATAGGTGCTGGTAAATCCAGCTGTGCCAAGAATTTACCTCAGGCACATTCCTGATCTTGTTTAAGGACAGTGTAGTCATCAGTATCTATTGTGAGATGATAAGCTCATATTTAATATTATTTGCCTTTTTCCATGGCTTTCAAGAAGCACAGGAGGCCACATGGAAGATGTGCATTCCTAGAAGGGTTCTCCCATTTCCCAGTCTGTGTTTATGGAGTCCTGAAACTGCTTTCAGAGGCACACGAGTTGTTAATGAAGGTGAAATTAATGGTCATTACCTCAACAGCTCTGGAAGCAGCAGCATGACCTTCTCCCTGTAATGGAAACAACAAAGCAACTTCAGCTTTTAATTAAAATTGCATTAAATGGTGAAAAACAGTTTTTCTCAGATCTTAATGGTAATGGCTTCATGCAGCCCATCTTCTGAGGCAGAAAAAAAGGTGTTGGGAGAGCTCTTCCTGTGGTGGAACTAATGCTTAAACCTGCATTTTTACTGAAAAATCCTTAATTAAAGGCAGGAGATGAGACTTGAAATTTAAGAAATTACTGAAGGATAACAAATACGTAATTCAACACTCAAACAACTCAAAAAAAACCCCTAAGAAGGCGAATGTTAACTGCTGATTTTTGCCTCCTGGCAAATTCCTGCTGCAACCTGATGGGAAGTGGCTCCTTGGGGCTGGACATTCCCATATCTGCTGCCTGCAGAGTGAGTGAGGGGTGTGAGAAATGTTCAGAAATGCTCAGCTGTTCCTTGTGCCTTCAGAATGCTGCACCCTGGAACATCTGGGAATGCCTGTTCTGAAATAGCCCCTTTTGCTGCCATCTTAAACAGAGGCGGGCATGCAAGAATTTAGGAAAGAATTTAAAATAAATGGCTTGCTTATCCTATCTAGGCCCACATCTCCCTTAAACGAAATTGGATAAAAATTGCCACTTTACAGAAGAAAATAGGAGTGATTCACATGTATTCCTAGAAATCCAGCACGTCCCTGCCCATTTTACATACTGTCACCACTGTACTAATGACTAAATGGCAATTTTCTGGTGCATGTCATGCTTAGGAAGCTTTTACAGCTGGTTAGTTGTTAGCTGGTAAATGTTCCTTGGCTTGCCTTAACAGTTTATTCCTAAATCCCCCCATTTTCCAAAGCACATTTTTCATTTCCATCTACCTTTCCATTTAGATGAATTCTTGCCTCCAAAAAGCTGAGGGTAATAGGCTTAAAGTACAATAATTTTCTCAATAGGTAGCTGGAGTTTTTACAGGTTATCTGAATATACAAGTTAAAAATGGTGTCATCTCTCGGAGATTTTTGGGTCCAGACCTGAAAATTTCTGGGTATTTAAAATAAATCTGGGGTTTCTTGCTTGCCTTTGATGTCAGCATTAGAATTCTCACATGGGGGCTTTTCTCTGCAGACATGGAGGCTGTAATTTTGGAATGAATCAAACTGCAGCTGGGAAAAAATAGCAAATATTGTAGGACTGGAGAAATGGGCGATATTGGGAATTGGAAATAATAGATAAATGAAATTGGGGCTGTTCAGCCTGCAGTGGAGCTGGAGAGGGGCTCTTCATCAGGATCTGGAGTGACAGGATAAAGGGGAATGGCTTCAAACTGAAGGAGAGTGGGTTTGGACTGGGTATTAGGAAGGAATTCTTGGCTCTGAGGGTGGGGAGGCCCTGGCACAGGGTGCCCAGAGAAGCTGTGGCTGCCCCTGGATCCCTGGAAGTGTCCAAGGCCAGGCTGGACAGGGCTTGGAGCACCCTGGGATAGTGGAAAGTGTCCCTGCCCATGGCAGGGGATGGAATGGGATGATCCTCTAGGTCCTTTCCCACCCAAACCATTCCATGATATAAAAGAACAAAGCTGAGAAGAGTCAAAGCAGTGGAATTCTGTCCGTTAATTCAGTTATTTTGGGGTTGTTTTAAAGGAAGTTGTGTTCTTGTGTTTAATGGCAGCTTAATGTAGTTCTGATAAATGGCTTGTGCTGGAAAATGCCAGAGCAGAGCCTGATCCTGAGACCTGGATGAAGAGACTGGACAGCTGTTGGGGAAGGGAAGCATCTGGAGCTGTTCTTGGATTGATTCTAGGGAGTAAAGTGAGAGAGAAATCTCATTTGGGGATTGCAGATAGTGGGAATTGTGAGAAGTTTGGGGGGTGACTGCCCCAACCCGTATGAACATGGTCCCTTGTACTTCCCTGCAGCATTCCATGGAATTGTGGATCTGATCCATAGGGTAGATCTGTTCCTTTGTGCCACACAAGTAGAGGAGACAAACACTCAACTTTGGCATTGTTTAGTGCTTTGAATTTTCATTTCTAATTTCATTTTCTCTTGTTCTTTTAAGCTGCAGAGTCACAGGCTGTAATTATGCAAGACAATACTTTTGATTAAAGTAAATTTTCTTTCTTGGGTGCACAGAAATGCTAAGCTAAAAGGTTAATGTTTCATTTGCTTTCTGACTTGTTCTTTTATCCCTCCCTGGAAAAAAGAAGGAGAGGACTTTGTGTGCTGCACGACTTCCCTGCCTGGAGTGGATGCATTTCATCAGTGGAGGGTGTGGGTGCTATTTTTAACCATCACTCAGAGGGGCAGCCCTGCTAAAATTACATCATTAATATCCCCAGCTGAAAGGAAATGGCAGAAAACACAACAGGGCCTTCGGAGTTTCTCCCTATTGTGTTCTCCACTCCTGGGGGTGAATTATTCCAGGTGTATCATTCCAGCAGCGTTGTTTACAATCAGACCCTTGTGCACAGGCCTCGAGGAAAGGCGTAATAAGTGAATTTGGCTGCAAAAGCAGCAGGTATGAAATAGGTCTCAGTGGCTTGGAGAGCTCCAAGTTGGTATTCCCTCCTGTTCCTGTTATTAAATAGTTCAGGGATTTGCTGAATATCCAACTCTTGCAAAAGAAGGTGGGGACCTAGAGCTTTAAACACTAATTTTTTTGCTAGAAGTGGGGTTTGTTTCATTCTATAGGCCCTGCTAAAGGATCTGCTGGCAAGTGTGGAGATTCAGAGCTTCAGGGCTTGGAGGTTTTTAGTGGCTGGGGTCTGGTGTTTTTTCCATTCTTTTTAGCTCAGTTTCTGGACATTTTCATTGCCCTGGCAGATATTCATAAAATCTGCTTTGGGCTTTTCCATCCTGTATTTGCTTCATAGATGTGTTACATAGTTGTCCAATAGTTGTGCAGTGCCTCCAAATCAGTTTAACTGCTGAATTTGAACTTTTCTTCTCTTTGAATCACTGGTCAAATGTTGCCTGGGATCCAGAAAGAAGGAACAATGAGTTGTACAAAAGTAGAAAAGGGAACAAGAATATTAAATCCTGAGAACAGAGACATGAAAATTGCCACAAAAGGGGAACCTCACAGAAGTGGCTGTGCAGGGATATTTGTTTCTCACTGAACTGAGCACTTGAATGCATTTGTGGCTCTTGGCAAGACTGTCTGTACTCAAGGATTTTTCTATTCCACATGAGTCCCTTAGTCTGGTGTTTTTACATAGCGTGCTAAGAGAATTTGTTGTTGTTGTTAACGAGGCTGTAATTCCTTAGAAAATAAAAACTGAAGCTGCTATAACATGACTTTGTCCTTGCTGCTGCTTGTTATTGCAGCCTTAGTCATGAGTTGCCAGTGCTGAGCCCTGTCTCAAAAATGCAGCAAACAGCACGTGCTTATTTACAGGAGCATTAAACCCTGCTGGCCTGGAGCAGCCCTTCCAAACCAGGCAAGCTGCTCGCTTCATCTGCCTTGGAGACTGAAATGCTGCATTTTCTCTGGAGCTGGAATCTCTTAACTCCTTTGGGTAGGGGCAGGAATCCCTGGAGCCATCTGATCCCGGGGCTGTGGTGTTTTAGCACCAGATGCCCTTCAAGCCAGGGCACGTTGGCTGAGCAGCTGCGGCCTCATCCCCTCCCTCTGGGCTCCAGCCATGCCGATATATGGTTACAAACTGCACCCTCAGGCTGGCAAACAAACACCCCCTGTGTTGGGAGAAATGTATATTTATATATGTAACCCTCAGCTCCTGCCTTGGGGCCTCTAAAGTTTAAATTGTGCTGGGCAAATCCTCATCGGTCGCAGTTGGGATTGGGTTTATGCAGTGAGGGCTGGGGTGTTTTAATGGAGCAGCAGTGGGTTATGTTTAGCTAAGTGGTCTTAAATCAGCTTTATTCATTCATTAAGTGAATAAAATCGTGGGTGATGAAGGAAAACTAATGGGGAGTAACAGCCTGAGCTCAGTTCCCATTTTCCTCACCTCCAGCAAAGGTGGTTTGTAGTTCGTTCCAGCTGCACCCAAAGGTGCTTTGGTGCATTATTTCACTGTGTGTTGCTGTGAGACTCCATTTGTCCCTTGGTATTTAGGACATTGCTCCAAACCTCAAAGCAGACACCAGCTCAGGTCCCCAGCTGTGGTGACCACCTGAATGTGTCACTTTTTCCTTGTTCATTTTCCTTTCTGAGGTTTGGATCCTCTCTCAGAGCTCAGGCTTAGGGCTACTCCGTGCAGACCTCAAACTTCAAAGGCTTCATCTGAGCCGGGTTTGTTCCTCTGGTGATCTTTGGGATTTAGCGAAGTCTGGGGTTTCTGGGCTTTGCTGCACTTTTAGCACAAAACCTCAAGTTTTCCATGGAAAACTGACTTTGCACGTGGAATTTTGTACGTGAATACAACATTCAGATCAGAATTAATCACGAGGCTCACCTTGGGTTTGAGGGGGCTCAGGGAATTTTTATGTGCCAGAGAAAATCCTTTCTGGGGAAAAGCAGGAGATTTCTCTGTGATGAGCAAAGCTTCTCTTAAGAATGAGAAACAAAGCCAACATTTTGTTTAAAAGTGCTCTAAGAATAGTAAATAAAATAAGCACTCCATCAGATAAGACCAGACTAAATATACAACTGCATCTTGCTTACCGAGAAAGTAAAATTATTTATATCTGAAGTTGAACATTTCTCTTGATTTCAGAGATGTTTTTGTTAGATAAATTCAACACAGGCAGCCTGCTTATTTAAATTGCCTGTACAAGGCTGGATGTTAATGGTTACTGAAACTGAGTAACCAGACTTTGGGGGTTTGGTCACTTTTGCAGGAATTCTTTTCCATGATTCTGAGCTAACTGGGAGAAGGAAAATGAGTCACTGAGCTGCATCCCTGAGCAAATATAGTCCAGAGCTGCATTCAAAACTTAAATGTGCCCTTCTCACTTGTATGCAAATAGTTCATTAGCTGCAGTTCCGGGTGGAATTAGGCAGTAAATACAGTGTGCAAATTAAATTCCTGGAGCCCTTTAAAAGTGCAGCCCCCAAGGCACAAAACCCGAGCACGTGTTGAACCTCGCTGTGACTGATATCTCTGAATTCGTTGTAGGATACCTTTAAACCTTCAGTGTTGCACATATTTACCTAAAACCGTGCTTGAAAATGCCATGGTATTAAACCCCATCCTTCAGGGCTCCTTTTTCCCTGTGTTCTCCCTGATATCCTGGAGAGCTGCAGCTCTGCTTGGTTGGAGCTGTTTGAATCAAGGAATGCATTGCTGGGTTGGCCCTGATGTCAGGCTCTTGCAGCCTTTCCTGGCTCTGTACCATCACTTTTTCCACCCAGAGCACCATTCCATATCTCAGCAGCAGATCCTGGTGGATGTTCCCAGGCCCAGCACCTGCTCAGTGCCATGTGTTGGTGCTCGGATTTAGGAAGGTGGTGAAGCTGTTTCACAAATACGGCCAATCCAGCAGCCCTTTCTGGGTAATTTATTCTGCAAGTGCTTTTTCTGGCCTCAGAAAAAGAAAAAAAAAAGCAACTTGTCAGGCATTTGTGTGCTCAGTGGCCATGGCAGGATGGAGGAGGGATGCAAAGTGCTCCTGGCCTCAAGGATTTGGGAAGAAAACCCTTCAAAACAGTGTTTGAAGCCATGTCTCGATTTTTTTTTCAAAGCAGCTGAGTGATTCTTCAGGGTTTTACATTTTCCTGTCCAGATGGGAGTTTTCTCCAGCCTCCAGCACAGGCATTTTGGGATTTAGTGAAGCTTTTGAATCAAGGGAAGTTGCACAACCCATCTTTAGGTTGATTGACTTTTGTGGTTGGCTGAAGTGCTGACAGGATCATTCAGGATTACTCCAAAAATGCATGAATTCAGTTAAAAGCTGAGATATACAGGCTTTTTTTTTTAAATATCTGTCTGTTTTGGAGAAACATAAGAAGGTCACTTGGTTGGCAGCTTAAATCAGCCAAAGTGAGGAAATAGCAGGGACATGAGAACTCCTCTTTTGATTGGGGTGAGTGATACAATCCCAGCGTGTTATTGCTTCCTCTGGGCTGCCAAAACTCAGCTCGTGGCCTTGGTTTTTAAAAAAAAGCTGTGTAATTATTTCCTGTGGAATATTGCACTTCATAGGCTCCAGCCTTGCTCTTCAATTAAAGCAGGATTGATTTGTCACCTGAACTCATGGTGGAGGTATGTGTTGGTTTGGATCTTAAATATTCTGTACGTTGGAAGAACCCTTCTTTTTCACACAGGAAAATTCCAGTTCTGAGAGCTTTCCCTCTGCTGACAGAAATTTTTCATTATGTCCATGAAACTTTAATTTCCAGGGTTTTCCTGTGGCTGAGCAGCCAGCCAGCCAGAAGACTTTTCTTGCTAACTAGTAAAACTGTTCTGTTTGCTTACAAGTTTTTTCCCAGCTGCACCTTTTCCATGGAAAAAGTGTTGTCTGCTCATCCATTTTTAGTTTTAAGGGATAGCAGCAGAAAACTGGATGTAGATCCTGTTATGAGGCTGAACAGGATCCAAATGAGTCCCACTCGAATTGTATCTTCCTTTTTCTGTAGAAGTTCAATAATTTTAAATTTAAACATTTATTTTTTCAATCTCAACAGTCAATTTAAGTTTTTCTTAGCAAGCAGCAGCTTTATATTTGCAGAGAGTATTTGGGATCACTTCAGTGTCCCAATTAGGCTTCTTCACACGGTGTTTTCTCCATCCATAACCACTGCAGGATGTGAAAGCAGGTTAATATCTTTATAAATTATCCTTCTGCAGAGGTCTGAGATGTCACTTCTCACTAATACAATAACAAAAGGTCATTTTCACGTGACAAGTCAATGCAACGAACTGCAGAGAGAGTTACTGCATCCATTCCTACATTTGCCTTTTCTAGAAGTAGCAAAATGAGATGATTTTCAAAAAGAAACATTTGTTTCTTTTCTGTTTTCCCTCCCTTTAAGGGAATATTTGAACACTTCTGGATGCTGTTGAATGGGAGCATTTTCCCCTCTGGTATCTCTATAGACAAGCTCATGGCTCGTCAATGAAGTTAATTACGCCTTTTAATTGTTTGCTGCAGTCCCGTTGAAGAGCGTATTTGATGTTCTGTGCCTCCCCAGCAGCAGTTTCTGTACCTACAGCCCTCCCACAGCAGAGAGCACCTCCTGTTCCTCCTGCAGTTGGACTCTGGCCCATCAGTTGATGCAGATTAGGTGTCTCTGGGGAGGAATGGTTTGGGCAGGAGTTAATGTGTCATGGAACGAGCCAAGGTGTGTTTTTGCTGGCTGTGGAATAGAGCAGAGTTCAACTTGAACGGTTTCAGTGTCATCCTCTCCAGATTTGGGGGCTCAGAGCCTGCTGGGGGCAAGGTTGGAAGTTTGAAATGAAGTTTTGGGATGCTCTTCCAGGGAAATCTTCCTCTGAAATCATCCCAGGGACAGGTCAGCAGTGCCAGCTCTTTCTTGGCTTTAGTGACAGAGCTATTAGAAGATAATGTTGTCATTCTGTGGTTTGTTGAAAGGAGTTTTAGTAAATGAACATGAGACTGACCTGATTTGAGCTCCTGGAACATAGTCCCCATCCCTGGTGGTGTCCAGGGAATGCCTGGATGTGGCACTCAGTGCTCTGGCTGGTGACAAGGTGGGGATCAGCCATGGGTTGCACTCGATGACCTTGGTACTCTTTTCCAACCAAAATAATCCTGGGGTAGCACCAACACCAACTTCTTGGCACCCTGAGAGCTGCTGATCATATTTAGATCTCAGTCCTCATCCTACAGACTCAAAACCTAGTATTTGATTCTGCAGGATTTCCTCAGGCCTTCAGTCTTCCAGTTATAGGATAATTTAAGTTTTGAGAAGTAGGAGATAGGGAAATCAAATTTAGTGCTGAGAAAGCGTAGTCCTTGTGTGTTTGTGCAGAAAGGGATCAATGTGTGTGCTGGGAACAAGAGGGTATCCTGAATTTTTTCATTTCCCATCATAGCCTGGATAAAAAGCTTTAGAAAGATTTGAAAAATGAAAGCAGGAAGTTTTCTGCCAAACAGCCAAAAAAACCTCTCTTAAGCTGATACTTATAAGCAGTTAAAAAACCCAAACAAAAACCCCACAAACCCCTTTAATTTCTGGTGTTCCGTTGCCATGAATATGCTTTGCACGTAGCAAATAAACTCTTTTTTCTGTTCCCTTCTCTCCTGCCTGTATGTATGGGAATATAAATCCTGATGGGATTGTGGGGAGCCTCTGTGGGATTTTGTTCCCAGATTTTGGCATCTAATGGACAGCAGGAGTTGGGTAATGCTGCTTTGGAAGCATTTCTGCAGCACACCAAGAGGAGATGCCGTGTGAAAGTGGTGGGGCTGCATTTCTTCCCACTTCTGTGTAAACAGGGATGTGGAAAGGATTTTATGAGTTCCCTTTTGTTCCACTTTTTCAGCACAAGCTCAGTTGCTGTTGTGGTGCTTGATGCTTCTTTCCACGAAGGTGCAGCTTCATGAATGAAAATTGAATAAATCTTTTAATCCAGAGGCATCATTTATGATTATGGCTTCCTATAGAAAGAATTTTACTTAAGATTTTTTTTTCCAGTTTAAAAATAACTTGCAGCCTTTCTGCTGTTTTTGGTCAAGTACCACGAACCAAGATGTTCAACCCAGTTTCAGGAGATTCAGACTTTGCCACCTGGAGAGTGGCATTTCCATGGCATCCCACACAAACTGAGCCTGCATCCAGGGATTTAATCAAAGGAAAAGCACTAGCTAGGTATGGAGTGGTGAAATATTGGATTTTATGGAAAAGGGCTGGGCCACAATCAACACTCCTGATTTATCTTGAATTACTTCAGTTTTTCAGGAGGAGCACAAAATTCTCAGTGGGGATTGAGGCACTGATCTGTCTAATCCTTTTATTAGGATTGATCCAGAAGTTGTAAAGAGGGAATTATAAAAAGGTCAATATCCAATGGGATATTGAGGTGGCTTCCCAAAATGTCTCTTCTGCCCTCGCCCACCTCCAGTGCAGGTTTTACCCTGACCTTGGCCAGCCTGGAATGGCAAATCCTGAAGGGTTGGAATTGGCCTTTTGCTTTGTGTAGCTGCTGACATTTTGGGAAGAGGAGGAGATCCAAGCTCCTGCTTTTTTGGAGGGGGAGGCAAGAAATCCAAAGGATTTAACACGTGGTCGTGAGCAGAGGGAGGGAATTGTGTGACCCTTCACAGAAGCACTGAGCTGAGCAGATGAGAAATGCTCCAATATCAGCCAAATGAGTGAAAAATCCCTGTCTGGAATAGGAAAACAGACCTGAATAAAATGTCTTCAAGCTCCCTGGATCTGTTTTCCCTGGATGTTGTGGAAGGGGGTGGGAGGCAGTGTTTGAAAAGGAGACGAGATGACGTAGCTCCTGTCCTGGCTGTGATTCCTGGCTGTGCCTCGGTGCTGGAGTATTCCACACACAGGCTTCCATGCTGGATACAGTGATATGGACACTTCAAAACTGCATGGAAAATGCTTGGCTGGTGACTAAAGAAAGCAGCTAATAATAATAATAATTTTTAAAACCCTTAAGGAATGATGCCAGAAGGTGCTGGGAGCACTGAGGGTGCCACAGCCTTGCTGGAGCTTCTCCTCCAGCCCTGAGCTTCTCCAAGCCCCTTTGTTTTCCTCTCCCCCTTTCCTGGGGGATCTCATCCAGCTGTTCCACTTACCTGCTGGAATTTCCCAGATATTTCTGGATAAATCTCCACGGCAGAAAGCCTTTTGTGTGCCCCTTTGCCAGTGCAAATATACTCTGGGAATCTCCTGAATTAGAAACTTTAACTTTTGGTATCCCCTGGGCTGGGAAGTTGGAGTTTTGCTGAATTCAGCATCCTGAAAAGACATTAGTATCATGTGTCCTTAATTCTGTACAAAGGTTTTTCTGCTCCTGGACTCATTTATTGGGATATTGGGTAGAGTCAGCTCTTTGAGCTTTTGAGAGTAAAAGCTGTAAATAAAAATCCCTTTTTTTTTTTTCCCCTGTGCTTGGTGGATGGCACCTTTTCTTCTGGAGTTCTTTATCACTGAGTGAATAAAGTTAAGCTTCAGGGCAGGTTTAGGAAGGTTATTTTAATAAAACCAACCAGAAGTTAAGCAACACAAAGGGAAGGTGAGAGGCCACAGAACAAAAACATACAGCTTGATAAATTAAACAAGATTTCTTTAGGCAGGTGATATTTTTCATGCTGTTAGCTAGCTGGGGAGAAAATTCCTGGAACTGTGTGTAATACTTGGAATTAGCCAGTTGGTTGTCCCTAAAGCCTGTCCTGCAGGACACTGAACTGTGTTTCCTGCTCTAGAACAGACCTAATCTTACAAGCTCAGTGCAAAAATCTTTACCTAAAGGTCCATTTTTCTAATTGCAATCATTTTCCACGGATAAACTCACTGCAGTGGATTTTATTCACTGGGCAAGTTCAGCCCAGGAATGAGCAGGAAAAGGTTGTGTCACTGTCAGCACCACAAAATCCAGGGGTGATTTAAGGTTTGTTATTAACCCACAGAGTAAAAACAGGAATAGCTTGGTTTTGTGTCTCTGGGTAATCCAATTCTGCTCAAATTGCTGGAGATGAAAAATGAATGACTGGAAGAGATGGGATTTGAATCCTTTAGAAATGCCAAATGATAAGAACAGTTGCAGGAAAGCAGTGCTGGGTTTGCTATAAACAACAAATGTTGCATAACACTGGCTGTGTTTTTCAAAACCAGATGTTGCAGCAGTTGACACCAGGATTTCTGCAAGTTATTTGCTCATCCTTCAGCTGCTTCACCACATCTCGCCTCTCAATACCCATTTTCCACATTCTTTCTCATTATAATCCTGTAGTACTTACAAATTCCAGTCAATATTCAGTGTATTTTAACTGTGATCACAATTCAAGGGGCTCTGAATTCTCTTAAATAAATGTCCTGAGGTAGATACTTTTTAAATTAACCTTCTGCATGTTCAAATCTTCATGTTCAAACCTTCATGCCACTAAATATTGTGTGGATGGCTCAGCAATGTCTGGTGAGCAGATTTATCCCTGTGGTGCTCAGCATGTGGCACAAAATAATTTCAGAAGCGTGAGAGGAACCCACTGAAATCTTTTGAAAGGAACAAACCTCTCCAAAAAGCAGAATGTGCAGGAGAAAGTAGTAAGTGATGAATTGCCATTATTCATAAGCCCAGGGATTGATGGGATTGTAATTGGGAATTACATGGAGGAGGAACAGTTGTGGGGATCAGAAAAGGAATGTTCATTCTCTCCGTGTAAAGAGAGGCACAAACATCTGTAGATCTGAATTTGGAGGCTCTCAAAATTTTGACTGTGAATAAGATTCAAAGAAGAGATTTTTAAGCAGCCAGGACATAGATGGCAACATTTTTAAATGACCAGGACCTGCTGAGATCCCACCTGCAGAGCTGCATCCAGCTCTGGGGTTCTCAGTGTAAGAAACTGCTGGAATGAGTCCAGAGGAGGTCAGGGAGATGCTCCAGGGGCTGGAGCCAGGCTGGGAGAGCTGGGAGTGTTCACCTGGAGAAGGGAAGACTCCAGGGAAACCTCAGAGCCCCTTCCAGGGCTTAAAGGGACTCCAGGAGAGCTGGAGAGGGACCTGGGACACGGGATGGAGGGACAGGACACAGGGAATGGCTTTAAACTGAGATGGGGTAGGATTGGATGGGATATTGGAAAGGAATTCCTCCCTGTCAGGGTGGGGAGGCCCTGGAATGGATTTCCCAGAGAAGCTGTGGCTGCCCCTGGATCCCTGGAAGTGCCCAAGGCCAGGCTGGAGCAGCCTGGGATAGTGGAAGGTGTCGGGGTTGGAACTGGATGGGCTTTCAGGTCTTTTCCAACCCAAACCATTGTGGGATTCTGGGATTCTCTGAGGACACAATAAAACATTTAAAAGGCCACAACAAAACCTTCAGGCCACGACTGTTGGGAAACAGATGGAAATCAAGCTCCAGATGGGCGAGAGGGTGGCCTTGGGTGGAGCCTCCCTGGGGACAGGGACAGGGAGGTGGCACAAGCAGGTCCCTGTTGCAATGGTGCTGCTGGAACTTCTGCACTGCAGCGTTTTGTTGGGCACTTAGGAGGAAGTTCCCTGTGATAAGCATTGGTTTGAGTCTTACTGATAACAGAGGGTATAAATAGTTCTGGAAACAGGTGAACAGCTTGTAAATGGTGATTCTGTGGAAATAAAGTGACAGGATTCTGGGCTCTGCTTGTTAGGACTGCTCAGTGGAAACACACCATGCACAGCACGTGTCCCTTCCCTGTCACTCACAGGTAAAATTTTAGTGACTTGGGGTTGGGATAATTCTGCTTTTGTAGTTTGAAGCCAGTGTAAATTGGCTTTTTATAAGAAAAAAACCTGTGTGTGTATCCCCATGAGTGCAGTCAAAAGGCAGGAGAAATTTATAAGATAATAGAGAGTGGATGAAATAATCTTCATAAAGATTTTCACAGTGAATTCCTGATCTGGGTGTCTGGGGAAGTGGGAGTCTCCAAGAATTCAGCACATCAAATATCTGATGTGTAAGAGGGTGTCTTAAGAGGCTGAGGGATGGAGGCAGTGACCTGTCCTGGCATTCCATCCTTTCCACACTCAGATCCTGTTTTTGCTTACACCTTATTCCGATGGAGGCTGAAATTTTCCGTGAGACTGCAGGAAGGGAGGAGCCAGGATGTCAACAGAGCAATAAAACCACGCTGAACTTGTAAAACCAGGCCCTGAAAACATGGAGACCTTTTCCTCATCCCAGTTTCCCTGGGAGGGATGGTGTTTATTCCTTGATGTTATTAAGATAATTCCATGTGTGTGCAGTGTGTTATTACAGCGATGAGTGGGATGATAAGGCCAGGAGGAAATAAAAAGCTTTGCTTGGAGTGGATTATTTGGGTTGAAACTGCTTGGAATGAAGCTTTCCCAAGGCTGGAAGTGTAAACAGCATGGAGTGGTGGTACCAACATTCCTATCCGAGGGAGGAAGGCAGAGCTGGGCACCTGGAACAACTCCACAGGTCATGGGATGCTCTCAGAGCAAGGCTTGGCACTTCCCAAAAGTCATCACTTCTGCCTGTATTTAGGAATATCCTCCTCATTCTTCTTCTCTCTTTGTTTTTCCATAGTGAGTGTTGAAAAAGTGGAATTAAAGGGACTGGCACACAAGAAGAATGAAAGAAATGTTGAGTATTCCTTTGAGGTAAGTTTGGGTTTCCTTTGCTATGAAAGAAGGGAGGATAATGCTTAAGGAGGAGTTGAGGAAATTCTCAGACTTCGTTGTTGGATCCCAAAAATGGGTCTAGCAGAGCTCCTTTGGGATAGATGGTAGTTTTTAATTAATGATTTGAAAGTCTTAAATGGCTGTGGATGATGCAGAGGTTGAGGACTGGCAAAAGAAAAAGTCATTTTAATGCAGGAAGTCTTGGCAAAGTGTTTATTTAGGGGGGAAATATGATGCCACACTTAGAGGATGGTTATCCATATCCATATCCATGTCCATTCTTCTGCTGGAATGCAGAAGCCAGAGAGAATTTAAGTCTTCATCTGGACAAAGAACAATGAGGGCTCTGAGGGCACAGCTGCTGGAAAGAGGCAGGGAGGGAGCCTGTGGGATATGGTTCCTGAAGGTTGGAGAGTACAGAAGAGCTTTGGAAATCCTTGAGGAAAACTCTGTGGAGCAAGAGTTGGGCGACTGGACTGGAAGGGGACTTTCACAATGATCTAAAAGCGTTTCCAAAGGGAATAAAAAGACTTCCCAGCAAAGGGGACGTTAATCCAGCAGGAAGGGGCAGAACAGGAACCGCTGTGTGCGAGCTGCAGGCAGCCTGAGTGCGAGTGGAAGTGAGAGCAGAGCCTGTGGAATGAGTGTGGTTCACCACACACCGCCACGAGAAGCGGCTTCCCCCCGGACTGACGCAGCCTCTGGAGCTCGGGTCGCTGCTCCCAGTTCCGGTGGAGGGATGAGTTCATCCCATGAAACCCCGGGTGCATGGCAGGGATGGATGTGGGTGCTGCTGAGGAGCTGACAAACTGCTTTTCCCCCAGCTGGAGCGAACTATTCCAAAATCCAGGATGCACAGCCCAGAAAACGTCTCTGGTTTGTTTAACGAGGCCAAACGGGGGGTGAGAAGAGGAGAACCCAAAAGGAACTGGGCAGGAGAATCCCAATTATCCACAACTTTCACCACGTTATTCCTTACAACTCCCAGCCAGGGCAGAGCATCAGCTCAGCATCTGTTGGGATGTTGGCAGCATTGACCTCTGCAGGGTTGGATTCATGGAGAATGTCCCGAATTTCCTGAATCCCCGATTGTTCCAAATGTCATCGATCGCAGGCAGCATTTTTCCGAGGGCTTTTCAAACTCTGTATGAAGCCTGCAGTTGTCTCCACTCCAATTAAGATCTCGTGAAACTTCTTTTCCTATTACAAATTTTTCTATAAATAACAGAAATTACTGTAGCCAGTGTTTGCCTCGACAGCTTGAACTGAAGGAAGAGCAGAGGCTTCAGCTGAGCTGATAAATTGCTGTTTGCTGGGTTAAAAAACCCAATTATGGAATGTTTTTGTTCTGTTTGGGAGCTTGGGAATAGCAGGTCAATGGATGGAGCAGTTTAGTGTTTGCAGTGCTATTGTTCCCCCCATTTACAGTTCACATTATTGTTTTAGAAGTATTGAAAAATTCAAGTTAAAACAGAAGTCGTGACAATTGTTGGGTTATTACAGAACTAGAATAAAAGGGAAATTTTTCCTATATTTTCTGAAATTCCTCATGAATTTAAAAAAACATGTATTTACCACAAACTTAAAAAAAACCCACAAACTTGGTAAAACTGCTCAAGTCTTTCTGTCTTCTCTTCTTTTTTTCCCCCCCTTTTTTTGTGTAGCAGCTCTGCCGAGAGGAAATTCCTCCCTTATGTAATATATTTTGAAATCCTCTCCTCTCCCCACTCTTTTTGGCAGCTTTTGGATGGCTGGAAAAACTTTGTGTATGTTTTGAGTTGTCATTGAAACTAATGTCATGTGAGAGGCTGCTCTGTGATCCCGAAACATCCACCCAGCTCCATCCCCTATGGATCCAGATGCCTCCCAGACGCTTCCAATGGATATTTTTGATCCATAGGGATTCATCCCTGGCCTGTCTCACCCTGATGTTCCTCATGCCAAGAAATCCTGACTTTTGGCTCAGTTAAACTTCACCTCCCAAGCAATAAATGCTTCAATATCCAAGGATGTCGTGACTTGTTTGTGTGGGAAGAGATCCTGAATATTCCCTATTTTTAGGGCATGGACAAGATGGAGTCTGGAGCAGGAGCTCCAGGTTTCCTTGGGAAGGTTTTGCCTGGGTTTTTTTTGCTGCCATTCCCAATTTCACGTGGCATATGGAGTTGATTAATTAGCAATAGGCAGCCTTGTGTGGGGGGAGCTGTTCCTGTTGGAAAGCAGATCCTACAAAGCAGCTGTTTTCTTTAACAATAACGAGGGGAAAAAATTCCATTACTCCGTGGTTGGTTGCTTAACTCTGGATGTCTGCAGTGTGTAAGGGCTGTGTAAACTCTGAGGGGCTTTTCCAAGCATCCAGAGTAGTGTGAAATGTAAAACCAGCAAAAATTAGGCAGCAGTTTTGTCCTTGTGCACAAAAAAAAGTGTTTCCTTACTGATGTCACCCATCACAACATCTGTGAGGGACAGTTGATACCAATTATTGAATTTTGAGGAACCAAATTAAATTAATTACTAAAGCAAACCCTTCTGCTCCTCCCCAAGGTCCTGTGGTCTGATTCTTCGGTGACGTTGGTAACCAAATCTTCTGCTGAAGTGACTGAATTTATTTCAAAGGTAAAGAAGAAAAGAAAAACACTTTGAAAATGAAAAAAAATCTTTTGTCCCTTTCTGTAATTTTGTTCAATGATACTTCTCAAAATGAGCCAAGATAATTCAGATTGAATTTCATTAAATATTTGATTTGTATCTGGCAGTGGCTTGAATCTTGTAGAAATAACAAGTCTTCTTTTCACTTTTTATTTGTAATATCCTCCCCCTTTAGCTATCTCAGCTGTATCCAGAAGAAAACTTGGAGAAATTCATTCCCTGCTTAGCTGGTCCAGATTCATTTTACCTGGAACGGAACCACATGGACCTGGAATCAGACCTGAGGTATGCTGGGATTTTGTGGGCTTTTTATCTTCACACTTGGCTTCTTTCACCAAGAAAAAACCAGGAAATAGAAATATTATCTCCATATTCTAAATTACTTAAAAGAAATTAGAGCCTGATCCTAAGCTTTTTTCCTTGATGTTCTGTTAATTCCAGTGCATAACAATTTTTCAAGAATTCTTTCTTCAGAAATACAGATGGTAATAATATTCTGTATTAAGCTTCCTGGAGAACTGATATTTCCTCATTCCTTGTGAAGAACAAATAGAGGATCACTGGCTTTGCAAAAGTTTGTTTTGGACTCAAAAATAACCAGAATTGCTTAAAACAATCACTCAGAACTCAGGAAAAAATAGAAGCCTGAATATTCACCCATCTGTATTGAGGAATGGCTTGTGGGGATTCTTTTTCCTCTCTACCCTTTCATAGAGTTTTTATTTTCTCAGTTGTTTTAGGTTGTCGTGGTGTTTAATTTCCTTTAATTTAAAAATGTTAGGTATCTATTTAGATATTATTAAATTGTTACATTTTTGGAAGCTTTTACCAGCTAAGAAATCTTTGAAGCCTTAGCTTGTACCTCCTTAAATTATCACAAATATCTGGCCATTATTTAATAGAAACCAATATTTTAAATATCATAATCTGTGGCAGATCACATCAGGTTTCTCTTTCTAAATATGATTTTCCTAGGAAAATTGGAGGGACTTAAATTCTCTTCAGCTGCTGCTCTCTGTATCTATGCAAACTGAGATTACCGTAATATTAATATTATTCTGATCCTAATACGATATTATTATAAAATTAAATGGCACTTTAAAATATTAATGAACTTCATTAGAGCTTCTGCTTCACACTTATTTTCCCTGAGCCACGGTGGGTATTGGTTTTCCATAGTCACAGCCAGCAGGTGCATGCCTGGGTTATTTTTCATGGCAAACAGCATTCCCGTCCCCTTGCCGTGCTCCAAGGAGCAGAGGCTGCAGAGGGACAGTTTGGGAGGCTGCAGGGAATGTGTGTGGCTGCTGTTTAGGAACAACAGCCTCTCCAAATCTGGGTTATTGGAGCAGCAACCTGCGCTGCCAGAGCTCAGCTGCAGCTCTGGAGCAGGAAAGGAGCTGTGAAATTCAGCGGTGAGCTGTGGGGTTTCCAGCTGGGAAGCACCTCTGTGTGTGTGGAGGTGCAAAGTTTTGGGAGATGGGCATTTTTTCGTGGAATCCCAGAGTGGTTTGGGTTGGAAGGGACCTCAAAGCCCATCCCATTCCATCCCTGCCATGGCAGGGACACTTTCCACTGTCNTCACCCTCACAGGGGAGGATTTCTCCCCAGTATTCTGTCTAAATCCACCCTCTTCCAGCTCAAAGCCATCCCTCCTTGTCCTGTCACTCCATCCCTTGTCCAGAGTCCCTCTCCAGCCTTCCCACAGACCCCTTTAGGCACTGGAATGTTGCTGTAAGGGCTCTTTTCCCTTAAAAGAGGCACAGGGAAATCGTGACATAAGTTTTTTCCTAAACTGCCAGACTCTGCATCTGCTGTTTATCTCCAAGAGGAGGAAATTCAATAACAGATCCATCTCTATTTTATATTCCTCAGGTTCCTGCATTTGAAAGGCAATTTTCAAGTATACATTTGAACATTTTCTGCCTTAGAAGTGTTCAGGGTTCCTAAGTGAGGCATCTTTGCTGAAACACTCAGCAGAGTGAAAACAACCCGGGGATAACAGGCTTTGGTATTAAGGATAAGAATATCCATAAATTCCCAGAATTCAGAATTGCCTGGTGTGTTTCAGCTTTTAAATTTCCAATCTAACTTCCAAGTGTGCTGTCCAGAGTGTGATCCTGATGGATTTGGGAGGCTCTAACAGAGCGGGGGCTTTGTTTGCTGCAGGTACCTGGCCCCGTTCCCTTCCCATGTGGTGAAGAACGACCACGTCAGGAAGTTCTTCAGCACTTCATCTCCCTCACAGCAACTTCAGAGCTCAAGTGAGTTGAAATAAAGTTTAAAAAGTATTTTTTTGTACTGGTGTGCATTTCCTAAACTGATGCCATTTGTAACTCTGTTCCTTGTTTGCAGATCCTGGCAACCCCTCCCTTTATAAAGTAGGAACTACGCTGGGAACATCTGGAAGGTGAAATATTTATCTTGCTTACAACGCATTCTCTTTAAGAGGCAGTTTTCATTTTCTCCAAGGAGCCAATATTGTGGCTCCTTTTGCCACTTTCATGTGGAAAGATGAAAAATTTCCACAGGATGATATTTGGGCTTCTTTACTTCTATTTAATAATGCAAAGGCCGTTCTCTTGAGAGCTTTTTTGAATCACAGAGAGGCAGCACAATATTTAACATCTGTGATTATTGAAGGAAATTATTGAAGGAAAATTCTGTTTAAGGTGAAGATCAGCTTCACCCTTTGCCAGAACTGCCCTGTTTTACTGAGCTGTGGAACAGGGCAGGTACAGAGATGTACCTTGGCTCCAACGGGGCGGTTTTCCCCAGAATCCCAATTTCTGTGGCCACAGCAGCTGAATTCTGAGTGACACAGCTTTTATCCCACGTGCTAAACCCAACCCTGTTCCCATTTTCCAGACCTATATGTGGGGTGGCTGGAATTCAGTCCTCCCAGAACCACGTCCAGCACTCGGCTGCCGCTCCCGTTGCTCTGCCCCACTGCTCGCACTCCGGAGGCGCCGGCTCCTCGCTGGGATATCGCTCCCAGATGGACACCTCCTCTCCATCCATGCTGATGTCTTCCAGCCCTCAGACCCCTCAGACACAGGAGCAAAACGGGATCCTGGACTGGCTCAGGAAGCTGCGCTTGCACAAGTATTACCCCGTCTTCAAACAGCTCACCATGGAAAAGGTAGGGCAGGAAATGGGGGAACTCGGCCAGCTTTTAAATTATCCCCATGTTCTCCAGGCTGGGAACATCTGCACTGAGGATCACCCAAGTTTCTGGCACACGCTGGGGAGGTTTTCACTTTCTGAGAGCAGTAAGAAATTGATGAAAACCTTCTTGCTGTTTTCACTCTGTCTTGTGAAAGCTGCTGCCTGTCCCAGGCTTCCTCATGGAATGCTTGGAGATCCAGCTTGGATGCTGCCTTAGGAGCTCTGCTTGGCTCCCTGGACATCCCTCTGTGTGCAGTAGATACCTAAATATGTTGATTTCTCTTTATTTCTGCTTCTTGGTTGATGTTTTCTCCCAAAATACTTGGTTGTCCTCATTTTAAGAAAACAGATTTTCAGAGACTTGTGGCGTAAATATGAACGTGAGCGAGTGAACTTTGTTTCCTGCAGAAATTCCTGTGGAAAAATCATCTCTTTGCATTGTAAGAGTCCCAAATAACACCTGTATCTGCTGGATTTTATCTAAACAACGTTTTAGAGCATTTTCCCAGCTCCACTGGGGAGTTCCTTGTCCTCTGTCTTTTGGCCTGGAACGCCCTCCAGTGGAGGGAGGGCTTGGGCTGAGCTTTGTGCTGCTTATGGAATGTTTTATGGATTTAATTTTCATCTCTTACCAGAGTCTTCTGATTTAATTTTCTTCATTATATGAAGGGAAATATACTGGGGGTTTTTTTCTTTAATAAAGTAGTAAAACTCTATATTCCAGTATATTTTTAAAAAGCAATTATTATTATACATACTTCACTGGCTTTCATTTTAATTACATTATAATATAAATGTCTGTATCTATCTCTATATTTTATTATTAAATTTACTATTGGTGTATATTTTCCACTGCACTTCTGTGAAAAATGACACACTGGGAAAACTGGAGTGATTTTCTAAGATCCTTAAATTCACTGATAGCACCAAGTTCTATTTTAATTTAATTCTATTTTAATATGTACACGAGTTATTTCATCTTTATTGTGACTGCTTAATACAAGCACACTCCTAATTAAATGAAATCTACAGGTGTTCTTCCTTTCATGCCAGTCCCCCACACTTTCACACTATAATTGAAAACTGGAGTAGAGAGTTTCTTTGAATTTAAAAATGGTTTTAAAGTTGCCTTTTGGAATTGCTCTTCGCTGAAAATGGGAATAAGAATATTCCAGGTTATAAAACTAAGCACATATTTTTGCTTTCCAAGTTTCTGAGTCTTACTGAGGAAGATCTGAATAAGTTTGAGTCCCTCACCATGGGAGCAAAGAAGAAGCTCAAGACCCAACTAGAGCTGGAGAAGTAAGTGAGGGCTGGGGGAACTTTTTATTAAGGTCAAAAAATGCAAGTTTTACAGTAGTTTTTGCTTCCCAGACCACAAACCCACCATGATTCCCACCTGGAGATAGGGATGATGCTTATCTCCCCTTACTAAACAATATTTAGTACTTTCTGGTTTACTGCTGCCTGTTCAGGGTTGTGATAAGGATACCAAATTTTTAAATAATCTACAAAATATACATACTGTGTTTAGGTTTTTTAAACTTGTGTCACAGTTATTGCAAAGATTTTGGGCTTCCCACCCACCTGACACTGATGGGAGCTGTAAGATTTGCAAGCCCAGGGGATGCACTCCCAAAGTCAGGGTGTCCAGCAGGACTTTTTTTCCTAGGAAGTGACAATTTTTTGGCTCCAGTCCATGTGGATGGAGCACAGCTACTTTGGGAGCTGCCTCAGTGTCCCACAGTGACCCCAGGCAGCTGTGACAGCCCTTTGGGGACGCTGATGCAACAGATTGTCCTGGTTTGTGCATCTCCACTTACAGGGAAGTGTTTATTCTGCAGCTACTGCTGTTCCTTAAAAAGCAATTAGAAATCCAAATCCGTGCCCATTTATCAGAGCTCCTTGGCAGCGTTTTTCAGCAGTCTTCGTTTTTCCAGAGCGTGTTTGGAAAAGGAAAACTCGGGACTGTGTTTGTTTTCTCTTTGGGTTTGGTGTGCAGGGCTGGGTCTGGGATGTGCTGACATAATATGTGATAGAATTTTAGAGTTCAGTCAGGGTTTGGTGATGTTTTACCCCGGACAAATAAGAGCATTAGTGTTGTAATCAGATGGCAAATAGTCCAACCCTAACTGCTGGCAGTTATGGTCAGCACTGATGTGATTTCCAAGTGTTTCCATTCGAAACGAGCACAGCATCAGTGGATTGTTTACTGGGCTTTGTCTGCTTCGGGTTCATTCAGAAATGGATTTATTTGTGGCTGTGTTTTAGCCAGTTTCTGTGTCTTCATACTCCTCTCCATCACCCCGTAGG
Source organism: Aleadryas rufinucha (assembly GCA_013397815.1). Lineage (NCBI taxonomy): Eukaryota > Metazoa > Chordata > Aves > Passeriformes > Aleadryas > Aleadryas rufinucha. Next base: position 61,617 of record VZTH01004382.1, on the reverse strand, counting down.
GAGAAATCAGAGAAACGGTGCCTAAACCCCTCCACACCTTCCTCAGTGACCAGCAGTGGGGTGGCCAGGGTTCCCCCCACTTCCCACGTGGGGCCTATCCAGAGTATCCGGGGCAACCACGCCGCAGGTAAGGGGAGCGGGGGACACAGCTGTGCCTGCACAAGGGTCAGCTCGTGCCTGTGCTGCTTCTTCCCCAAGCTTTACCTTCCAAAAGCCATTGGCTTCACAGGGAGCAAGCAAAAAGTCTGATTTCAGTCATTATTGGGGGCAATAAAAAGTATGGCTCTGCATGGGAATGGGTGGCTGCTGTGGTCAGGCTGTTCCACCTGTGATGTATCCCTGTAAATCCCGAGCACCGCTGCGCTGGTGTTCTGAGGTGCTGTCAGTGTCACCCTCGCGTTCCCGCCCCTGTCCCTGCAGAGCTGCGAGTGGACGTGGATCAGCCAGCCCACCCCCTGCCCCGGGAGGGCAGCTCCTCCGAGTACTCCAGCTCCAGCTCCAGCCCCATGGGGATCCAGACGCGGGAGGAGAGCTCGGACAGCGCCGAGGAGAACGAGAGACGTAAGCAGAGCCCCCCAGCCGTGCCCCCCGCCATGCCCAGGGCTGTCCTCACAGCTCCTCTCTCCCCAGGCCTGGAGCTGCACCTGGACGCCTCGGACAAGGAGAAGCCGGTGATGCTGCTGAACCATTTCCCCTCGAGCTCCGCCAGGCCCACGGCCCAGGTGCTGCCCGTGCAGAACGACGCCGCCTCGGGCCCGGGCGGCCACCACGCGCTGCCCATGCAGATGCTGTCCCCCACCCCGTCCCACATCACCCCCATCCGCATGCTCAGCTCCGTGCACAAACCGGAGCGCGGCTCCGCAGACATGAAGCTGCTCTCGTCCTCTGTGCACTCCCTCTTGTCTTTGGAAGAAAGGAATAAAGTGTCTCCCGGCTCCAGGGGCAGCATAAAGATGGAAAAGGGTTTTGGGAACGCCGTGGTGGATGTCATGTCCGCGTCCTCTCCGCACCAGCCCTTGCAGGTGCTGTCGGGGGGTGCCGAGAGCAGCTCCCCCACCTCCACCATGAACTTTGGGCCTCGGACCAAAGTCGTCCACGCTTCCACTCTGGACAGAGTGATCAAACCAGCCCAGCAGCCAGGACTCATAGTGGAGACGAGCACCGCTGCCACGGTGACGTCCAGCACAGTCTTCCACGTGGCTCGTCCGCCCATCAAACTCCTGGTGTCGTCGTCTCTTCCCACCGACTCCGCCATGGCCGGACAGACTTCCTGCTCCAGTAATATGCAAATAACGGTGTCCCCTGCAATAATCAACCCCCGGACTGCTCTGTACACAGCCAACACCAAAGTTGCCTTTTCTGCCATGAGCAGCGTGCCCGTGGCGCCCATGCAGGGCAGCTTCTGCGCCAACAGCAACGCGGCCTCCTCCAGCAGCCACCCGTCCCCGTCCTTCACCACCATGGCCAACCTGCCCAGCTGCCCCGCGCCCAGCTCCAGCCCCACGCTCTCCTCCGGCGCCGACAACAACTTCTGCAGCGGCGGCGGCGGCGGCTCGGCCGGGAGCGTCCCCGTCCCCAACCAGAACCACCACCACCACCACCACCAGCAGCCGCCGCCGCAGCCGCCCGGCTGCATGGTGTGCAGCTCCTGCGGCTGCAGCGGCAACTGCGGCTCCAGCGGCATGACCGTCAGCTACGCCAACTATTTCCAGCACCCCTTTTCAGGACCTTCCATGTTTACTTTCCCCTTCCTGCCCTTCAACCCCCTGTGTAGCAACGGCTACATCAACACGCAGCAGTACAACAGCAGCACCACGTTCCCCGTGGTGCACACGGCCTACAACGGCGGCCTGGCCCCCGACTCCGTCATGGCCGGACAGTCCACCTTCGCCGTGCCCCCCATGCAGAACTTTATGGCGGGCACGGCCGGGGTGTACCAGGCACAGGGAATGATGGGCAACGGCAACGGGTCGAGTCACAAAAAGAACGGGAACCTCTCCTGTTACAACTGCGGGGCCAGCGGGCACAGAGCTCAGGACTGCAAACAGCCGCCCATGGATTTCAATCGGCAAGGTAAAGCTGGGGGACACGGAGCGTGGCCTTGAGCCCTGCCCCGGGACAGGACGGGGTCTCACGGCATCTTGGAATCTCTGGCTTGGGAAAATATTCTGTTATTAGAAGTTGATGGTTTGAGCTGTTGGCACATTTTAGGCAGCTCCATCAGGAGGGCCCAGGCGAGGCCTCGGAATTGCTCAGAACCATTGGCACTGTTTTGTGGGGTTGGCACAGTTTTGTGGGGAGGGGTGAAGCATCAAGGAAGGGAGGGAGCTGCTGTGGACAGGTTGTAGCAGAATTGCTGTTGCTGCTTCTGCCTTCTCAGCCAGGTCAGCTTTGGTCGTTATTGCACATTGCCCTGGAATGCTAGAAACTGAAATCTCTGTTCCTCTTCCCTCCCTGCCCAACACAATAACCTAAATGAAGAATTGCTGTTCAAACACTCCTGAAGGTCCTGTTTGCTGCTATAATTATTTTATAAGATGTGTTGCTTACACACTTAGAGCACAGGCTTCTCCAGGAGAGAGCTGAATCCTTTATTCTGGGCAGGAAACAGCTAAAAGAGAAATGCTGCTTTACCACAAGCACTTTCTAGTCCCATTTTTCTCTTTTATTTTGATTGTCTTATGCTGAGATAATCTGAGAGTGGTGTGGGCTAAAAAATGAAAAACAAATTCTGAGTGAAGAGCGCTGAGGTTCCATTTGACATCGTGCCTTGTCTATGGTCTTTACCTGGATTCATTTTTATGTGGTCTCAACAGTTTGAACACCATAAATTAACAATTGTCAGGTGTTGGGCGGCAATTTACAGCAGGAAAAAGGCAAATACTGAATGAATTCCTGTGGCAAATGTTTTAGTATTTAGGGGAAACAGAGCCGCTGCCTCCTCAGTCCTGAGTGGGAGAACTTCAGAAATGCAGCAGACTCTGATGTCTTTTTACATTGCATTTAATCTGATTAATTAAATTCCCATTTAAGGTCTCCCAAACCTTTCACAAGGGCATGGACTGACAGGACAAGAGGGAATAGCTTTAAGCTGAAGAAGGGCAGGGTTAGATGGGATATGGGGAGGAAACTCTTCCCTGTGAGGGTGGGGAGGCCCTGGCACAGGGTGCCCAGAGAAGCTGTGGCTGCCCCTGGATCCCTGGCAGTGCCCCAGGCCAGGCTGGAATAAGCTGGGATAGTGGAAAGTGTTGGGGTTGGAACTGGATGACCTTTAAGGTCCTTTCCCACCCAAACCATTGTGGGATCCTGTGACTCCACGGAACAAACTTGTGTCATCCCTAAATCTCCACCCAAGCTCCAGTGGTGCATTCCGTGTGTGAGCAGCAGCAGGTTGGTTTGGGGAGCTCTGGGAGGTGACAGATGTGTAACCCCTGTGTCCCTGTCCTGTCCCAGGTACGTTCAGGCTGAAGTACGCCCCTCCCTCCGAAAGTCTGGACTCCACAGACTGAGGTTTCCCCACCTGGCACCACGATGCTGTAAAGCCATGGAGAGCGACGGAGATCGAACTGCAGAACTGAGACGTCCAGTTGCTGTTAAGCTTAATGTATTTTTTAATCCAAAGGTGCTTTACTTTATTAGACTAGGTAGAAAATCTAGCTTAGGGGGTGCAGCCAACCCAGTTTTGATTGCCAAATCCAAGCTTTGTTGTTGGAACTCCTGACTCCGTGTCCTCGGACCGATGGATGGATGGATGGTGGAGCCGGCCAGCTGCAGTTCCTGCTGGAAGTACAACACTCCGTGTACTTTTTTGGCTGGAGAACGTTGCCATAATTGGACTTTCCAAGGTGAAAGGCCTGACTCCAGGGCAGCTCCGTTCTGAGGTGGAAGGTAGGAGTGGCCAGAAGGACTTTGGCACCCCTGGGCTAGGTAAAATGTCTACTTTTTTTCAAAAGTGATCAGGCACTAATCTCTGGGATTTTTAAGGATTGCACTACAGAAGAATGTAAAACTCTTCAAGCTTTCTGCACTTTTAGCAGACAGTGTCACTCTGAGACCAGTGCAAGAGGCAAAGAAGTTCCAACCTTTACAAATTGGCACCAGCAGGCTTATGGGACTTAATTCCACAATAAAAATCCTAAAAAGTCTCTCTTTTCCCTTCCAAAAGAACACACACGGCAGTTTCGGTTCCTTCTGGAAACAAACTCGTGCTTCATTGTCTCACCTATTACTAGCTAGTGCTGGGTTCCCAGCACTGGAATAAACTTAGTTTCCAAGGGTCCAAGTCCCAGAGACTCCAGAGTCATAAAGGCTTCAAGGATATTTTCCTGTAATACACAAAACCTTTACGTCCTGTTACTGTATATAGGTCTCTTTCACAGAAACCTTATTATTCTGCTTTTGTAAATGAATTTTAAACCATCCTAAAAAAAAAAAAAAATCAAACTAAGAACTCTGGCAGCAGAGTTGATAAGCTTTTGCTTTACTTTATATAAAATACCCTTTGGCTCCTACCCCAGGATTCAGGAGTGGTGGGAGTCAAACATGTAAAAGGTAGTAAAAACTTCATTATTATCAAGACTTGGAAGGATTTCTTGTCGGCCTCCTTCGTTGCAGTAGGTTGTAGATGAGTAGCTTTGGTGTTAACTACTTAGTCCATCATTTGTGGGTGACAAATCTAAATTAGGACTCGAGAGGAAGCCAAACCCATCTCGAACTGCTAATTTGAAACACTTTGGTCCTGTCTGGTTGAAAGAAGATCCTAATCCTCCTGGCTCCCCGCCCCCCCCCGGGAATATGACAGCATTAAATGGGTGAGGCCTCCTCTGTAAAAGTGTCTGACAGAGAGATATTTGCATCCTGTAATTTGGGAGACACCTTGAAAGTCTGAAGCCTTGTTTACACTTGGAGGTATTCCTTACACCAGGATGAATCCATAGGATTTGTAGTGGAGCAGTGATTTGGGAAGTCCTCTGGGAGCAGGAGGGTTTGGAGCTGTGCAGAGCTGCCCCCAGGGGATGGGGCTGTGTGAGGGGGGAGCTCAGCCCTTGCTGGGCTCATAGGAAAGGGGCATTTTGGGCCATCCCCGTGTCCCTGTCTCTCCAAGGGCACTCTCAGCCTCGCTGGAGGGCAGGCGGGATCAGGAGCAGCGGGAGAGCCTCGGGAATGCAGCTGGGCAGAACCAAACTCGGCCCAGGGAGGGATCCCAAATCTAAATCTGCAGAACGGTTGGTTTAAACAAACAAACAAAAAACCCCTATTTTTTATTGCTATGCAATAAGAACCCCCTGATTTGTGTATTCCCAGCCCAGCTCCCGCTCCCTGCTGGCTCTGCCTGCGTTTGAGGACGTTCCCTGTGTTCCCATGAACAACCTTCAGACCTACAACACTAAAGGGATGAAAACTGACAATGCAATTTACTTTGCCTTAATGAGCTCGAGACAATGGTAGGAACAGTCTGTCCCACTGCATCATGCCCAAGGAAAACGTGCAGTTCCATGTTTACTATTTGCAGCTTTGAGGGTCTCTCCAGTGGCCTGGAACATGTGCTGAAAGCCAAACTTAGTGTTATTATTATTATTATTATTATTGTTATTATTTTTTTCACTTTTTTTAAACAATATTTTAAAATTGTATTTAAAGAAACTGTATTTCAACACACATGTGAGTGTTCAAAACCCTCTCGAAACAGCAAAAAACAGCAGCAGCAGCAAAAAAAAAAAAGAAAAAAAGTCATTTCTGTACCAGTTGTGTTTTGTTTTACTGCCCAAGGCTGGGCAC